>JAKZAO010000004.1:13062170-13543379 GCA_023053555.1 Branchinecta lindahli | reverse complement strand
GCAAACGGAAATTTACAGTAAATGAACAGAAAGATAAAGCAGAGAAAAATAACGTGTCGCATACGGAAAACTCCCGTCTAGGAACACTTATTTTTGTGAGTGCAGTAGCGTATTTTTTCTGAAGCTCAACAGGAAACTTGCTGTTTCTTGCTAAAAAGAAAAGTCCCGTATCCCACCATAAAAATAAATGTAAATTGTTCAGATACTAAAGTTTTGTGTTGCTGAACGTATATTTTCTGAAGCTCAACGGAAAACTTCCCGCTTCTTGCTAAAAAGAAAAGTTCCGTATCCCAGCATAAAAATAATTATAAATTGTTCAGGTACTGAAGTTTCCTGTTGCTGAACGTACATTTTCTGAAGATCAACGGAAAACTTCCCGGTTCTTGCCAAAAAGAAAAGTTCTGTATCCCAGCATAAAAATAATTATAAATTGTTCAGGTACTGAAGTTTCCTGTTGCTGAACGGCACTGATAGATGTAAAATCTTACTTTTCTTTCAGAACGGAATAATCCTGTACAATAGTGTAAGTTTTCTGAAGCTAAACAGAAAAATTGCCGTTTCTTGTTAAACTGAAAATTCCTGTGTACCAGCGTAAAAATGTCTGAAACAAAACAGAAAACTTGCCGTTTCTCGCGAAACAAAAATTTTCCGTACACCAGCGTGAAAATCTCATTAAACTTCACCGCTCGCGTACATAAAACTTCTGAAATGAATCTAAATGAAAAATTTGGCTTGAACAGAAATATTCCTGATGGCAAACGGATATTTACAGTACATGAACAGAAAGATAATGCAGAGTAAAATAACTTGCCGCATACGGAAATAACTTGCCGCATACGGAAAACTCCCGTCTGGGAACGTTTATTTTTGTGAGTGTACCTTACAATACTTAGTCCTTCAAATTAAACAGGCTAAAGGACGGCTCAGACGGCGTTCGTAAAGTGCGTAAAGTCGTTCGTAAAGTTGCTCCGCTAACCCGCGTAAAGAACTTTACGGAGGCAGCCAAGAAGTTCAACTTTAGTTAACTTTTTTCGTAAAGTTCGGAAGGTTGACCGATAGGAGAAGAGATCGAAAACAAGTTATGAAAATAAATTTGAAAATGGGGATTAGGAAACGGAAAAATGATGAGATGATGACTCTTGTGGTTTGTATGATAATAATAATAATAAGGTCGAATAACTTGAAACTTGTTTTTTGCAAGAATAATAATTAGGAACATTTTTTTTTAATTAATTTTATTCTTGTTGATTTTGTCAGGTGAATTGGGAAAAAAGAATTACTTATTGAATTAAATTGTTTAGAACTGACTTATTTATTTATATTATTTTTGTTGTTGGATTATTCTAATTTATTTATTGGAGTTTTTTTTCTATCTGGATATTAACCATGGTCAATTATGGCTTTTAGTGTTAATAAATATCTACCTATGGTTCATATATGATACAAATAATCTCTAATAATTAGAATCTTTTTCTTTCTAGAACAAATCGCCATAAAAAATTCTCGTAATGTCATCTAAGTCAAATTCCCGTTTGAGCGGCGACAAATTATGGCTTTTAGTGCGAGAAACTTTACGAACGCCGTCTGAGTCGTCCTTAAAGTTGTCAATACTAGGTCCCATTTTAAGGTTCTTGTTTCTTCTGAAACAACAAGACCAAAGGTTTCGATGGGATCCCAAAAATTTAATATTTGATCCAGACAATTAGGTCTTGTCTTCGCCAGATCCAGTCTTCGCCAGGCTAATCATCTGAGAAAACCAAGTTCAGATATACCTGTATAAGCCATATCTATTTTGACCATACTGATCGAAACTCCTGCTTTACTTCTGCCAAATTTCCGGTTTCGGCCGAATCCCGAGCGAACTACTTGCCCAGGAAAAAAAAAATATAGTTCAGAAACGAATTCAGCGTATCTCCTTATCCTTATAAAGAACATCTAATCAACTTCAAATTAAACTTTAACTTCTGAAAAAAAATCCGGTTTCAACCGGATTCCGGACGAACTATATGTCCGGGTAAAAAATGATTGTCATACACAGATGCAGCGTCTTTTCTTACCCTTAAATCTATCATCTAATCAACTTCAAATAAAAGTTTTGCTTTTAAAAAAATTTCTGGTTTTGGCCGGATTACGGACAAACTACTTGTCCGGCGAGAAAATAACTTTCATATTCGGATTCAGCGTGTCTCCTTACCCCTAAATCAACTATCTAAATAGCTTTAAAAAAATATTTGTTTTGCCCCTTAATTTGAAACCCCTCCCCCACCCTCAAATATAGGGCTACAGAGCCCATCTTTGAACTTGACCTGTACTTTGACCCAACCAATCCTCCCGCCAAGTTTCATCCAAATATCTCAATCTCTTCGAGAGTTATCGTGCTTACAGACAGACGGACAACTTTTGCGATGTCATATGTATCCCGCCACTTACGTTTTGGGATCCCAAAAAGCTGCAGTCGCTATTTTTCAAAACTAAAATCCTGAAATCTCATGGTGAACGAAACCTTCTTAGTGAAATCATTTTGTTCTGAACAGGTTCAAAAAGCCGGTGCCGGCCGGTGCCGACTGGTGCCGGCCGGTGCCGAGTCGGGGGTGCACAGCAGGTGCCGAGGAGTGGGCAACCCCTCGGTTGCTACGTAAGGCGCCGCAGGCGGAACTTTTTAAATCCGCCTTTTTTCTGGGAAAAGTTCAACTACTTCCAGCACAAATTATAGCTTTTAACGTGGTTCAAATCTTATGCCTAAAACGGCACCTAAATGACGCGCCCTGCCACTAGATAGAGAATAGACTACGACGAAAAGCGCCGCAGGCGGAGTTTTGGAAACATGTATGGGTCTTTTTCGGAACTCAAACAAAAGTAAGTGCTACAGATCTGTCCGTAACCTCGTTAATTCGAGAACGGAGTAGGATATCTTGCCGGAAGTTGGTACACAGCAGTGCTTCCATACTTGACCCCTTCCGAAAAAAGGGAGTAGCCATCCCTAATAAAATAGACACAAAGTAGATTTGGTTTGAATTAACAATATGGTGCGATATGCGTGCAATGCGTACATCTCCGGTTTATGGTCAAACCTTACTCCGCAAGCCAAAAATCAACCTGTTTTATTCTAGAATAAGGATCTTTTGCACAAAACCAGATAGGCTACTGTTGAAATTTCAAAAATCAGCTACGTGTTTTCTGCTAAAATACAAAGGTTTTGGTACAAAACCAGTTGTGTTCACACTGTGCACCAACGGGTGAAAATCAGATTCGGTAACTGTATTTATGTCATTCTGACACGCTCGAAACATACGACTGTCATTCTAACAAGCTCAGTCAAAACATACGATTGACTCGTGACGTATGAGTTATAGAAAATCTATACGTAACCATACGACCAGAATCAGGTCATCTGCGACTAAAATTCAGGATTAGGTGCATTATCTGGCAAGCTCAAAACTTACGACTGTCTCTAATATACGACTAGAAAATCTGTTCGTAAATGCGACAAGGAACAGGTGATTTGCTTCTGGCGAAATTCACGATCTGGTTTTATTCTGGCACGCTAGAATATACGACTATCATTCTGACAAACTCAGAATATACAACTACTGTGAACCTGACAGACCTACAACATACGACTAGGAAAGATCTTCGTAGCCATCCGACTAGAAATGTCATCTTCGGGCAAAATTCACGTTTTGTAACTGCCTTTATGTGATTCTGGCAAGCTAAAACATACGACTGTCATTCAGACAAGCTCAAAACATACGACTGAGAGTACGATTCTCTGAAGCATGGGGGGGGGGTGAGTCACCCCCCACGCCCCCCCCTCGAACTGCCCCTGCAATCATAAGGCCTAGATGCATCAGTGACAGACCCGGACCGGATTTGGTCTTTCCTGGGGAGCTGGAGGGGAGTCCATCCGGTGATCGCAATTTAAGGTACTTCAAGATGTGCTAGGACGATGAAACTTGGCTTGAACATTATAGACTTGACATGATTGGCTTAGAACTTGTCACTTCCCTGATCCGACCATCCTTTAAAGTACTAATCTTGACCGCAAAGTAAGAAAAATACTTTTAAGCAAAATGTACATTTTCATGATCTCCATGAGCCCATTATCATTTTTTGCCTCAAGGGTTTTACTTACAAATGAAGCATCTTAACCGCAAGGTCGAAAAGTACTTTTTATCAAACGATACATCTCAACCCATTCATTTGTGAAACAAGGGTTCTGCTGACAAATTTATTTCTAGCACCCTTAAAGTGCGCATTTTAAATGAAAAGTGAAAAAAATCCATTTGACATCAATGATCCCTAAGTGCCTGTTTGCCTCAAGGGTTTTGCTTACACATGAATTTCTAGCGCCTTTAAAGTGAGCATCGTAACAGCCAAGTTAAAAAATCAAATACTTTTTTTTGCTCCCTTAAAGCGCGCATCTCAACCGCAATGTCGAAAAGTATGTTTGATCAAACACTATATCTTAACCCATGCAAATGCCATATGAGCTTGCAGCTCTTGTTTTTTTTGCATTCCAATGTATTGGTAAAACAAATCTTACAACTCAATATTCTCATTATTTCGAAATGCCACATTCCAAAAGAGGCCAATTTGTCGACCTTCTTAGTACACATGCAGAAAGTGGATATTCGACGATGGCTGCGGCGTACGAGTAAACGAATGGTGTTCTGGTCAACGGAACTTGTTTGGTTGTCCGTGTTTCCAATTAGCTTATAAGATGTCTTGTTGAATGTACTAAGTATACTACTCAAATAGTAGGCTACCGATAGCCAAAAAACCTTCTTATTTGTTTGAAATTGTGAGAAAATAGAACTTCAGTTTAGGTACGGTAAAATTTTATTCAGCCCTGACTGAGCTAAACGGCTTGACCTGTACAGCACCAAAGGATAGCAAAAATATAATATTTGATCTAGACTTCGACAGATTAAGGTCAGTAGTTATCATCTCAGAAGACCAATTTCAAATTCAGCATGTGTGTTAACCCCATCCTACGTCGTATCTACTTTGTCAAAACTGATCAAAACTTCCTGCCGTACTTATGCCAAATTTCTGGTTTCGACCGGATTCCCGGTGAAATGCTTGTCTGGCAAGAAACTACAGTTCAAAAATTAATTCAGCATGTCTTCTTTACATTTAAAATCTAATCAACTTACGATAAGAAATTACTTTTAACAAATTTTCCAGTTTTACTTGTTATCAAATTTTCCGGTTTCACCCGGATTGCGGTCGAACTTTCCGTCCGGGGAAAAAATGAATGTGATATACGGATTCACCATGTCTTCTTACATCGAACATTTAATCAAATTCAAATGACTAACTTTTCACATTTTTACGGTTTTGGCCGGATTCCGGCCAGAGGCGCAGTCAAATGCGATTTCAAATGACTAGAACTAGCAAGTTCAAAATTTGAACAAAAAATAAAGACTACCTCAGCAACACAACAACATCCGCATTACAAGAATTAACGATTAATTATATAACCCAACAACCAGGAATTCAAGGTCGGTCGTTTGCGACTGAGATTCTTGACATGATTTTGGGCACAGCGTCAGTTCTGTACATGAAAGATGAAAATTTTCAACTTCTGAAGAACAAGAGCCGGAAGCTCATATGGCACTTGCAAAGGCTGGGTCAGAGGATGAAAGTAGGAATTCGTCAATTCGTGGGTTTGTTTTGATCTTTTGTAATCAAAACTCTTGATGCCAAAATGATGATGAGCTCATCTGGAGCACGAAAATGTATATTTTACTTAAAAGTATTATTTGAAACAGCTGGGGGTGAATGCATGATTTCTCAAAAGTAAATGTTAACGTTGTTAAGGATGTTAGTGCTAGTCAGAGGCATCACTACTAGGGGGAGATGCCCCCCTAATGTTGTCGGCCAGTCGGTAAAAAATAGAAAATTCTGGTTTTTCCCTAAAATTTGCAGACTTTCATCAACACAGTCGTATTTTTGTACAACGGTGCGCGTTTGATTTAGAAGTTTTTGTCAAACACTTGTCTGCTAAAACGAATAAACGTAATAACCGGCAAAAGCATGTATCTAAGATATTTCATTTAAAGTCCGGACCTGATCCAACTACTGCATTGGGAGTTGAGGGTGCACCGGATATGTTGTGGCAGGCTTAGACAAGAGCACAAGTCATATAACTGCTCATACGATCTTCTTTCTCTCTTCCTTTTTTTCTCTTCCACTTTTTTCTTTTTCGTCTCATTCATCTTGCAGTGACTAATGACTGCTAGTAATAAAATCTAACAATTTTCCCGAGCTAGTTCCAGTTTTCAAGCCAAACTATGATCTTACAATCCGCTGATTTTGAAGTGTCGCACAAAAGTAGAACCCAAGTAGGTTGAACTAAGCGTGTTCCAGCTTCGTCGAGAAGTTGAAAAAGTTACGAAAAAGTCAACTTTTTCGTTCCAGCTGCCGGCGAAGAATGAATTTTACCAAATTTATCGTTTTTTACTAGCTTTTTACTAGAAACTGAAAAATTTACTAGATTTTCTTCCATTTTACTAAATTTACTAGCAAGGTTCGGTTTTTACTAAATTTAGTAAAATTTTACTAAGGTGGCAACACTGGCTGAAAGAAGTTTCATATCACAAGCAAGCGACCTTGTTGAACAGCTCGGGGCGCTACGTCATATTACATCTAATTTTAATGACTGCTTCTCGTGCGCACGCTCTTTTTGATCTAAGGGGGTAAGGACTTGAATCCATATTTTGAGATTGCGTAGATGCTTCAAGGTTAATCTCAGGGACGATTAAGCCTTCAGCTTCTCGTTTTAGAAAACCAAAATATGAATCGCTAACTCGTATATCACCTGTGTCTCTGTTCAGAGCTAAACCTTTATTTTGGTATTTGTATATCTCAAGAGCCTCTCTGTAATGCTGAACAACACCTTTGCCATGAGAAATAAAATCAGCCTGGTCAAATACAATAATGTGATGTGGGTGGTCATAAATGTGTTCAGCGAGGGCCGGGTCAAAAACCTCTGGTCTTGTTCTCTTTTTAAGGGAATGGTCTATTGATGTGCGGTGCTGAGCTATTCTGTCTTTTAACCTTTGTTCTGTTCTACCGATGTACCATAAACCACAAGAACAAGGAATCCTGTACACACCAGATGCTTGAGTTTTAGGAACAGGGTCTTTCCCATGATACAGCTTTGACTTGATAGTTTTTCCCGGTTTGTAGTACGTGCAAATATTGTTTTTCTTCAGATTTTTCGCAATATTGTCTGAGATTCCTTTTACCCCATTCCTTAAACCCCATTTTCGTTGTTTTTTTTGTTGTTTTCTTGTGATATGTCAGGCCAATGTGGTTTACGAAATTATCTTAGGGAGCTACTTCTAAGCCAACCACGTCATGTCTCTAATGTTCAAGCCAAGTTTCATCGTCCTAGCATGCCTGGAAGTACCGTAACTTGCGATCACTGGAATTCAAGCCCCTCCCCTCTATCTCCCGTACAGTACCTGAATCCGGTCCGGTTCTGTCAATGATATACCTAGATTTTGTGCTTTTCCTCCCACCAAGTTTCTATTCGCTCCATTTTAAGCGTGTCATATGATTTCCGGTCCCCCCTCCGAATCCCCCTCCCCACATTCATCGGATTCGGTCCGGACATGAAATAGGACATCTGAGGCATGACATCTTTCCGAAAATCAAGTTTCATTAAGATCCGATCATCCGTTCGAAAGTTATGCATGCCACTAAATTCCAAATTCCGGCTCCCCTCCCTCCCCCAACGATGGTCGGCGGGCAAGTGACTATTTCAGAGTTAGTTTGGTCGGGGCCCTAATATGCCTTCCAAGTTTCAAGTACCCTAATTCGCAAATACCGGACTTATCGACCGGCCGACGGTAAAGTGCGATATATTGCACTTGGCCGGAAAGCAAGTGCCGTAAAAACAACAGTACCCGAATCCGGTCCGGTTCTGTCAATGATATACCTAGGGTTTGTGCTTTTCCTCCCAGCAAGTTTCTATTCGCTCCATTTTAAGCGTACCATATGATTTCCGGTCCCCCCTCCGAATCCCCCCTCCCCACATTCATCGGATTCGGTCTGGACGTGAAATGGGACATCTGAGGCATGACATCTTTCCAAATATCGAGTTTCATTAAGATCCGATCATCCGTTCGAAAGTTATGCATGCCACTAAATTCCCAATTCCGGCTCCCCTCCCTCCCCCAACGATGGTCGGCGGGCAAGTGACTATTTCAGAGTTAGTTTAAGTTTCAAGTACCCTAACTCGCAAATACCGGACTTATCGACCGGCCGACGGTAAAGTGCGGTATATGGCACTTGGCCGGAAAGCAAGTGCCATAAAAACAACAAAATACCTACGTCAAATCAAACATAGACATATCTGTTTTAAATTGTCGTTTCTGTTTTTATTCGCCTGTTAAACAGCCGTTCCTGTTTTAGAACTCATCATTTCTGTTAAAACAGAACAGGACCTGTTTTCAAGTTTCCTGTTTTGGGATCCGAAAATGTTAGTGACGGATACCTATGACATCGCAAAAGTTGTCCGTCTGTCCGTTCGTCTGTGCGCACTATAAATCGTGAAGGGAATGAGATATTATGATGAAACTTGGTGTGCGGATTCTTTGGGTCAAGAGTAAGGTCGAATTCGTAGATGGGCTCTGTAGCCCTACATTTAGGGGTGGGGGAGGGGTTTAAGTTAAGGGTCAAACAAAGTATTGTTAAGTCCAATATGGGGTAAGAAGACATGCTGAGTACGATGGTGAAAACCATTTTCTCGCCGGATAATTAGTTCGCCCGAAATCCGGCCGAAACCGGAAAATTTGTTAAAAGCATAGTTTGTATTTGAAGTTGATTAGATGGCAGATTTAAGGGTAAAAAGAAACGCCGAATCTATATATGACATTCAATTTTTACCTGGACATATATAGTTCGTACGGAATCCGGTTGAAACCGTTTTTTTTTATCAGTTTGGGGTTTTATTTTAAGTTAAATATATGTTCTTTATAGGGATAAGGAGATACGCTGAATTCGTTTCTGAACGATCCTTTTTTTGCTGGACAAGTAGTTCGCTCGGAATTCGGCCGAAACCGGAAATTTGTCAGAAATAAAGCAGGAAGTTTCTATCAGTATCGTCAAAATAGATATGGCTTATACAGGTATATCTGAACTTGATTTTCTCAGATGATTACCCTGGCGAAGACTGGATCTAGTGAAGATAAGACCTTGTTGTCTGGATCAAATATTAAATTTCTGGGATCCCGTCGAAACCTTTGGTCTTGTTTTTAATGAGGAGGTTATTTGCTTGATTTCCCCGTTCTTGGACCGGATGGTGGTTGTTATACTGTATACACTTGTGTATGACCATGATTAGTTGTATTTTTGGGATCCCAAAACGTTAGTGACGGATACCTATGACATCGCAAAAGTTGTCCGTCTGTCCGTCTGTCAGTCTGTGCGCACGATAACTCTCGAAGGGATTGAGATATTTTGATGAAACTTGGTGGGAGGATCCTTCGGGTCAAAGTACAAGTCAAGTTCGAAGATGGGCTCTGTAGTTCTATATTTGAGGGTGGGGGAGGGGTTTCAAATTAAGGGGCAAAAAAAATATTTTCTGAAAGCTGTTTAGATAGTGGATTTAGGGGTAAGGAGACACGCTGAATCCGAATATGAAAGTTATTTTCTCGCCGGACAAGTAGTTCGCCCGGAATCCGGCCAAAACCGGAAAGTTTGTTAAAAGTAAAAGTTTTATTTGAAGTGGATTAGATGTTTGATTTAGGGTTAAGAAAACATGCTGAATACGATGGTGAAAACCATTTTCTTGCCTGACAAGTAGTTCGCCCGGAATCCGGCGCAAACCGGAAAATTTGATAAGAGCTAAATTTGTATTTGAAGTTGATTAGATATTCGATGTAGGGGTAAGAAAACGTGCTGAACACGATGGTGAAAACCATTTTCTTGCCGGACAAATAGTTCGTCCGGAATCCGGCCAAAACCGGAAAATTTGTTAAAAACAAAATTTGTATTTGAAGGTGATTAGATGATAAATTTAAGGGTAAGAAAAAACGCTGAATCAATATATGACAATCATTTTTTAACCGGACATATAGTTGGTCCGGAATCCGGTTAAACCGGATTTTTTTTTTTACAAGTTAAAGTTTTATTTGAAGTTGATTAGATGTTCTTTATAGGGATAAGGAGATACGCTGAACTCGTTTCTGAACTATCTTTTGTTTTTGCTGGGCAAGTAGTTTGCTCGGAATTCGGCCGAAACCGGAAATTTGGCAGAAGTACACCAGGAAGTTTCGATCAGTATCGTCAAAATAGATATGGCTTATACAGGTATATCTGAACTTGGTTTTCTCAGATGATTAGCCTGGCGAAGACTGGATTTGGCGAAGACTGGATTTGGCGAAGACAAGACGTAGTTAATATTACATTTTTTGGGATCCCATCGAAAACTTTGGTCTTGTTTTAATTTGGTCTTCTGGCCTTCGAGCCTGGTCTCTGCCATGAAGTTATGTAAAACTATTTGTTTTCATTATTTGAAAATTAGATGAATCTGGACCATATAGAAACTGTTGTGTTTTATGAAGGGAACTTTAGGTTAGGCCTATTCTTGGAACGGAGTAAATTTTTTTTTTTTTTTTCAGGAATAAGTTGGAATTTTGTGAAAGTGTTCAGATTGGGATCAGTTCCTGAAGAGTTTTCACCGAGTTTGCCTAGAGATGCTCAAAGGAAGGATATCAAGCTCCGTTTTTGGTATCCGGAATCCGGTCGAAATTCGGGAATTTCTCTCCTCTTGGATACGTCGGTGGGAAGGAAGTTAATCCAAAATCCAGTTGGAATCTATGACGATTTTAGGTTTGTACGATTTTTGTATATCCTCAAGCAAGAACCCATGATTTGTCGATAATTGCTTGCTATTCTCAAAAGCATCCAACTACTAGGATTTTACCGCGAACTACTTCCTCCTTTATAACTTGTTTGGGATCACAAAATGTAAGTGGATGGATACCTATGACTTCGTAAAAGTTGTCCGTCCGTCTGTCTGTCTGGCCGCCTGTTAGCACGATTACTTCTTTCTTTGGGTCTTCTTGGATTCTTTCGGGTTAAACTGCAGGTCAAATTCATAGATGGGCTCTTTACCTTTATAGTTAGGGGTGGGGGAGGGGGTTTCAAATGAAGGACGAAGGAAATATTTTGAAAAGCTAATGAGATTGTCGATTTAGGGTTAAGGAACCATGCTACATCCGAATGTGAAATTCATTTTAAAACCCTTGAAGATTCGATACAGGGTAAGGAGACACGCTGAATCCAGGTCTGAGACTAAATTTCTCGTCCGACAAGAAGTTTGCCCGGAACCCGGCCAAACTGGAAATTTGATAAAAACTAAAGTTCATTATTCTACTAATTAGATTAGACGTTCGTATCGGGAAATAGACAAGACCAAAGTTTTCGACGGGATCCCAAAAATTCAATATTTGATCCAGACATATGGTCTTGTCTTCGCCAAATCCAGTCTTCGCCAGGCTAATCACCTGAGAAAACCACGTTCAGGTATACCTTTATAAGCCATATATACTTTGACGATACTGATCGAAACTTCCTGCTTTACTTCTGCCAAATTTCCTGTTTCGGCTTAATTCCGAGCGAACTACTTGCCCAGCAAAAAAACATAGTTCAGAATCAAATTCAGCGTATCTCCTTATCCCTATAAATAACATATAAAATAAAACTTTAACTTATAAAAAAAATCCTGTTTCAACCGGATTCCGGACGTACTATATGTCCGAGTAAAACGATTGTCATATACAGATTAGGTGTCTTTTTTTACCCTTAAATCTATCATCTAATCAACTTGAATTACAAATTTTGCTTTTAACAAATTTTCTGGTTCTGGCCGGAGTCCGGACGAACTACTTGTCCGGCGAGAAAATGGTTTTCTTTATCGAGTTCAGCATGTCTTCTTACCCCTAAATCGATCATTTAATCAACTTCAAATAAACATTTTGCTTTTAACAAATTTTCCGGGTTTGGACGGATTCTGGTCGAACTATTTGTCCGGCGAGAAAATGGTCTTCACCATCTTCTTCAGCATGTCTTCTTACCCCTGAATCGAACATCTTATCAACTTCAAATACAAAATTTGTTAAAAGCAAAATTTGTATTTGAAGTTGATTCGATGGCAGATTTAAGGGTAAGAAGAGACGCTGAATCTGTATATGAAAATCATTTTTATCTGGACATATAGTTCGTCCGGAATCCGGTTGAAACCGGATTTTTATGGCACTTGCAGCTTCGCTCAAGTGCCATATACCGATCACTTTTCGGTCTGTCGGTCGGTCTGTCAGGCCACTCATCTCGAGTTACGGTACTTCCAGATGAGCTAGGACGATGAAACTTGGCAGATATATCAGGGACCCGACCAAACTAATTTGGAAATAGTCACTTCCCCGATCCGACCACCGTGGGGGGAGTGGAGGGATGGGGAATCCGGAAAATTGACGTATTTATAACTTTTGAACGGGGAATCGGATCTTAATGAAACTTGATGTTTGGAAAGACCTCGTGTATCAGATGTCACATTTCAAGTCCGGAATGGATCCAGTGACTTTGGGGGGAGTTGGAGGGGGGAGTCGGAAATCATGTGACATATTCAGAATGGACGGATCGGGATGAAACTTGGTGGGAAGAACAAGCACAAGCCCTAGATACATAGTTGACAAGACCGGACCGGATCCGAGCACTGTGGGGGGAGTTGGAAGGAGGGTTCCGGAATTCCGGTGATCCCGACTTAAGATACTTACACACGTGCTGGGACGGTGGAACTTGGCAGGCATATTAGGGACCCGACCAAACTAACTTGGAAATAGTCATTTCTCCGATCCGACTACCGGGGGGGATGGAGGGAGGGGGAATCCGGAATGTTGACGTATTTATAACTTTTGAACGGGGAACCGGATCTTAATGAAACTTGATATTTGGAAAGATCTCGTGTCTCAGACGTCACACTTCAAGTCCGGAATGGATCCGGTGACTTTGGGGGGAGTTGGGGGGGGGGGAATTATTTGACATGTTCAGAGTGGACGGATCGGGATGAAACTTTGGGGGAAGAACAACCACAAGCCCTAAATACATAATAGACAAGACCGGACCGGATCCGAGTACTGTGGGGGAGTTGGAGGGAGGGTTCCCGAATTCCGGTGATCCTGACAAGACGCTTAGACATGTGCTAGGACGATGAAACTTGGCAGGCATATCAGGGACTTAACAATTTTCACTTAAGAACAGTCGGATTTTGCTCACAAATGATCACAGCAAACACACGCATTGGCGAATTCCTACTTTCATCATTTTACCAAGCCTTGCAAGTGCCATATGAGCTTACAGCTCTTGTTTTTAGAAGTGAAAGTTTTATTTAAGTTGATTAGATGTTCTTTATAGGGATAAGGAGATACGATGAATTCGTTTCTGAACCATCTTTTTTTTTGCTGGACAAGCAGGGGAGAAGGGGCCACGATCGGCAGGGCCCAGGTTCGTCTTTTTTATTGGGTTTCCCAAAACGTTAGTGACGGATACCTATGACATCGCAAAAGTTGTCTGTCTGTCCTTCCGTCCGTCTGTCTGTGAGCACGATAACTCTCGAAGGGAATGAGATATTTTGATGAAACTTGGTGTGAGCATTCTTTGGGTCAAGAGTAAGGTCAGGTTCGTAGATGGGCCCTGTAGCCCTACATTTAGGGGTGGGGGAGGGGGTTCAAATAAAGGGACAAGCAAAATATTTTTAAACAGCTAATGTGATAGTCGATTATGGGGTAAGAAGACATGCCGAACACGAATATGAAAACCATTTTCGCGCCGGACAAGTAGTTCGCCCGGAATCCGGCCGAAACCGGAAAGTTTGTTAAAAGTAAAAGTTTTATTTGAAGTTGATTAGATGTTTGATTTTGAGGTAAGAAGCCATGCTGAACACGAATATGAAAACCATTTTCTCGTCGGACAATTAGTTCGCCCGGAATCCGGCCAAAACCGGAAAGTTTGTTAGAAATTAAAGTTTTATATGAAGTTGATTAGATGTTTGATGTGGGGGTAAGAAGGCATGCTGAATAAGAATACGAAAACCATTTTATCGCCGGACAAGTAGTTAGCCCGGAATCCGGCCAAAACCGGAAAATATGTTAAAAGTAAAATTTTTATTTGAAGTTGATTAGACGATAGATTTAGGGGTAAGAAAAGATGCAGAATCCGTATATGACAATCACTCTTTAGCCGGAAATATAGTTCGTCCGGAATCCGGCTGAAACCGGAAAATTGGTTAGAAGTTAAATTTGTATTTGCAGTTGATTAGATGTTGGATATAGGGGTAAGAAGATACGCTGAATTCGTTTTTGAGCTTTAGTTTTTGGCCGGACAAGTAGTTCTTGAATTTCGCCAAAACCGCAAAATTCACAGAAGTAAGCTAGGATCGTTTCGATCGGCTTCTAGAGGTAAACACACATGCTGAATCCATGTCTGAGCTTGGATTTCTTAATGATTAGCTGTTTGGCCTGGCGAAGACTGGCTCTGACGAAGACAAAACCTAATTGTCTGGATCAAATATTGAATTTTTGGGATCCCATCGGAACCTTTGGTCTTGTTTTAAAGGCGAGCACCTTTTGAAAAATTCTGAAAGTATGGCTGGGATTTTGTCTCAGTTGTTCTGGATATTTTGATTGTAACTTCGATGCTCTCTGTTCAATTTTAAAGTTTTTGTTGAGACAAGTTGTTTTAAGCCGTTACATTGAAATTTTTGGGATCCACAAAAAGTTCAAAAGTCGGCATTCAGTATTTGCAGAAGAAAAAAACTGTTAACTGTGTCGATTTCGGGTAGGCTTGACCTGGTGTGTTCCGTTGTTGAGATCAACGGCATCTTTTATTTCCGTCTGAAATTATATTTTTTCCCGAAATTTGGCGAGAATCCCAGGTTCGGCCCCTAACCCAGGCCTTCGTTCGTCATGCAATTATCCATGCAATCCTTCCCTGCCAAACGTGGACCCCACATGCTGCAGTAGTATTAACAGTAATATGTGCATCGGCTACATATTATTTGCAGGTTCTAGGTTCCCATTCCATCCTTGAGCGGGAATAAAAAATAAACAGTTTGTTTTTAGTGTGGATACAGTGTAATAAAATAAATTTCGTAAGACTAACCTTTATAGTTATTTCAGAAGTGTCAGACATCCTTTTTTTACTTTTTCACAATATTAGACATTACAAGACCACTTGAGAGATGGTTCACCATTGGTCCTAGTACCGAAATACTGACGTGCCGAACCTGGACCAATGTATGCCGAACGTGGACAGGGGTGGGGCAGGTTCGGCCCTTTTGACCAACTTCAGGAAAACCACTTTTGCTGACAGCACGATAAGCACTGGAAGGATTTATTTTTTCCTAAGCTAGGCAAGATATGAGCAAACAACACTGAATTGCTAAACTTCAAAAAACAAGTGGAAATGTGCCCTGCAAAAATGCTAATCCAAAAAAGTGCCGAACTTGGGGCCTTCTCCCCTAGTTCGCTCGGAATTTGGCCGAAACCGGAAATTTGGCAGAAGTAAAGCAGGAAGTTTCGATCAGTATCGTCAAAATAGATAGGCTATGGCTTATGCAGGTATATCTGAACTTGGTTTTCTCAGATGATTAGCCTGGCGAAGACTGGATCTAGTGAAGATAAGACCTAGTTGTCTGGATCAAACATAAAGATTTTAGGATCTCATCGAAGCCTTTGGTCTTGTTTTTAATGAGGAGGTTTTGTGCTGGATGTCCCCTTTCTCGGGACCGGGTGGTGGTTGTTATACTGTATACACTTGTGTATGACCATGATTATAGTTGTATTTTTTTATGTTAGTCTTAATTTACCTATGACTTCGTAAAAGTTGCCCGTCCGTCTGTCTGTCTGGCCGCCTGTTAGCACGATTACTTCTTTCTTTGGGTCTTTTTGGATTTTCGGGTTAAACTACAGGTCAAATTCGTAGTTGGGCTCTGTACCTTTTTATTTAGGGGTTGGGGAGGGGGTTTCAAATTAAGGACGAAGGAAATATTTTGAAAAGCTGATGAGATTGTCGATTTAGGGTTAAGGAACCATGCTACATCCGAATGTGAAATTTATTTTAAAACCCCTTAAGATTCGATACAGGGTGAGGAGACATGCTGAATCCAGGTCTCGTCCGACAAGAAGTTTGCCCGGAACCCGGCCGAACGGAAATGTTATATAAACTAAAGTCTATTACTAATTCGATTAGTCTTTCGAATCGGGAGTATGACAAGGCCAAAGTTTTCGATGGGATCCCAAAAATTTAATATTTGTTCCAGACATATAGGTCTTGTCTTCGCCAGATCCAGTCTTCGCCAGGCTAATCCCCTGAGAAAACCACGTTCAGGTATACCTGCATAAGCCATAGCCTATCTATTTTGACGATACTGATCAAAACTTCCTGCTTTACTTCTGCCAAATATCCAGTTTCAGCCGAATTCGAAGCGAACTGCTTTCCCAGCAGAAAAAGATAGTTCAGAATCAAATTCAGCGTATCTCCTTATCCCTATAAAGAACATATAATCAACTTCAAATAAAACTTTTCCTTATAAAAAAAAAATCCGGTTTCAACCGGATTCCGGACGAACTATATGCCCGGGTAAAAATGATTGTCAGATGCAGATTAGGCGTCTTTTCTTACCCTTAAATCTATCATCTAATCAACTTGAATTAAACATTTTTCTTTTAACAAATTTTCTGGTTCTGGCCGGAGTCCGGACCAACTACTTGTTTGGCGAGAAAATAGTTTTCTTCATCGTGTTCAGCATGTCTTCTTACCCCTAAATCGATCATTTAATCAACTTCATATAAACATTTTGCTTTTAACAAATTTTCCGGGTTTGGACGGATTCTGGTCGAACTATTTGTCCGGCGAGAAAATGGTCTTCACCATCGTGTTCAGCATGTCTTCTTACCCCAGCTTACCCAGCTACAGAAGTTGAATCGATGGCAGATATAAGGGTAAGACGAGACGCTGAATCTGTATATGAAAATCATTTTTATCCGGACATATAGTTCGTCCGGAATCTGGTTGAAACCGGATTTTTTTTTTTAGAAGGGAAAGTTTTATTTAAGTTGATTAGATGTTCTTTATAGGGATAAGGAGATACGCTGAATTCGTTTCTGAACTATCTTTTTTTTTTGCTGGACAAGTAGTTCGCTCGGAATTCGGCCGAAACCGGAAATTTAGCAGAAGTAAAGCAGGAAGTTTCGATCAGTATCGTCAAAATAGATAGGCTATGGCTTATGCAGGTATATCTGAACTTGGTTTTCTCAGATGATTAGCCTGGCGAAGACTGGATCTAGTGAAGATAAGACCTAGTTGTCTGGATCAAATATTACATTTTTGGGATCTCATCGAAACCTTTGACCTTGTTTTTGGGATCCCAAAACGTAAGTGGCGGGATACCTATGGCATCACAAAAGTTGTCCGTCTGTCTGTTTGTCCGTCCGTCCGTCTGTCAGCACGATAACTCTCGAAGGGATTGAGATATTTTGATGAAACTTGGTGGGAGGATCCTTTGGGTCAAAGTACAAGTCAAGTTCGAAGATGGGCTCTGTAGCCCTATATTTGAGGGAGGGGTTCAAGTGAAGGGGCAAAAAACATATTTTTTGAAAGCTATTTAGATAGTTGATTTCGGGGTAAGGAGACACGCTAAATCCGAATATGAAAGTTATTTTCTCGCCGGACAAGTAGTTCGCCCGGAATCCGGCCAAAACCGGAAAATTTGTTAAAAGCAAAATTTTTATTTGAAGTAAATTAGATGTTTGATTTAGAGGTAAGAACACATGCTGAACGCGATGGTGAAAACCATTTTCTCGCCGGACAAGTATTTCGTCCGGAATACGGCCCCGGAAAATTTTTTAAATGCAAAATTTGTATTTAAAGTTGATTAGGTGATATATTTGAGGGTAAGAAAAAACGCTGAATCTTTATATGACAACCATTTTTTACCCGGACATATAGTTTGTCCGGAATCCGGTTTAAACCCGAATTTTTTTTTGAAGTTGAAGTTTTATTTGAAGTTGATTAGATGTTCTTTACAGGGATAAGGAGATACGCTGACGTTTCTGAACTATCTTTTTTTTGCTGGGCAAGTAGTTCGCTTGGAATTCGGCCGAAACCGGAAATTTGGCAGAAGTAAAGCAGGAAGTTTGGATCAGTATCGTCAAAATAGATATGGCTTATACAGGTATATCTGAACTTGGTTTTCTCAGATGATTAGCCTGGCGAAGACTGGATCTAGCGAAGACATGACCTATAGTTGTCTGGATCAAATATTAAATTTTTGGGATCCCATCGAAACCTTTGGTCTTGTTAATGAGGAGGTTATGTGCTGGATGTCCTCTTTATCGGGACCGGATGGTGGTTATTATACTGTATACACTTGTGTATGACCATGATTAGTTGTATTTTTTTATTTTAGTCTTCTGGCCGTCGAGCCTGCTCTCTGACATGAAGTTATGTAAAACTATGTGTTTTCATTATTTGAAAATTAAATGAAGCTGGACCTGGACCATATAGAAACTGTTGTGTTTGATGAAGGGAACTTTAGGTTAGGCCTATTCTTAGAACGGAGTAAAAAAAATCCTTTTGTTTTTAGGAATAAGTTGGAATTTTGTGAAAGTGTTCAGATTGGGATTAGTTCCTGAAGAGTTTTCGCTGAGTATGCCTAGAGATGCTCAAAGGAAGAATATCAAGCTCCGTTTCTGGAAGCCGGAATCCGGTCGAAATTCGGGAGTTTCTCTCCTCTTGGATACGTCGGTGGGAAGGAAGTTAATCCAAAATCCAGTTGGAATCTATGAAGATTTCAGGTTAGTACGATTTTTTTATATCCTCAAGCAAGAACCCATGATTTGTCGATACTTGCTTGCTATTCTCAAAAGCATCCAACTACTAGTTTTTTACCGCGAACTACTTCCTCCTTCATAACTTGTTTGGGATCACAAAACGTAAGTGGATGGATACCTATGACTTCGTAAAAGTTGTCCGTTCGTCTTTTCAAATTCGTAGTTGGGCTCTGTACCATTTTATTTAGGGGTGGGGGAGGGGGTTTCAAATTAAGGACGAAGGAAATATTTCTAAAACCTGATGAGACTGTTAGCACGATTACTTCTTTCTTTGGGTCTTCTTGGATTCTTCGGGTTAAACTGTAGGTTAAATTCATAGATGGGCTCTGTACTTTTATATTTAGGGGTGGGGCTGGGGGTTTAAAATTAAGGACGAAGGAAATATTTTGAAAAGCTGATGAGACTGTCGATTTAGGGTTAAGGAACCATGCTACATCCGAATGTGAAATTTATTTTAAAACCCATTAAGATTCGATACAGGGTGAGGAGACATGCTGAATCTAGGTCTGAGACCAAATTTCTCGTCCGACAAGAAGTTTGCCCGGAACCCGGCCGAACCGGAAATTTGATAAAAACTAAAGTTCATTACTAATTCGATTAGACGTTCGTATCGGGAGTAAGACAAGACCAAAGTTTTCGATGGGATCCCAAAAATTTAATATTTGATCCAGACATATAGGTCTTGTCTTCGCCAGATCCAGTCTTTGCCAGGCTAATCACCTGAGAAAACCACGTTCAGGTATACCTCTATAAGCCATATCTTCTTTGACGATACTGATCGAAACTTCCTGCTTTACTTCTGCCAAATTTCCTGTTTCGGCCGAATTCCGAGCGAACTACTTGCCCAGCAAAAAAAGATAGTTCAGAATCAAATTCAGCGTATCTTTATCCCTATAAAGAACATATAATCAAGTTCAAATAAAACTATAACTTAAAAAAAAATCCGGTTTCAACCGGATTCTGGACGAACTATAAGTCCGGGTAAAATGATTGTCATATACAGATTAGGCGTCTTTTCTTACCCTTAAATCATCATCTAAACAACTTGAATTAAAAATTTTGCTTTTACCAAATTTTCTGGTTCCGGCCGGAGTCCGGATGAACTACTTGTCCGGCGAGAAAGTGGTCTTCACCATCGTGTTCAGCATGTCTTCTTACCCCTGCTTACCCAACTTCAAATACAAATTTGCTAAAAGCAAAATTTGTATTTGAAGTTGAATCGATGGCAGATTTAAGGGTAAGAAGAGACGCTGAATCTGTATACGAAAATCATTTTTATCCGGACATATAGTTCGTCCGGAATCCGGTTGAAACCGGATTTTTTTTTAGATTTGAAAGTTTTATTTAAGTTGATTAGATGTTCTTTATAGGGATAAGGAGATACGCTGAATTCGTTTCTGAACTATCTTTTTTTTTGCTGGACAAGTAGTTCGCTCGGAATTCGGCCGAAACCGGAAATTTGGCAGAAGTAAAGCAGGAAGTTTCGATCAGTATCGTAAAAATGGATAGGCTATTGCTTAAGCAGGTTCATCTGAATTTGGTTTTCTCAGATGATTAGTCTGGCGAAGACTGGATCTAGTGAAGATAAGACCTAGTTGTCTGGATCAAATATTAAATTTTTGGGATCTCATCGAAACCTTTGGTCTTGTTTTTAATGAAGATGTTATGTGCTGGATGTCCCCTGTCTCGGGACTGGATGGTGGTTGTTATACTGTATATACTTGTGTATGACCATGATTAGTTGTATTTTTTTAAATTTAGTCTTCTGGCCGTCGAGCTTGCTCTCTGCCATGAAGTTATGTAAAACTATTTGTTTTCATTATTTGAAAATTAAATGAAGCTGGACCTGGACCATATAAAAACTGTTGTGTTTGATGAAGGGAACTTTAGGTTAGGCCTATTCTTGGAACGGAGTAAAAAAAATCCTTTTGTTTTTAGGAATAAGTTGGAATTTTGTGAAAGTGTTCAAATTGGGATTAGTTCCTGAAGAGTTTTCGCTGAGTTTGCCTAGAGATGCTCAAAAGAAGAATATCAAGCTCCGTTTCTGGAAGCCGGAATTCGGTCGAAATTCGGGAATTTCGCTCCTCTTGGATACGTCGGTGGGAAGGAAGTTAATCCAAAATCCAGTTGGAATCAATGACGATTTCAGGTTAGTTCGATTTTTATATCCTCAAGCAAGAACCCATGATTTGTCGATAATTGCTTGCTATTCTTAAAAGCCTCTAACTACTAGGATTTTCCGCGAACTACTTCCTCCTTTATAACTTGTTTGGGATCCCGAAACGTAAGTGGATGGATACCTATGACTTCGTAAAAGCTGTCCGTCCGCCTGTCTGTTTAGCCGCCTGTTAGCACGATTACTTCTTTCTTTGGGTCTTCTTGGATTTTTCGGGTTAAACTACAGGTCAAATTCGTAATTTGGCTCTGTACCTTTTTATTTAGGGGTTGGGGAGGGGGTTTCAAATTAAGGACGAAGGAAATATTTCTAAAAGCTGATGAGATTATAGATTTAGGGTTAAGGAACCATGCTGCATCCGAGTATGACCGGAAATTTGATAAAAAGTAAGTAAGTAAGAAAACCAGATAAATCCATATCTGAACATATATTCTCGACAGACATGTAATTCTGCCGAAATTTATACAAACTAGGAAATTTGGACGGAGAGGTTCTGGGTTCGCCTTTCAGTATCACCATCTCTTTTGCTCTGCAGGTTATTTGCTTGAGTTGCGTTTTCAGACACTTGTGTTATCCCTGAGTTTAGCAAAAGGCGTTTTCAATTGCCCGAGTCAAACACTGTGTTACTGTGTTTATGTTTGAAAGCGTTTTAAGCCTCCATGTTATGCGCGCGTTTAACATCGATTATCCAGAGCACGCAACTCTCCCGAATAACAAGTTACGTTGCGTGTTTAGGCGAGAGTAACACCGTTCGATGAAAACGGGTTTTGCACGTTGGTGTTAAACTCCGTGTTAAACTCGTTGTTGTCTGAAAACGCAACTTAGGAATACAGCTGAAACGAGAAATTTTTTCGAAAGTAAAAGGCTTTTCTGAAGTCGATTAGAGATGAGATTTATTTCTCTTTACCCCTAATCACAGCCCGGCTGAGATTCGGGAAGCGACTAACCTAGTTTGGGTTGCAGCGCTTCGGGTTCGGAATAGTAATATATTCCGAATCCAAACCGCATGAACCTGTCTTTGGTTGTTAAATATCGGATGGTAGAGCCCACAACCACCTACTCTTTCCCCCTCTCTCACCATTCCTCCACACCCAAATCCAATCCCAAACCGGATAAGGGTAAACATGCATGCTGGACCCATATCTGCACTTTTGTTCTCATCTGATTAGTTGCTTTGCCTTTGTTGTCAAAAAGCTGCCAACAAATCCTAAGACTGTATCATTATTGTACATTTTCGAGCGGTTGATTACGGATACATAGTATAGTAATAGTTAAAGGGGTTTGGTGAAGATCGGAAATTTACGAGACCCAATTGTCTGGATCGAGTGTATATTCAATATTTGGGATTCTATCGAAACCTTTGGTCTTGCTCTGTTTGATGACGGCTCCTTATTGGATCAGCCCCATTTTTATGGCGCTTGCCTTCCGGCCAAGTGCCATATACCGATCACTTTTCCGTCGGTTTGTCGGTCGGTCGGTCGGACGGTCAGTCTGGTGTTTGTGAGTTAAGGTACTTCCGGATGTGCTAGGACGATGAAACTTGGCAGGCATATCAGGGACCCGACCAAACTAACCTGGTAATAATTAGTTTCCCGATCCGACCATGTGGGGGTCGGATCAATTGAGTATTGTCTAACTTTCGAAGGGGTGATTGGATTGGAATGAAACATAATACCTGAATGAATGACATATCTCTGATGTTCCATTTGAAGTCCGAACCAGATTCGACAGCTATGGGGGAGTTGGTGGGAGACCGGAAATCTCGAGAAACGGTTAGAATAGAGGGATCGAAGTAAAACTTGCTGGGAAGAACAACAAATCGACAATAAAACTATAACCTATGTACATGATATGATTTTTGTTAAGATCTTGGATTCAAATTCGGATTCGATTCCGATTTCGAATCCTCACCATGAAATGGTGGATTCGGAATCGGATTCGTATATCTAGCCCTGGATTCGGATTCGAATCCTGTCACGGTCGGATTCGCCCATCTCTGCTCACTGAGCCATAATAGTAGTTGAGTTGCTTTTTGGGATCCCAAAACGTAAGTGGAGGGATACCTATGACATCGCAAAAGTTGTCCGTCCGTCTGTTCGTTCGTCCGTCCGTCTGTCTGTTCGTCCGTCCGTCGTCCGTCCGTCCGTCCGTCTGTCTGTCTGTCCGTCCGTCTGTCCATCCGTCCGTCCGTCTGTAAGCACGATAACTCTCGAAGTGAATGAGATATTGTGATGAAACTTGGTGTGAGCATTCTTTGGGTCAAGAGTAAGGTCGAGTTCGTAGATGGGCCCTGTAGCCCTACATTTAGGGGTGGGGGAGGGGGTTCAAATTAAGGGACAAGCAACATATTTTTAAACAGCTAATGTGATAGTCGATATGGGGTAAAAAGGCATGCTGAACACGAATATGAAAACCATTTTCTCGCCGGACAATTAGTTCACCCGGAATCCGGCCAAAACCGGAAAGTTTGTTAAAAGTAAAAGTTTTATTTGAAGTCGATTAGATGTTGAATCTAGGGGTAAGAAAGCATGCTGAACTATTGAAAACCATTTTCTCGCCGGACAAGTAGTTCGCCCGGAATCCGGCCAAAACCGGAAAGCTTGTTAAAAGTAAAATTTTTGTCTGAAGTTGATTAGATGTTCGATGTAGGGGTAAGAAGGTATGCTGAACAATAATACGAAAAAAGTTTTCTCGCCAGACAATTAGTTAGCCCGGAATCCGGCCAAACCGGAAAATTTGTTATGAGTAAAAGTTTTATTTGAAGTTGATTAGATGATAGATCTAGGGGTGAGAAAAGATGCTGAATCCGTATGAAAATCATTTTTTAGCCAGACACTTAGTTCTTCAGGAATCCGGCTGAAACCGGAAAATTTGTTAGAAATTAAATTTTTCTTTGAAGTTGGGATGTTGGATGTAGGGGTAAGGAGATACGCTGAATTCGTTTTTGAGCTTTAGTTTTTCGCCGGACAAGTAGTTCTTTAATTTCACCAAAACCGCAAAATTCATAGAAGTAGGTTAGGATCGTTTCGATCGGCTTATAGGGGTAAACATACATTCTGAACCCATATCTGAACTTGGTTTTCGTAATGATTAGCTGTTTGGCCTGCGAAGAAAAAACCTTACTGTCTGGATCAGATATTGAATTTTTGGGATCCCATCGGAACCTTTGGTCTTGTTTCTCAATGTCTATTCATTTCCCCCGTTGTGAGGGTAAAATCTGCCATCGGTGGGATTCTTTTACTTGGAATGGAATGATGGCAGAGTTTAACAGGACGGAATTTCGGAGAAAGACAAATATCGCGGAGAAACCCTTTAGTTGACCAAGAACAAAGAAACCTCCTTCTTGGTCCGATGCGCGTCGCACGTGAAATCACAATAGTAGACAAACAATCGGCTGTTAATACTCAGGCGGCGTTCGTAAGGAAATTTCTTCTCTGGGGCTCTACTGCGCTATAGCCTAGCTGTGTTTAGAGGGAACGTTTACATCGGGCAGGGTGCGACTGAGATTCTTGACATGATTTTGGGCACAGCGTCAGATCTGTACATGAAAGCTGAAAATTTTTCAACTTCTGAAGAGCAAGAGCCGGGAGCTCATATGGCACTTGCAAGGCTGGGTCAGAGGATAAAAGTAGGAATTCGTCAATTCGTGGGTTTGTTGTGATCATTTGTAATCAAAACTCTTGAAGCAAAAATGATGATGAGCTCATCTGGAGCACGAAAATGTATATTTTACTTAAAAGTATTATTGGACTTATAAGGAATTCAAGTCATAGGCTCATAGGGATCACAGAAATGTTATTTTGCTTAAAAGTATTTTTGGGATCCCAAAACGTTAGTGACGGATACCTATGACATCGCAAATGTTGTCCGTCTGTCTGTAAGCACGATAACTCTCGAAGGGAATGAGATATTTTGATGAAACTTGGTGTGAGGATTCTTTCGGTCAAGAATAAGGTCGAGTTTGTAGATGGGCTCTGTAGCCCTACATTTGGGGGTGGGGGATGGGGTTGAAATTAAGGGGCAAACAAATTTTTTTGAAACAGTTAATGTGATAATCGATTATGGGGTAAGAAGACATGCTGAACACGGTGAAAGCCATTTTCGCGCCGGACAAGCAGTTCGCCCGGAATACGGCCAAAACCGGAAAGTTTGTTAAAAGGAAAAGTTTTATTTGAACTTGATTAGTGGCTCGATTTACTTCGAGCCACTAATTAGATGACAGATGGCAGTTGATTAGATGACAGATTTAAGGTTAAGAAGAGACGCTGAATCTGTATATGACAATCATAACTTATTCGTTTCTGACCTGTCTTTTTTTGGCTGGACAAGTAGTTCGCTCGGAGCCGAAACCGGAAATTTGGCAGAAGTAATGCAGGAAGTTTCGATCAGTATCGTCAAAATAGATATGGCTTATACAGGTATATCTGAACTTGATTTTCTCAGATGATTACCCGGGCGAAGACAAGATCTAGTTTTCTGGGTCAAATGTTAATTTTGTGGGTTCCCGCCGAAACCTTCGGTCTAGTTTGTACTTTGCGGTTAGGATTCGTACTTTAAGGAATGGTCTGGGAATTTCTAGGCCAATCTTGTCAAGTGTCTAATTTCCAAGCCAACTTTCATCGTCCTAGCACATCTGGAAGTACCTTGATTCGCGATCACCGGAATTCCGGACTCACCTCCAACTCCCCGCACAGTGCCCGAACCCGGTCCGGTTCTGTCACTGATGTATCTAGTGCTTGTGCTTGTTCTTCCAACCAAGTTTCATCCCAATTGCTCCACTCTTAGCGTGTCACAAGATTTCCGGTTCTCCCCTCCACCTCCCCCCCCAACATTCATGGAATTACATCCGGACTTTAAATAGGACATCTGAGACATGAGGTCTTTCCAAATGTCAAGTTTAAATATGATCCGATCATCGTTCAAAAGTTATAGATAGAACAGATTATTCGGATTCAGGATTCCCCTCCCTCAACTCCCCCTATGATTGTCGGATCAGGGAGCTATTTCTAAGCCAACCACGTCATGTCTCTAATGTTTAAGCCAAGTTTGATCGTCCTAGCATTTCTGGAAGTACCGTAAATTGTGATCACCGGGATTCACGACCAGGGGCGTCGCAAGTCCATTTTCGGTGGGGAGGGGGGGGATCTCTAAATTTTTTTTACCGAATCCTAGAAACTGAGATTTTGAGGATTAAATTATGGAACATGAAACGATCACGTAGGAAGAGTAACATTAAAGGGCAGCATGAAAGACGATAAGCCAACTATTAGGCGGCGTTTTGGCGAAGCCCACTTGGAGAATATATTGCCTTGCACGATTGCAGTGACAGCCTCTATCTATTTATTATACCCAAGAGATAATCAAATCGAGCACCGCAGGCGAAATTTTTTTTATGCTAAAATTAAAGTGCTTTGCTTCTCTTTACAGATTCTATCATTTACCGTGGATTAAGTTCCGAGACTCTAAGAAGTTCCGACGTTCCGGCAACAGCAGCTACTGTAGTCTAGTCAATAGCGCCGCAGGTGAGATTTTCTTAAGTTAGCTTTTTTCTGCCAAATTTAACTATTTCTGTCCAGATTCTAGCTTTTAATGTTTCGAAATCCAAATCCTAAAACTGGCTTAAAACCCAAGTTAATGAAGCGCCCTACCACAAAATAGAGAATATTACGAAAAGCACCGCAGGCGGAATTTTCGAAACATTTATAATTAGATCTTTTCTGGGGGGTCCAAGATAAAAGTAAAGACTTTCGATGAAATCATAGATCAGTCTTTTGTCTGCGACCAGTGCTTCACTCGACCCCTTCCGAGTTTCGAAGTTCTTGGTACTCCCAAATCCTGGCAACTATAGGCTACCGAACAAATTATCGAATCCAAGTTGTTATACCAAGAAAGTTTAGACCGATAGCATGTTCGGGTTCTGATAACTACCATATCCCGGTTTTTATACCGAATTATTTTGGCATCGAACGACTATACCAAAAAATATTCGGATTTGGTATAATTTCGTCGAAACTGGAACAAAAGTCGTGATTCGTGGTAGCTACTGAATCTTAGATATTATACCGAATAAAAAACCGAATCCCAATCATGATACCGTATTATTTTGGACCGATGGCTTAGTCGGGATTCTGTGTAACTACCGAATCCCCATAAATATACCGAATAGTTCTGGCATTGAAAAATTACCAAATAATTTCAGTAAATTCTCTCACCGAATTCGTGATAACTACCGAATACTGGGAATTATACCGAATCCCGATCACTATACCGAATAGATTTTTACCGATAACCTATTAGGATTCTGTATAACTACCGAATCCCCGTAAATATACCGAATAGTTCAGCTATCGAAAAAATACCGAAAAATTTTAGTGAAATTTTGGGCCTCCGGCCCAAAATTTTACCGAATCTCAGAAAGATGGGGGGTGCCGCACCCCCCCCCCCTCCCTTCGCGACGCCCCTGTTCATGACCCCCCCCCTCCCTCTAACTCCCCCACAGTACCCGAATCCGGTCCGGTTCTGTCAGTGATATACCTAGGGTTTGTGCTTGTTCATCCCACCAAGTTTCTATTCGCTCCATTCTAAGCTTGTCATATGATTTTCGGTCCCCCTGCGACTGGCTGCGACCCTCCCGCCTTCATTCATCGGATTCGGTCCGGACGTGAAATGGGACATCTGAGGCATGACATCTTTCCGAATATCAAGTTTCATTAAGACCCGATCATCCGTTCGAAAGTTATGCATGCCACTAAATTCCGAATTCAGACTCCCCTCCCTCCCCCCCCACGATGGTCGGCGGGCAAGTGACTATTTCCGAGTTAGTTTGGTCGGGTCCCTAATATGCCTGCAAAGTTTCAAGTACCCTAACTCGCAAATACCGAACGTACCGTCCGACCGTCGGAAAAGTGATCGGTAAATGGCACTTGGCCGTAAAGCAAGTGCCATATAAACAACAAAATACCTACGTAAAATCAAAAATAGAAATACCTTTTTAAATTGCCGTTTCTGTTTTTATTTACCTGTTAAACAGCTGTTCCTGTTTTGGAACTCATCATTTCTGTTAAAACAGGACAGGACCTGTTTTCAGGTTTCCTGTTTTCTTTCTGTTTCTGTTTTTATGGCACTTGCCTTCCGGCCAAGTGCCATATACCGATCACTTTTCCGTCGGTCGGTCTGTCGGTCGGTCAGTCCGGTGATCGCGAGTTAGGGTACTTCCAGATGTGCTAGGACGATGAAACTTGGCAGGCATATTAGGGGCCCGACCAAACTAACGACAAACTAACCAAACTAATCATGAGAATTTAGTAGTTTTTGTAAAAACCCCTACCCCTTTCTTCACACTAGTAGGTCTGCGCGCGGCGTGACGTCACTCTTTGCATCGGATCACTCTGTTAACATTTGAAAGAGCTAGTGCATTCGAGGGTCAAAGGGGTTTGTATATGTGGTGCAGTGCGGGGAATATGGAAAATTTAGTGTTGTGTAACTTTCGAACGGGTGATCGGATTGGGACGAAACTTAGTACCTGAATGAATGACATATCTCTGATGTTCCATTTGAAGTCCGAACCGGATTCGACAGCTATGGGGGAGTTGGGGTGGGGGAGACCGGAAATTTCGAGAAACGGTTATAATGGAGGGATCAGAGTAAAACTTGCTGGGAAGAACAATAATCTGCTCCAGATAAATCGTTTACACGTTTGGACTGGACCCGGACACTTGGGGGGGGGATGGAGGGGAGTTTCTCGGAATTCTGGTGATGACAGTTTTTGGGATTTTCACGACGAAACTTAGGAGGCGTATAAGGGACCCGATCAAACTGACTTGTAAATAAAAATTCACTCGATCCGATAGTCGTGGGGGGATCGGAGGGAGTGGGAATCCGGAATATTTAGCCATGCGTAACTTTGGAACGGGTGATCGGATTGGAGTGAAATTTAATAACTGAACAGAGGGCGTGCCTGTGGTGATCTTTTTCATGTCCGGACCGGATCCGACAACAATTGTGGGGGGGGATACGTGACCGGATTGGACTGGAGAGATCGGGATGGAACTTTGTGGGAATAACAAACAAGTCCAAAACCGAACCGGATTGGCTCCGGCGACTGTGGGGGGAGTTAAGGTACTTCCAGATGTGCTAGGACGATGAAATTTGGCTGGAATATTAGAAATTGGACAAGGTTGGCTTAGAAATCGCCACTTTTCAAATCCGACCATTCCTTAAAGTACTAATCATGACCGAAAATTAAGAAAAATACTTTTAAGCAAAATATGCATTTCCATGATCCCCATGAGCCCATTATCATTTTTGCCTCAAGGGTTTTGCTTTCAAATAAAGTTCTAGCTCCCTTAAAGTGTCATCTTAACCGCAAGGTCGAAAAGTACTTTTTATCAAACGATACATCTCAACCCATGATCATTTGTGCCACAAGGGTTTTGCAAAAAAAAAAAAATTCTAGCACCCTTTAGTGCGCATTTTACCGCATTAGTGGAAAAAAAAATACTTTTGATCATACGTATATATCAATGATCCCTACGAGCCTGCTATCGTTTTTGCCTCAAGGGTCTTGCTTACAGTGAATTTCTAGTGCCTTTTGCATCATCACAGCCAAGTTCAACGATAAAATACCTTTTCTCTAGCTCCCTTAAAGTGCGCATCTGAACCGAACAGTCGAAAACTACTTTTGATCAAATAATACATCTCAACCCATGCAAGTGCCATATGAGCTTACAGCTCTTGTTATGTTACCCATTTTTGCCTGTTCCTGTTTGAATGACGAAACAGAACATGCAGTGGAAATAGTTACTACTGCATGCTACTTTTTGGGATCCCAAAACGTAAGTGGAGGGATACCTATGACATCGCAAAAGTTGTCCGTCCGTCTGTCCGTCCGTCCGTCCGTCTGTCCGTCCGTCTGTAAGCACGATAACTCTCGAAGGGAATGAGATATTTTGATGAAACTTGGTGTGAGCATTCTTTGGGTCAAGAGTAAGGTCGAGTTCGTAGATGGGCCCTGTAGCCCTACATTTAGGGGTGGGGGAGGGGGTTCAAATTAAGGGGCAAGCAAAATATTTTTAAACAGCTAATGTGATAGTCGATTATGGGGTAAGAAGACACGCTGAACACGAATATGAAAACCATTTTCTCGCCGGACAAGTAGTTCGTCCGGAATCCGGCCAAAACTGGAAAGTTTGTTAAAAGTAAAAGTTTTGTTTAAAGTTGATTAGATGTTTGATTTAGGGATAAGAAGACATGCTGAACACGAATATGAAAACCATTTTCTTGCCGGACAAGTAGTTCGCCCGGAATCCGGCCAAAATCGGAAAGTTTGTTAAAAGTGGAAGTCTTATTTGAAGTTGATTAGACGTTCGATATAGGGGTAAGAAGGCATGCTGAACAAGAATATGAAAACCGTTTTTTCGCCAGACAAGTAGTTCGCCCGGAATCCGGCCAAAACCGGAAAGTTTGTTAAAAGTTAGTTTTATTTGAAGTTGATTAGATGTCCGATTTAGGGGTAAGACGAGATGCTGAATCCGTATATGACAATAATTTTTTTGCCTGACATAGTTCGTCCGGAATCCGGTTGAAACCGGAAAATTTGTGATAAGTTAAATTTTTATTTTAAGTTTATTAGATGTTGGAAATAGGGGTAACTAGATACGCTGAATTCGTTTTTGAGCTTTAGTTTTTCGTCGGACAAGTAGTTCTGGAATTCCGCCAGAAACCGGAAAATTCGCAGAAGTAAGCCAGGATCGTTTCAATCGACTTATAGGGGTAAACACACAAGCTGAATCCATATCAGAACTTGGTTTTCTTAATGATTAGCTGTTTGGCCTTAATCTGTTTCTAAATTTTAAGAGTACAAATGTCCATGGAGTCTGGCGAAGACCGGATCTGACGAAGACAAAACCTAATTGTCTGGATCAAATATCGAAGTTTTGGGATCCCATCGGAACCTTTGGTCTTGTTCGCAACAGCTTCATACGATCTAATTCTAGAAAAAATTCATTGGGTAGAGATGGCCTCACAATCTGGAGTTGAACATTTCCTGACCTTCACTTCAATATTAGCCATCGTATATTCTGAATGCCACTGTTGTGGCCTCACCCTCGAAACCACATCAGCCACTCCACGAGTCTAAGGTTAACAAAAAAATACCCCTTAGATATAACGCGACTTAGTGTGTTAAAATCTAAGATATAAAAATAAGCTGGCTTTCCAATTAGACTTTAAAAGCTTTGTATCGTTTCTGGTGTGTCTTCCTTTTGTCGAAGCTGACTGAGAATCGCGCCAAACGCGTGGGTCGTGGAGACTTATTCTGGCGAAATTTTTGGCCCTTCTTGGCAAGGATCCTCTTGAGGCCCAAGCTAGGAGGACAAACCTGCGGTAATATCTTCTATAAAATAAAATTCTGGTAGTTGACCCGATTTTTCGATTTTTCCAGGAGTTTTTTATTTTCCATACTTGCCTTTTATATAAGTTGTACTGGCTCTTTCTCTCTACAGAAGCATCTCATGTAAGATCTAGCCTACAGCTAGTTTTTCAACCTGTAATCTTTATTCGTCACACGGGATTCCTGAAACTAAGACGAACTTTTTGTTTGAAAATGATTGAAACAGGAATTGTCGGGTTTCGTTTACACTTTAAGACTCAGATTCGTAGTCTAACATTTTGGAAAACACCTTCGATGTGTTGAAATTCTGCTCCGACGAAAGTAATGATTACTGTTTAAAAATGTCAGTAAAATCTGTCCTAGTGCATCAGGCAGTACCGAACTCACGGGATTGCCAGAACTCCGGACCCCCCCCCCCCCCCCCCCCCAAGTCCCCTTCAGTGCCCAGATCCGGTCTGGTTACGTTAATGACTTATCTAGGACTTATGACTGTTCTTCCGACCAAGTTTCATCCCGATCCCTGCGCTCAATAAGCGTTTCCCAATATTTTCTGTTCCCCCCTTCCAGCTCCCCCGAAGCCACTGGATCCGGTCCGGATTTGCAGTAGGACGTCTGAGACACGAGGTCTAAATATCAAGTTTCATTAAGATCCGATCATCCGTTAGAGAGTTAAAAATACCTTAATTTTCTCGATTCCCCTCCCTCCATCCCACCCCCAGATTGTCGAATCGGGGAAACGACTATTCTCAAGTCAATCTGTTGGGATCCCTGACCTGCCTGCCAAGTTTCATCGTCCTAGCACATCGGTAAGTGCCGAAATCGCGGGCGAGGGGTTGCTCACTCGCTGGGCACCACTGTACACCCTCCCTGATAACCGGCTGGGCACCGAAATGAAAAATGTAAAAAAGTGCCATCTATTTTTTTTTTGTGCATGATGAATCGATGCGCGTGACGAAATTTAGAAAAGAAGAATAATAAAAATTGTTGTGTTGTGAAGCTTATGCTGTCAGTCAGATAGTTGTTGGAGTTGTGGCTTCTTCTTGTTGGAATAGTACAACTTTTGCAAATTAATGTTCTGTTTATGAGAGTTTGAAGCCTCGTCTCGCGTCCTATTGGTCAGCTATGACGCGTTCCTTGCAGTACGCGTCATAACCGACCAATAGGACGCGAGCCTTCGTCTTTGTCTCCGTCTTTGAGCACCCTGCATGAACAAGAACAAAGGTTTCGATGGGATCCCAAAAATTTAATATTTGATCCAGACAACTAGGTCTTGTCTTCACCAGATCCAGTCTTCGCCAGGCTAATCATCTGAGAAAACCAAGTCCAGATACACCTGTATAAGCCATATCTATTTTGACGATACTGATCGAAACTTCCTGCTTTACTTCTGCCAAAGTTCCGGTTTCGGCCGAATTCCGAGCGAACTACTTGTCCAGCAAAAAAAAAAGATAGTTCAGAAACAAATTCAGCGTATCTCCTTATCCCTATAAAGAACATCTAATCAACTTAAATAAAACTCCGGTCCGGGTAAAAATGATTGTCATATACAGATTCAGCATTTCTTCTTACCCCTAAATCTGCCATCTAATCAACTTCAAATAAAAATTTTGTTTTTAACAAATTTTCCGGTATCGGCCGGATTCCGGGCGAACTGGTTGTCCGGCTAGAAAATGGTTTTCCCCATCGTGTTCAGCATGTCTTCTTACCTTGAAATCGAACATCTAATCAACTTCAAATAGAACTTTTGCTTGTAAAAAATTTTTCCGGTTTCGGCCGGATTCCGGGCGAACTACTTGTCCGGCGAGAAAATAGTTTTCACCACCGTGTTCAACATGTCTTCTTACCTTTAAATCGAACATCTAATCAACTTCAAATAAAACTTTTGCTTTTATCGAATTTTCCGGTTTTGGCCGGATTCCGGGCGAACTGCTTGTCCGGCGAGAAAATGGTTTTCACCATCGTGTTCAGCATGTCTTCTTACCCCACAGTCGACTATCACATTAGCACTATCACATTAGCTGTTTCAAAACATTTTGTTTGTCCCTTAATTTAAACCCCCTCCCACATCCCTAAATGTAGGGCTACATGGCCCATCTACGAACTCGACCTTACTCTTGACCCTTGACCTCAAGTAGTTTCCAAGAAAACGTAGAAGTGTATTAGGGTAGGGTACTGAAGAGCCGACTGAGTATTGAGAAATAGAATAGGTGAATTAATCTAATTGGCATTTTGGGTTCTGCCTTTCTCAAATAATTTTTTTTTTTAATGTTCAATAAACTAGTGTCACCAGATTTGTGGTTTATGGAACCGGCTGGGCTCACCCGGGCACCGTCTGGGCACCATGGGCACCGGGCACCACTGTACAACCATTTTGGGAGTGAGCAACCCCTCGCTCGCGGGATCACTAGAAATTTGGACCCCCCCCCCCCTTGTGTTTGTTCTTCCCACCAAGTTTCGGCACGAACCATCCACTCTATGCGTTTCCAAATGTTTCCGGTTACCTCCTCCAACTCCCCCTAGTGTCACCGGATCCGGTCCGGATTTAAAATGAGACATGAGATCTTTCTATATATCAGGTTTCATTAAGATCCGATACTCGTTCGTAAGTTAAATATACCTCACTTATCTGGAACCCTCCTCCCTTCGCCCCCCCCCCTCAGATGATCGGATCGGGGAAACGACTATTTTCATATCAATCTGATCAGGTCCCTGACACGCCTGCCAAGTTTCATCGTCCTAGCACATGAAGTACCGTACCGAACTCGCAGGATCATTAAAAATTCGGATCCTCCCAACTCCCCCACAGTGAGCGGATACGGTCCGGTTATGTCGATCACGTATCTATAGGACTTGTACTTTCTCTTCCCACCAAGTTTCATCCCAATCCGTCCACTCCGATCGTTTCACAAGATTTCCGGCTCTCCCTTCAGCTCCTCCATGATCACCGGATCCGGTCTGGATTTTTAATTCGGGTCGTCTGGGGCACGAGGTCTTTCCTAATATCAAGTTTCATTAAGATCCGATTACCCATTCAAAAGTTAGAAATACCTCAAGACTCCGGAAACCCCCTCCCTCCACTCCCCCCATGATGCTTGGATCGGGGAAGTGACTATTTCCAACTTAATCATTTGGGGTCCGTGATATGCCTGCCAAGTTATCGTCGTCCTAGCTTACGTGGAAGTGCTGTTCCTCGCTATGTATAACATTGATTTAACGTTTTCAGAGTCACAACAGATTACATCCCAAGACAAAGTGTCGTTTGATGAAACTGCGCAGCCTTCTGTTATCTGTTATGAAACTTCTGAAAGTATACTGGTTGGGTCGTGAGTATGTCACATGAGTTTTTCTTATTTTCAGGTTCATGTGCCAAGAGTGGTAGCTAGCCTCTTATCATGCCGCCGAATCGCGGTCTTGGAAACTTGAAAACCACGCCAGTTGGCTTTGCTGCAACCACTGCTCACATCACCGCCTGATAAATTGCCTACGGAGAGCAGCATGGGCGTACGATCTGTCTGTGTCTTGTCTGTGACTGTGTCCGTACTATTGTACGGACCGTTTAGTTGTGGGTAGACGGACCAGTGATTTTAGTGAGTTGTAGTTCTCCTACTGTTTGGGAATTGTGAGTTTCGTTTTGGACGCAATATGGCGCAGATTGTGGAATTCCGCCCGAATTTGTAAACCAGTTTTGCGGAAAAGGTTCGTAGTGGAGTATAAAAACAGAATTGTTGCGTGCGCTTTGAGTTTAAACGCTGCTTTCGTGGATTCTGAATTTTGCGACGAAACTTGTGTGTCAGCGAACCGAGTGCGGAGCTAAACTTGGCTTTATAATGTTACATTTTTAACACGGAATCTCCGTGTTCTATTTCCAATCGACACGGTTTTTGTGACCTAGAGGAAGTAATCCAGTTAGCCTTCGCTGTTCTCTTAAATGATTTGGTTTCCAATAAAGTGTGTAACTGCGTCTATAAGTAGTATCGAGGGAAAGCAAAACCTTTGGACAAAGGCTTACTAAGTATCCTGCTCCGAGAAGCGAGGAAGCTCCGATCTGCCATCTAGCGTGCATATGGTGATGCTTGTTCCGAATGTAAAGAGCTAAAAGACTGTTTGACCCGTCCACTTTTTAGATAATCGAAAGAAGATTACAAACCTCAAGTATAGCACATGCCATCTGGCGGATTTAGAAAAACTAGGTACTGTACTGAGTCGCCATCTATTTCCCTTTTTTTCTGAATAGGCGGAGCTAAAATGTTGGTTCTTGGCCACGCCCTCTTCGTAAAGTGGGCGGGGCTTGTAGTTCTGCCCAAATCCGCTAGATGGCGTAGGCTATGCTAAAAAATCTCGATAAATGTTGACTCCGCCTACTTTTAGAAAAGAGGCGTGGCCAAGACCAAAGTCTGAAGCTCCTCCCATTTGAAATAAACGCAGAATAGATGGCGCCACCAACATGTTTGTTGCAAAAATCCGCTAGATGGCGCAGGCTATGCTAAAAAATCTCGATAAATGTCGACTCCGCCTACTTTTAGAAAAGAGGCGTGGCCAAGACCAAAGTCTGAAGCTCCTCCCATTTGAAATAAACGCAGAATAGATGGCGCCACCAACATGTTTGTTGCAAAAATCCGCTAGATGGCGTAGGCTATGCTAAAAAATCTCGATAAATGTTGACTCCGCCTACTTTTAGAAAAGAGGCGTGGCCAAGACCAAAGTCTGAAGCTCCTCCCATTTGAAATAAACGCAGAATAGATGGCGCCACCAACATGTTTGTTGCAAAAATCCGCTAGATGGCGTAGGCTATGCTAAAAAATCTCGATAAATGTTGACTCCGCCTACTTCTAGAAAAGAGGCGTGGCCAAAACCAAACTCTGAGGCTCCTCCCATTTGGAATAAATGCAGAATAGATGGCGCCACCATAAAGTTTCGACGTAGTAATTATAAAAATCCGCTAGATGGCCAGTGACCATACCTTAACCAGACCTATGATGGCCATACCTCAAACCTACAGCTCGCGAAGCTTCTAAAAGGGGACGAGGCCAACAGTCCTCCCGTTTCACCTCCTCCCATTTAGAAAAATAGCATCCGCATGTGCACGCTAGAGAGCATGCGCAGTACTAAGGATCAGACCATGGTAGTGGCACAAAATTTGTATTCATTGAAAGACATCCATCTCAGAACTAAAATCAGTCATTGAAACAAACATTTAAACCACGCCAAAGAAATACACGCTCAGATCGAAAGAGTCAAATAAAACATCTAATACAATACGCAACAAGACAGATACTCCGCTCTGGACCCGAAACTTTGGCAGAAGAGTTACGAGCAAAAAAGACACATTCAACGATATTACTTTAGGACCAAACAAACCTCGAAGCATACGTTTAGTAACTTTCTTAGATGCCGCTGTACAATGATTAAAAAGCTCTGGGGTCAAGAGGATTATACAAAAGACCCAAACGGTCTGCTAAACAATAGCCTCTCGTCGAAAATTAAAAGTCCTAAACGAAGATTAAGAAGTTTGCTACATCGTGTCATTTTTCGCGCCTCGCAAGGATTTTTCTTCCGGCAAAGCAACTAAACGCATGTCTAACAAGACCAAAGGTGTCGATAGGATCCCAAAAATCTAATATATGATGATGATAGATCAATAGATCCTCAGACCGTCCGTCTATTCCCCCCTCCCCTCCCTTCGTCTGTGCGTCGGTCTGAGAGGAACACTGGCAATCAATTTTCTCAATGTCCGGCTGATTCCTCTTCCCAATTTTTACATAGTTTTGTTCCGTCATTTATTTCTGGTAAAATTCTGTAAATGTATTAGTAAATTGTTCCACTGTTGTGTTTTGTAAATATTGTTGTTGTTTTTTTCCTACTCTAGCTTTATTTTTGAGCTATTTGGAAATATATGTGATTGATTGATTGAATACTCTTTACTTGTAATATTTAGAAACAGATCAAAGTTTCAAGCCCCTCGCGAAGGCCTTCTAGCAACCGACTGTTACTTACAAGTCCATCTCCCTGTGATAGACATGGTATCGTTTTTTATCTTTATTATACGTCATATTTTTTTTTGTTCCTGATGAACCCAGTAACTCTCTTTTTCTAATAAATAATTGGGCTACTGCCGGTAACACTGCAAAACGGATAAGTCAGCTACATTTTATTGGAGTATATTTCAGCCATCCTTGACAAAAGGGGCTTGAAACTTATCTACCGTATCGTTCTTATCATGAAATACACTGGCAAGAAATAAAAGGTGTACCAACTAGCAAAAGTTGGCAACCCCTCATCACCAAAGATTCTAGCAACCGATTCTTACATACGAGTCCATATCCTCGTGATAGACGTGGTACCGAATTGTTCGTACCATGCAAAGCACAGGAAACTAATTGTAGGTACACCAAGTAGACAAAACTTCTAACCCCTCATTGCCGAAGATGATTATGGTCTAACAGCCTATTATTAGACCATGAAACCATTAGAAATCCCCTACTTATCTCACAATTGGGATCAGTCTATTTTTGGTTTCAGTGTTCACCCTTCTACTGAAGTTGTCAATCCCTCTAAACTTTCCAACTGTTATATAGCCCACAACCACCTTCTTTTTTACCAACCCCTTCGACCTCCGAAAACAACTAGCTCTTAGGTTCATTGAGTACGCGTTCTGCGCAGAGCTATACTATTATACAGAGCTATATACTATTTTGAAGAAAAGGGGTAGCCGAAAATTGGTCGATACATTTTGTATCCGGTTTTGGCCGGATTCCGGGCGAACTACTTGTCCGGCGAGAAATTGTTTTCGCCACCGTGTTCAGCATGTCTTCTTACCCCTAAATCGAACATCTAATCACTTCGAAAAAGTTTTACTTTTAACAAACTTTCCGGTTTTGGCCGGATTCCGGACGAACTACTTGTCCCGTGAGAAAATGGTTTTCACCATCGTGTTCAGCATGTCTTCTTACCCCATAAACCACTATCATATTAGCTGTTTAAAAATATTTTGTTTGACCCTTAATTTAAAACCCCTCCCCCACCCCTGAATATAGGGCTACAGAACCCATCTACGAACTTGACTTTACTCTTGACCCAAATAATCCTCACACCAAGTTTCATCAAAATATCTCATTCCCTTCGAAAGTTATAGACCGTACAGACGGACGGACGGACAGACAAACAACTTTTGCGATGTCATAGGTATCCGTCACTAACGTTTTGGGATCCCAAAAATCACTTCGTCGTCCGACAAAGTTTTAACCGCAGCGGACCCTTACAAGAGGAAGGGGGCTGCACCCTCTTAACCATCTTTGGCAGTGCTCTGTTTCAGTCTCGGTGCTCAGGCAGCCTACGATACCACATGAGCGTGTACCCATGACCCATGAGCGTGTCCGAAAGCTCGGAAACGAACGGAAATGCTGAATTAATACAGCGTTTTATGCAGCATTTCGCTATCGCTCAGTTAATGCAGCATTAATTCAGCATAAAATTCATCGAACAAGTCAGCGACGATGCTAATTTTTACGCTGAATTTTCAAGAAGAAACTGGGGAGCTGGCGATTAAGGCTAAATTTCGGAATTAGAAGTATCAGAGAGGAAATAAAGAACGTGTCCGAAAGCTCGGAAACGAACGGAAATGCTGAATTAATACAGCATTTTATGCAGCATTTCGCTTTCGGACTTAAATTTTCGCTCAGTTAATGCAGCCTTAATTCAGCATAAAATTCATCGAACAATTCAGCGAAGATGCTAAATTTTACGCTGAATTTTCAAGAAGAAACTGGGGAGCTGGCGATTAAGGCTAAATTTCGGAATTAGAAGTAGCCTATCAGAAAAGAAATAAAGAACGTGTCCGAAAGCTTGTAGTGCTGTAAATGTTGCATTTAATGCGGCATATAAGGTTTCGGACGAAAAATAAAACAAAAATGCAGCATTTAGAGTCGTGAAAGCTTTCGGACACGCTCCATGTGTCCATACATTAGTTTTCAAGTAGCATAGTTAAAGGAACAGTAAACTTGACTAGGCAACTTTCGGCCATCAAACCGGCCTGGGGGCTTGGATAAATGTACAGGACAGGACCCCCCATCTTTGTTATCTCGAAACCCCTCCCTATTGTTCCCAGAGCTAGCTGGCAGGGCCTAGCCCCTTATGCACTGTAGTTACGCACTCATGCACTGTAAAAGTTCGCGATTGTCTGTGTTATCAACATACAAAGTTGCCACTTTACTAAAATAAATTCACTGGGCAAAAGGAAAAAAGTAATGCCGAACATGAAAAGTACTCAGAACGTGTTGCTGGGTCATAGTCACCTTGGAAATAAAACCTGACAACTACTTTTTTCTTAAAATCTGCTGCCAAAGTAAAAATAAAGTTCTACTGTGAGCGCAATTGTACTACCGGTGGCAACCCTGTTGACATACATTGTATTACTTTGTTTCAAAAGGCTGTTAAGGCAAAGATCGTGGGTTCGAGTCCTACTCTCGGCACACAAACCTTTTTTTTTTTTTTTTTTTCTATTAACTCAAAAGTCGAACTCTCGGAAACTGCCCGGAAACTGCAATGGTCGTAACAAGAATTTTTCTAACTCTCAATATCGACTCAGGGTACATTCTGGATATGTCAGCTAGCTCCCTGATCCAAGTTTGAGTCAAGTTTTCTGTTCCTTAAAGCGGTGTTCAGACAGGTGATTAGCGACGCCATCGTCAGGGTGAATCTGTTTAACAGATTCTTCTTTGGTTCCTCCATTCCAATTCATCACAGTGATTGGATGTTTTACGAACGCCTATTTAGCGTAGTACACTGTCAGAATTCTGATAACATTCAACACAAGGAAGCACAATTTCAACAGATCACACGTAAGATGTCATCGCCAGTGTTATAGAACATTTCCCTTACGATCTTTTTTCTTCGCGAATATTAACACTAAAAATCATGTTTAGCGTTTTATTTAACGGAGTTGTCGCGGCTTCATGATGCCTTCCACGAGCCCTTCAAGTCCGATTAGAACAAGACCAAAGGTTTCAATGGGATCCCAAAAATTTAATATTTGACCCAGACAACTACGTCTTGTCTACGCCAGATCCAGTTGTCTTCGCCAGGCTAATCATCTGAGAAAATTAAGTTCAGATATACCTGTATAAGCCATATCTATTTTGACGATACTGATCGAGATCGAGACTTCCTGCTTTACTTCTGCCAAATTTTCGGTTTCGGCCGAATTCCGAGCGAACTACTTGTCCAGCCAAAAACAGATAGTTCAGAAACGAATTCAGTCTCCTTATCCCTTTAAAGAACATCTAATCAACTTCAAATAAAACTTTAACTTATAAAAAAGTCCGGTTTCAACCGGATTCCGGACGAGCTTCATGTCCGGGTAAAAAATGATTGTCAAATACAGATTCAGTGTCTCTTCTTACCCTAAAATCTATCATCTAATCAACCTTAAATACAAATTTTACTTTTAACAAATTTTCTGGTTTCGGCCGGATTACGGGCGAACTACTTGTTCGGCGAGAAAATGCTTTTCACCATCGTGTTCAGCATGTCATCTTACCCCTAAATCGAACATCTAATTAACTTCAAATAAAACTTTTACTTTTAACAAACTTTCCGGTTTCGGCCAGATTCCGGGTGAACTACTTGTCCGGCGAGAAAATAGTTTTCAACATCGTGTCCAGCATGTCGACTATCACAGTAGCTGTTTCAAAGTATTTTGTTTGCCCCTTAATTTGAACCGCCTCCCCCACCACCCCTAAATGTAGGGCTACAGTACCCATCTACAAACTCGACCTTACTCTTGACCCAAAGAATCCTCACACCAAGCTTCATCAAACTATCTCATTCTCCTCGAGATTTATCGTGCTTACAGACAGACGGACAACTTTTGCGATGTCATAGGTGTCCATCACTAACATTTTGGAATACCAAAAACTTATACATTTTCATTGGTAATATATTGTCAGAATTTGTCTTCATCGTTCTAGCTACTCCACTTGCCACCTCGTGCACTGAGCGAGTAAATTAATTAAAATAAAGTGTTCTCTACCGCACACGTGTGTTAGGTTTATCAGTGTATACGAATAAATAGGATTTACCCTGGACTCACCAGTCTAAATGCCGCTTTACAGAACGCACCAGTTCGAAGTGAGATATTCTCGAAACATTCTTCCTCGACTCTCTCTTCCTCGATACTCAAGACTCTACACAAAATGCTAGGCCTATAATGCCCATGGCAAATGATACGTCACAACCAATGGACAAATTTTAAGCCTTTTTAAAATGCCATCTCGAGGGGTTGAGGTTAAACTTGTTTTCGCGTCTGGATATGGCTTCTTGATTGTTCTTCAACTGTGCACTGGGGGGGGGGGGGGGTAAAGAATCATGTACTATAAAGGAGTGAATTGAAAGTTTAGCTATCGCCTTTGAAAGGCAAAGGGAAAGAGATAGATCTCCGATGGAAAGGGAAATCTGGTATCTGGATTCTTGGTGAGTTCAGGAGGAGGACAAAGTGTCCTTATTGATCACCTAGGCAACAGGAGATGTATTATTGTTCCAACATACGATAGAGCTTAGTCGAGCTCCTTTTATTAAAACGCGTAGCAGGCGTTCGCGTTCAAAGAACTCCAAGGAACCGATTTTCGGAAACGAAGAGATACAAACTTATGCATACCCGGGATATAGTCTGGAATTCTGATTTAATTTGGAAATGGCGAAATCCTCTCTGTAGCTAAGGGCCCTCGACTTTTCAACCATCGTTCCCGGTTCCAGGGCAAATCACTCCCTGTGCTACAGTGCCGTAATCCTGTTGAAAATAGGGTTTCACTTCGCACACTTCCCTTTTATGGCACTGAGAGGGAATCATTCGTAGATAGAACGGTGTCGGTTTTGCCTTAATCTCAAACTGCTCAACTACTGGGACTGAAGACACCACCTGAAGTAGAAGGTGGCTTCGTATGACGTTGAGAGTCACGACGGTCAGAGGACCTTACTACTTACAATTTTTTATGTTTTAATCTAAGATATGTTTTAGGTTGAGAGGAAGGGGGGAGGATATTAATGTATGATCTTCACTTCGTTTTGGGGCATGGCTATTTAGACTGCGGGGGCTTTAGGGACTAGTACACCATGAGCACTCAAGGACGTAAAAACACTAGACGCACCAACTTAACGACGTAAACTACTTGCGAACTTGCGAAAAACTAAGGCAGTAATAACGACACAAAAGCAAAATAACGTCGATAATGCAAACAAAATACGGATAACGGTACAGTGTTATCATCGCGGTTAAATACAACTTGTATTTTCAGCACAACACTATAGGCCATTCTGAAAGCCCAGGTTTGGAACCCATACACGACGGCATATCTTCACTCTAGCCTGGCAGGCTTTGCTTCAGTATCTAGATAGGATAGTCTACAATACTTTGAATATCCGAAAGGCATAGTCACTAAATAAAACCTCACACGGTTTTTGTCACTTCAACAACCCTCGAGAATCAAGCGGACTCGAGCCCGCATATGACGTTAAACGGTGTATTTAGTGGGGATCACAACGTTTCGTTTGGCGTTGGAAAATAAACGGTCTAGCTTGCCGTTAAATTACCGTTGCATAGGCGTGGTCGCTACATGAATCCCTCTGCAGAAACGGTAATAGTGCAGGTTTCCTCCTCAGCGCCAAGGCCAAACCTTGTACACTCTTTCTTCCATTTGCACTGAGTACACCACAGTTGCCGATGTTCCGATCCATAGACTTTCCTGCACTTTTTTTCCATCCCGATTCCGGCGGGAACTTGGCTTTGTGGTCCTTCCAGTTTTGGCAGTTTTCTGGGAAAAAGAAACACTGATATAAATATGCCATTAGATTTTCCGTGTCCTGGAAACAGGAGGCCCGAGTTGAACATAGATTCTGTCATACAGTTCTATCAAGGTACGAACTGATAACCGAACGATGTGGCCACGTTGAGATTTCTCTGGTCGTAAGAACTCAGGAAAAAAGATTCCGCAAGGGTTATTTTTCGACTATCCTATATGCACGCAACGACTCTTTTAAAGGACACCTGAACAATGAAACCATACTTCAACACACCATGGATAATGAATTTACAGACATGGTCACGGAGAGCATTCTTCTCCTGAGCGTGACGTTTTCAAAATAGGGGTGTTCGTTTCTGGAGGTTAGCACATGCAGACTCCAAGACAAAAAGCGCAATTCATTCAAATCTCTTGTACAGCGCTGGCCGGATCGTATTGGAATTTCTTCAAGATATACGTTTGGGCTTAACTGGTAAAAAAATATTCCAGAACAAACAAAGTTTGATTGGAGACGTTTGTTCATTTCTAAAATTGTTCGGTACTGAAATAAGGACAGATGCAAAAGGAGCAAAAATCATAGCTTGGAAACACTAAGGAGGGGGTTCGAGATAACAAAGAAGGGGGGTCCTGTCGACAATAAGTCCTTGGATATTTATATAAGCCCCCCAGGTCGGTTTGACGACCGAAAGTTGCGTAGTCAAGTTTTATGTGCCTTTAACTAGCGTAAATATGGGACTTGGAATAAAAAATGCTTTTCACAACCAAAAATTTTCCGGCGATAAATAAAATCTGGCCAGATTCTACCACAAAATAAATTCTGGCCAAAAACAGCAGAAAATCATTTCTGTCCATAATCTGCCAGGATAAATTCTATAAATTTTTCCATAATCTTTGATTTCTGACAAAATTAAACTTATGGGCTAGATGGGAGAAGACCGAAAACACCCATTTAGGTTTTGTTAGGAGCCCATAAGTGGCCTTAAGTTGCTACTTTAGCTGACTGATGGTTGACTTTTGTCACTGCAAGTGGACGGAAATGGCAATGTTCAAAGTTTCAAGTTAACTAACGTTCAAAGAAGCATACATCTACTGGGTGCGGTGAGTACGGAAAAGCAAGATCACTAGTTTTCGCATTCGAACCGGATAACGGTCAGAAGCCAGACGAAACGGGCGAGTGTCATGGGTTAGCTGCGGGAGCGGGGTCTGGGACTCGTCACCGTCACTAGCGAAAGACAGAGAAATGAATCCTTCTAGTTTGATTTGCTTGCCCACACTGTAAGGAGGAGAAAGAAGATATGGACCATTTTCTTCGTAGACGTTCGAAGCTTTTTGATTTTAAAACAAAGTATTAAGCTGGTGTTATTTTGTCACTTCTTGACATTCTCAGTAATGTTATTTGGATAAATGTATGGAATTACGAAGAAGTCTGAGCGTGTGAGTTATATTTTTGTCTTGAAAGACACTGATCTATCCATCTTCGATTGATAACATCCTCTCGCATCCTCCAGGATCGCAGATTCGTTTTCCAAGTTGCAGCCTGAAGAGGACTCTTACCAAGACGGGGCAAAGTATCGCTAAAATAAATTTCAGCTGACCTATTTTTTTAGTGCCATTTAAGGTGACTCGCAGTCAGCTTGGGCTGAAGAATTAATTATGCCTCTAGCTTTCTACGCTGGTATGCCGGGAGGAGAAAGAAGTCGCATCAGCTTTACGTGTCGTTTATGAAAATCTTTCCGACACACTTACAATAGATCCGGCGTCAGCGTTTCCCGCACTCCAAGACACGCTTCTAGTCCGGCTTGGTTGTGTGATCACAGATGGCCTCTCGGTTGAGTGGGGGAAATAGGCACCAGCGGTAGTGTTGAGGTATTCGGGATCTAGAAAACACAATCAGTTGAAGGAAATTCAACACAAAATCTGACTTATTCTGGGGAAAGCTCCCCCCTCTGTTGTTCCATCATTACTCACAAACAATCCCCTTATTCACGCACCCCCCACCCTCCCTGCTTCCTCGTCCCATCTCTCCCCGCGTTGAAAGACAAATGCCCCTCAGATCTTCACCTCGAAACATCAGTTTAACTGATGCAGAACCCACAAACACAACGGTAGAACCGGAATCAGAGTCGGGCTCCGACTGCGTTTCTCTTTGTCACTCCCTCCCCCTCAAAAATAGGTTTTCAGTTTTTGAAGATTGCTCACCATCGTTGTTACATGTTCCGCTACCATCAAGTAACAATCAGAATCAAAATCCTACTAAATTACCTGTAAGAACAGAAACACCCCACAAAATACCAACAAAAATAAGTAAAATCAAAGAAAAACCTGCGTCTTTTTATTCTTTCCCGTCTATAATGAATGAATGAATTTAATCCCAAAAAAGCCCGTGGGGCCATGGCGGGAAGACAAAATAAACACACAAAAAACACGAAAACTCAATATATACACCAATAAGATAGAACGCCTTATCCCAAAAAACGCTCCCGATGCTCCATAGACTGCTTGAGGAACCTCCCCAGCCAACGAAGGTCCCCAAAATTTTTCTTCCCCATAATCTTGACCAAATCCTCTTCCTCCATCCTTTCTTTCCCAAACATCTCTGTTCGCAGCTCTTAACTCAACGCAACTACCAACCAAATGAAAAATATCTTCCCCAAGTGAACCACACATAGGGCAGAAGTAAGGACCAGAACATAGCTTAACTTTCCCAATAAACTTTCTTCTCTCCCCAAATGGGAGAGAATCCGCCCGCAAACTTACCATCCATTTTAATTCCTCAGGTCTAAGTCCCGCTTTAAAAAAACAGTTCCTCCCCCCATGCCTCTTTAGCCAAGACGTACCACTTCAGGGAAGAAGAATTCCGTACTCCACAACTCCACAACTGAATCTCCTGGTCCTTTAACGTATCTTTAACTATCTTAGCTATCTCTCCTAATGGATATGAAGGCCCTGCTCCCTCATTCCACAAACCACCTAGACCACAATCATCAATTATTTTTGTAATTTGTTGCGGCCACGCATCAATTTTGGGATCATTCAATGTTTCCCAATATGCCGCTTTTAAAAGCATCACTCTAGGCAAACTTAACAATTTCTCCCAATAACGTATCATACTAACTAATCTTCTACTACGCAACGACAATAACCCTAAATCTCCTTTAATCACTAAGCTATTATTTCTTATGCTTACTCCTAACACCCTCTTGAAATACTGCAACTGGATTCCTTCCAGCTTCTGTCCTTGCGGGAATCCCCAAACTTCGGACCCGTAATGCATAGCAGTGATCACTTTCGTTGAAAATAACTGCTTGTGCATTCTCATGTCCTTTATTTTTGCCAAATCACTACCAGCTATAGCATACGCCCCTCGTTTCCCTTTCCTCTCACTCAACTCTATTTGTTTCCCAAACTTACCATTATAAGATAATGATATATTACACAAACGCGGAAAGCCTAAATAATGACAACATGGCGGAGCTAGAAACGACGGTGTCAACAGTACTAAACTCGGATGTGGTTGCAATTACTGAAGTACACAGACACAATCCTGATCATTTAAAACTGGCAGGATACACTTCAGTGATAAAACTAAGAAATGATGATCATCCTCACGGAAAAAAAGGTGGCGGTGTGATGCTCTTATGCAAAAATCATTATGATGTAAGAGAAATCGATGTCCCCTATATCGAAGATCATGATGAAATACTGTGGGCAAATATAACAAGACCAAAGTTTTCGATGGGATCCCAAAAATTTAATATTAACTACGTCTTGTCTTCGCCAAATCCAGTCTTCGCCAGGCTAATCATCTGAGAAAACCAAGTTCAGATATACCTGTATAAGCCATATCTATTTGACGATACTGATCGAAACTTCCTGGTGTACTTCTGCCAAATTTCCGGTTTCGGCCGAATTCCGAGCAAACTACTTGCCCAGCAAAAACAAAAAATAGTTCAGAAACGAGTTCAGCGTATCTCCTTATCCCTATAAAGAACATCTAATCAACTTCAAATAAAACTTTAACATCTAAAAAAAAATCCGGTTTCAACCGGATTCCGGACGAACTATATGTCCGGTTAAAAAATGATTGTCATATATAGATTCAGCGTTTTTTCTTACCCTTAAATCTATCATCTAATCAACTTCAAATACAAATTTTGCTTTTAACAAATTTTCCGGTTTTGGCCGGATTCCGGACGAACTATTTGTCCGGCAAGAAAATGGTTTTAACCATCGTGTTCAGCACGTTTACTTACCCCTAAATCGAATATCTAATCAACTTCAAATACAAATTTTGCTCTTATCAAATTTTCCGGTTTTCGCCGGATTCCGGGCGAACTACTTGTCAGGGAAGAAAATGGTTTTCACCATCGTATTCAGCATGTCTTCTTACCCCTAAATCAAACATCTAATCAACTTCAAATACAACTTTTACTTTTAACAAACTTTCCGGTTTTGGCCGGATTCCGGGCGAACTACTTGTCCGGCGAGAACATAACTTTCATATTCGGATTCAGCGTGTCTCCTTACCCCTAAATCCACTATCTAAACAGCTTTCAAAAAATATTTTTTTTGCCCCTTAATTTGAACCCCCTCCCCCACCCTCAGATATAGAGCTACATAGCCCATCTTCGAACTTGACTTGTACTTTGACCCGAAGGATCCTCCCACCAAGTTTCATCAAAATATCTCAATCCCTTCGAGAGTTATCGTGCGGACAGACGGACAGACAGACAGACGGACAACTTTTGCGATGTCATAGGTATCCGTCACTAACGTTTTGGGATCCCAAAAACAAAGCGACTGCCGCGACCCTTCACAAAGCTAATATTGTGTGTGTTTTACTATTCGCCAGGGCAAAACGCAGAAGCGCGTCGAACCTTCATGGAAAAATTACAGCTCAGCATGGATTACATTACTACAAAATATCCACACGCGGGAATTATGATGATGGGTGACAGACATGAGTTAAATTTACAGTATTTGTTAAAAAGCCAACAATTAAAGCAAGTTGTGAACTTCCCAACGACACATGGAGAAACACACCTCGATGTTATATGTTCAAACCTTGGTGAGTTTTATGATGAGCCCCGATCGTTGCCATCACTAGGTAAGAGCTATCACCTGGCAATTGAGTATAACCCTCTCCCGTCGTTCAAAATAAGATATGAAGTTGAAAAAGTAACTTACAGGCCCATCACAGATTCAGGACTTCTCAAATTCGGAACCTGGCTAAGCGAGACAGCCTGAACTGAACTGGACGAGGCTCAAGATATTAATACAAAAACTGAAATGTTCCAAAGCCAACTAATTACCCAGTATCAGAACTGTTTCCCGGAAAAATCTTTCAAACGTGTTTCCACTGATCGGCCGTACATAAACGCAGAAATGAAAGGACTTATCAGACACACAATAAAACTGGTTAAGGAAGGTCAGTTTCAAGAAGCACGATCGTTAGCGAACAAAATCAGAAACAAAACTCGCAAAGCTGCCCAGAATTACTATAGCACGAAACTGAACGACCTTTTCCAGTCGAAACCTAGTCAGTGGTATAAGGGCGTTAAACGGCTCTGTGGCAACAGAAAACAGAGAATGAAATAGACTTCCACCTAGATCAACCCGACGAAATAACTGCAACCCAAATAAATGAACACTTGGCAAAGATTGTTAGGACTCTTCCGCCTCTAAATACATCCGATTTCACACGACAGCAATTAGAGGCAAGGCCAGAAACAAATCATTCCGACCCACCATCAGAAAATAAAAGACCCCCCGTAATTTCTCTTTCAGAAGTAATACAAAAATTAAGCAAACTAAAAAAAACTAGTAGAACTGCAGTGGACATTCCAATTGAACTGATTAAGGCTTTTACCGATAAACTGGCTTTACCGCTCACGACTATATTTAACACAATCTCCGAGACTGGAATTTATCCTGACACATGGAAGGTAGGTTACGTGACACCTATCCCCAAAAAAGACTCGCCAATAGGCTTCGACTCGGTCTGACCCATCACCCTCACACCCACTTTCAGCAAGGTGTACGAATGGTTTGTAGCACAGTGGTTAAAACGTGAAATTCTTGGTAAATTAGATCCACGTCAGTACGGCAACGGACCGAAGTCGTCTACATCCCATTACCTAGTAAGTTTAATTGATTGTATTTTAAAGAACCTAGATGATACAGAAAAGTGGATAAATTTAATCGCAATTGACTTTACTAAAGGGTTCGACTTAATTAACCACAAAGTGCTTGTGGAAAAGCTAATTAAACTAAATGTAAGCCCCTACTTGATCAAAATTATTATAGGCTTCCCCCAAAAAAGAAAACAAAAAACAAAGTATAAGGGTGTCTTTTCGGAAGAAAAATAACTTTTCTGTGGGGTGCCACAGGGGACTCTTTTGGGTCCTCTCCTTTTCTTAGTAATGATAAATGATATTGCAGTAGATGAGGGAAACCGTTGGAAGTATGTAGACGACTTGAGTATTGTTGAAATCTGTCACCGTTCCCAAATGAGTAATGCTAAGCTAATAATCTAAGAGGTAGCGGCCGAGGCACAGAATAGCGATATGAAAGGTAACTTCGCGAAAACAGCGGTTTTAACTATTTCTTTCCTAAAATCGAAACCTGCTTTCAAAGAAGAAATACCGGAAAAAAATAAGGCAGAGAAAATTAAGCTACTGGGAGATACCATAACCCAAGATCTAAAATGGGAAGCGCACTGTCAGGACATGCTGAAACGTGCCAATGCGGGAATACAAAATCTAAAACTTCTTTCAAAAATGAAAATACCCCAGTGTCACCTACTACGTGTCTATACTTCTTTCATTAGATCCACCCTGGAAGACGCAGCACCCGTTTGGCATTTTTCATTATCGCAGGAACAAAGAGATACATTGGAAAGAATACAGAAGCGGGCTCTTCTTATTATTCATACCGGACCGAAGCTTCCATACTCGTACCTTTTAAAACACTTTAACCTAAAAACAGTGCAGGAGCGCAGAAGGGAGCTAAGCGCTGACTTCGGTTCAGCTATGGTATCTCATCCTCTCCACTCCCAAATCCTCCCTCCCCCCTATCAAAATGTTAGAAATCGATCAGAACGAGAGGTAAGTTCTAGGGTTCCCAAGCTCTGTCCCGTACCTACAAAACACGCTAGATATGAAAAAAGTTTTGTTCCCGAGTTCGTGAAATATTTTAACGAAGCGTGACGGTTTCTTTTAAACGTATGGACATTAGATAGGCTACGTATATTGTAATTTATTATGTTGTTTGACAATAATCGCAAATTTGGTTTATAACCACGATAGTCGATTTTTACAATAAACTTTCTATCTATCTATCTATCTATCTATTTATCAGAAGATCACCGAGTAATCCTGGTATGAATACGCTTGTCAACAACTAGGAACAGAACCTCCTGGAACCGAAATCATTAGTAATGAGAAACTGGTGGCAGCGAACTAACCTTCGTATGGTGGTCTGGCCATGTCCATAGATAGATAGATAAGTGTATTTCAAGAGCCCAAGCAACCATATACACACAAAAACAACAACAAAATATAACTTAAACAATCAGACTCCTTCTTAACTCTTAACATTTATCTATGTACACGTCTTCTCTAGAAATTACGGTAGGGTTGATATTAGTCAAAATTTCAGGAAGTCCCAGATTTATACCTTCTAGATACATTTTTCTTAGCTCAAAAAGCTTCGGGCATCTGCGGAGAAAATGGTCCATAGTGTAGGTCCATAGCTCTTCCTATTATGAGCTTCTTCTAGGTAATAACCCGTCTCCTCATACGACCTCGGTTGGTAGGAGGAGCTAGGCGGTTCAACAGCCAATGAGGCATGATCGTCGGCTTCGTCTTCAGTATAGTAGAAGTCATCTTCATGGTCGCTGAAGTCCGTTGAGGAAGACGGTTTGGGCCTAAGAACGAGAAGATATTAAAGGACGACTTGCACCAAGTAGTGGTACGATACGCACCAAGTTCTTCTACGATGGTCTTAAGATAATTATCCGCTGTGAACCTCCACTCCACTTATAGAGAACTACACAAGGCTTTGGCTGTTTAGATTCCCTCTTGAACCATTGCCTGGAACGCCAAACGCGGCGAAATTTGTAATATCGGTCTTATGATGTGAAGTTATGATTGATTATAAGTGATGTGAAATGCGGATTTTCGGGAAGAAGAATGGATGGGCAGATTGTAGAGTGACTTAGTAGGCTATCGGAGGTAAGACGGGTGTCAACAGGTATCTCATCTCTCTTGACGCTGCACATCCTTGTCTGAACGTTATGAAACAACAGGGTAGGAAGTTGCATCTTGGTTGGAAACCCCCACACCGTATCACCGTTGATACTGACAACACTGCACTTACCCCAGGTGTGCCAGTCGGATGTGCTTTTCTATCATCTTTCTAGCCGGCGTAAGCGAAGGGCACCCTCTCCACGTGCAGCGGAAAACTCGACGTTTCTGCAAGAAATGAGGGGTTATTGTTTATTCAAAATACCGGCCGATCAGGACTACCAACACATACAAAAAACAACATATGACATTTTCAAGACAAAGTTCGAACTCACAAACAGCAACTCCCTTGTTCAGTTTCAGTCAGTAACAGTGATATCATACGTCCAAGATATTGTCATTTCATTTTGGAAGAAGATTTTTTAGACCCGATTAGTTTCTTTTCTTTTTTTTAATGTTTATTTTTTTTTTCTTGTGCATGCGTTTACTAAATTATTGATAGCTCAGTGTGATTTTTTCCTTTTCTTGGTCTGTACTGCGCTTTTTTCTCTGTTTTAAGTGCGTAAATAAAATTTCATCATATTCATTTCATTTAGTCAGTAGGCTACCAAAATCTAATCACGAAGGATTCAGTAAGAAGTAAGAAGCGAAGAAGAGGCGAAGATGAATCTCTACTATTACGTTACTGTCAATCACCCCCCACAGTGAGCGGATCCGGTCCGGTTATGTCAATCACGTATCTAGGACTTGTTCATGTCGTTCCCACCATTTTTCATCCCAATCCCTCCACTCCAAGTGTTTTCCAGGAATTCCGGCTCCCCCAAAAGTCACCGGATCCGGTTCAGGTTTTAATCGGGTCGTTTGGGGCTTGATGTCTTTCCAAACAACAAGTTTCATTAAGATCCGATCACCCGTTCAAAAGCTACAAATTCTTATATATTCCGGATTACCCCTCCCTTCACAACCCCCACGATGCACTGTCATCAGGTTGGCGGTGAGCGTTCGATTTAGAAGTTTTTTTTCGTACAACTTTTTGTCAACACTTGTCTGCAAAAACGTTGGACCCAGGTTGGACCGTAAAAAAACATTATCGTCGAAAGTGTTGGTCTTGTCAATTCCGTTTTGATAAAAAAAACAAGAGCTGAAAGCTCATATGGCACTTGCATGGCTGGGTCAGAGGATGAAAATAGGAATTCGTCAATTTGTGGGTTTGTTTTGATCATTTGTAATCAAAACTGTTGAAGTAAAAAACATGACGAACTCATCGGGAGCACGAAAATGTATATTTTGCTCAAAAGTATTGTTTGTACTTTAAGGAAATCACTTGTGAGGGATCATAGGGATCACGAAAAGGTGTATTTTGCTAAAAAGTATTTTTTGTACGTTGTGGTTGCGATTAGTACTTTATAAGGAATTATTAAGGAATTCAGTTGTAAGCAAAACCCTTGAGGCAAAAATGATCATGGGCTCATAGGGATCACAAAAATGTATATTTTGCTTTAAAATATTTTTTTGTACTTTGCGGTTAGCATTAGTACTTTAAGGGATGGTCGGATCAGGGAACTGACTATTTCTAAGCCAATCATGTCAAGTCTCTAATTTTCAAGCCAAGTTTTATCGTCATAGCACGTCTGGAAGTACCTTAACTTGCGATCATCGGAATTCCGGACCCCCTCCCTCTAACTCTCCCACAGTGCCCGAATCTTGTCCGGTTCTGTCACTTACGTACATAGGGCTTGTGCTTGTTCTTTCCACCAAGTTTCATTCCGATCGCTTCACTCAAAGCGTGTCACAAGTTTTCCGGTTCCCACCTCCGACCCCCCCCACCTTCATCAGATCTGGTCCGGACTTGAAACTGGGCATCCGAGACATGTGATCTTTCTACGTATCAAGTTTCATTATGATCCGATCACCCGTTCGGAAGTTATACATACCTCAAGATTCCGGATTCCCCCTCCCGTCACTCCCCCCACGATGGTCGGATCGGGAAGTTGACTATTTCCAGGTTAATCTGGTCGAGTCCCTGATTTGCCTGCCAAATTTCATTGTCCTAGCACACCTGGAAGTAACTTAACTCCGTATCACCGGAATTCCGGAACCCACCTCCAACTCCCCCCACAGTGCACGAATCCGGTCCGGGTCTGTCAATGACGTACCTAGGGTATGTGCTTGTTCCTCCCACCAAGTTTCATCCCGATCGCTCCAGTCTAAGCGTGTCACATGATTTCCGGTTCCCTCCTCCGACTCCCCCCCCACATTAATCGGATTCGATCCGGACCTGAATTGGGACATCTGAGAAATGACGTCTTCCCAAATATCAAGTTTCATTAAGATCCGATCACCCGTTTGAAAGTTATGCATGCCCCTAAATTCCGGATTCCGGCTCCCCTCCCTCCCCCCATGATGGTCGGATCGGGGAAGTGACTATTTCTAAATTAGTTTGGTCGGGTCCCTGATATGCCTGCCAAGTTTCATCGTCCTAGCACATCTGGAAGTACCCTAACTCGCGATCACCGGACTGACCGACCGACAGACCGACAGACCGACCGACGGAAAAGTGATCGGTATATGGCACTTGGCCGGAAGGCAAGTGCCATAAAAAAACATTTTGCGACAAAAACGTTGGACCGTATAAAAACGTTTACTTCGTCAAAGTGTTATGTCAATTCCGTTGTGATAAAAAAAATTTTAGGGTGAAAAAACGTTATGCTACATTTTACCGTTGTAGAAAAAACTTCTAAATCGAACGCGCTCCGTTGTACACAGAAAAAAAATGTTGCACACGAAAAAGTGTTGGACTGGAATATAGTGTTGTAGTGTAGTTTTGTAGAACCTTGTAATCCCGGTGGCGCTTCGTTGTACGCCCACTATAACGTTAGACGTACAAAAAGAGCTGATTAATAATGAGATATCTGCGCCATGCACGACAGAAATAAACGTAAGGTCCTTAATACACCTCACAACTTACATCGTCCAAACCTGTATTAAAGTAAGTTAAACCCTTCGTGCCACAAGATATACCCCCCCCCCCCTGTTTTCAATCCCCCACAATGGCCGAATCTGGGTGTCCGATCTGTAAGTAGAATATCAAAGACTTCTGTTCTTGTCTAAGCCTGCCACAACATATCCGGTGCACCCTTAACTCCCAACGCAGTAGTTGGATCAGGTCCGGACTTTAAATGAAATATCTTAGATAAATGCTTTTGCCAGTTATTACGTTTTATTCGTTTTTGCAGACAATTGTGTTGACAAAATGTTGTACAAAAAAAAAGTGTCACCAACCTAATGACAGTGTATGTACTTGAGTTAGTTCTTTGCTCAAGACGGTTGCCGGAAGTGCTGCCGAAATATTCGAACTATATTGATCCCTCGCATAACATCTAAGGGCCCTAAGATGTTATGCGATAATCAGCTGATCTACAAAACCCCTGGGAAATCTCGTTTTTGTTTCTTATAGCCGTAGGCAGCAAGTGCCGTTAAAACTATATTTGCTATTTTGTAAGTTTCACTAAAATCATGAATACTCTGTTTGGCATAGGCTGTCCACAAATCAGACATTTATGGTAGACTGTTGGTCTTAAATCCACTTTACTACCTGAAGTTAAATGACTATGCCAACTAATCGCAAGTAAGATACACTGGAGGTAATTTATTTGAACTTTGAAGGGCAGCAAAGAACATGATGAAAATCAAAATAACAAATATTCATGCACAGTGCTGAGCGGTAACAATAATTCAAGTTAAGAATTAATTGTAGGCTTGTTGTTTTCTTTGTTGCTCAGTTTGTTCTGGACTTCTTCACTGCCAAGTTACAACATCTGGTATTTTGCATTACTTCAAACTAAGTGGTTACTCACTCCCAAAATAGATGTACAGTGTACCCACACACCAAACCAGAGTAACCCCTCCAGTTCATGGCAGACTAAATACAGTTTCTTAAAAGAAGAAACAGAAAATTAAAAACAAAATACAAATCGCACCAAAGATTTATGTATTCTACTCTTTATTTTTTACTTATGTATCTATATGATCCACTTTTTGGGTAGGCTACAGCTGAGTAACCATACATACATTCCTTTAATACACTTTAAAACGGTGGAACAAAATTTTTGCAGATGGATCGCAATCAACTGAATCAGGACTGAATGTCTGAAAAGCTGGGTAAGAATGTTGTGGGCTCGTAGGGCATGATATTGAAGTTGGGTAGGCAGATTTGAATGTGTACAAAGAACTGTATTGGTGCTCTCCTGAACAATGAAATCTTAAACTAGTTGACAATTGAGGAAGGATGTTGAGAAGAAAAACCTAGTACTAAAAAAGCACCTTCTCTGATTTTACATCTTTATGGGATCCAAAAACGTTAGTGACGGATACCTATGACATCGCAAAAGTTGTCCGTCTGTCTGTAAGCACGATAACTCTCGACGGGATTGAGATATTTTGATGAAACTTGGCAGGAGGATTGGTTGGGTCAAAGTACAGGTAAGTTCGAAGATGGGCTCTGTAGCCCTATATTTGAGGGTGGGGGAGGGGTTTCAAATTAAGGGGAAATAAAAATAGTTTCTGAAAGCTATTTAGATAGTTGATTTAGGGGTAAGGAGACACGCTGAATCCGAATATGAAAGTTATTTTATCGCCGGGAAAGTAGTTCACCCGGAATCGAGCGAAAACCGGAAAATTTGTTAAAAGCAAAATTTGTATTTGAAGTTGATTAGATGTTCGATTTAGGAGTAAGAAGACATGCTGAACACGATGGTGAAAATCATTTTCTCGCCGGACAAGTAGTTAGCCCGGAATCCGGCTAACTACTTGTTGATTAGATGTTCTTTATAGGGATAAGGAGATGCAATTAGTTGATTAGATGTTCTTTATAGGGATAAGAAAAATGCACTGAATTCGTTTCTGAACTATCTTTTCTTGGCTGGACAAGTAGTTCGCTTGGAACCGGAAGTTTGGCGGAAGTAAAGCAGGAAGTTTCGATCTGTATCGTCAAAATAGATATGGCTTATACAGGTATATCTGAACTTGATTTTCTCAGATGATTAGCCTGGCGAAGACTGGATCTGGCGTAGACAAGACCTAGTTGTCTGGGTCCAATAGTAAATTTTTGGGATCCCATCGAAAACTTTGGTCTTGTTTTCCTGAGGACGTGGTAAAAACCGTGGTTTATCAAAATAGAATTTGATAAACTTTAACTACTAAACAGCAAGTCAAAGAAAAAAGTCGATTCAAAGTCCAGAACCAATTAAGATACTTGGACAATATTTAAAACAAGAGCTGGAGGTTCATCTGGCACCTGCAAGGCTTGGTGGAAGGATGAAAGTAGGAATATGCCAATTCGTGGGTATGTTGTGATCATTTGTAAGCAAAAACGTTCAGACAAGAAGGACGATGGACCTTCGGTAATCACAAGAATGTATCGTCTGTTAAAAAGTTTTTTTTTTTCATTTGGCTGTGACAATGGGCACTTTAAGGGCGCTAAAAATTCATCTGTAATCAAAACCCTTGAGGCAAAAATGATCCGGGGCCCTTTATGATCATGAGTATATGGTTTGGTCAAAAGTATTTTTTTTTCTTTTCAGTTAAGATGCGCACTTTAAGGGTGCTAGAAAGAAATTTCTAAGCAAAAACCCTTGAGGCAAAAATGATCATGGGCTCATGGGGATCATGAAAATATAGATTTGTTTATAAAGTTTTTTTTGTGCTTTCCGTTGAAGATGAGTACTTTAAGGGATGGTCGGATCTGGGAATTGATAATTTCTAATCCAATCTTGTCAAGTCTCTAATGTTCAAGCCAAGTTTCATACTCTTGGCACATTTGGAAGTACCTTAAATCCCGATCACCGGGATTTCGGACCCCCTCCGACTCCCCACAAAGTGCCAGAATCTGGTCCGGTTCTGTCATGATTTATCTAGGGCTTACGCTTGTTCTTCACACCAAGTGTCATCCCAATCACTACACTCTAAGCGTGTCCCAAAAGTTATGTTACCCCCCTCCGACTGTCCCACATGTCCCATATCAACTTTCATTAAGATCCAATAACTCGGTCAAAAAATGGACATTCCTCAAGGTTCCAGATTCCTGCTCCCTTCACTCACCCACGGTGGTCGGATTGGGGAAGTGAATATTTCCAAGTTAGTTTGGTGGGGTCTCTAATATGCCTGCCAAGTTTCATCATCCTAGCACTTCTGGAAGTACCCTAACTCGAGATGAGTGGCCTGACAGACAGACCAAAAAGTGATCGGTACATGTCACTTGCTTCCAAGTGCCATAAAAAAGGCCAAGTGCCAGATTCCTGCTCCCTTCACTCACCCACGGTGGTCGGATTGGGGAAGTGAATATTCCCAAGTTAGTTTGGTGGGGTCTCTAATATGCCTGCCAAGTTTCATTTTCCTAGCACTTCTGGAAGTACCCTAACTCGAGATAAGTGGCCTGACAGACAGACCAAAAAGTGATCGGTACATGTCACTTGCTTCCAAGTGCCATAAAAAAGGCCAAGTGCCAGATTCCTGCTCCCTTCACTCACCCACGGTGGTCGGATTGGGGAAGTGAATATTTCCAAGTTAGTTTGGTGGGGTCTCTAATATGCCTGCCAAGTTTCATCATCCTAGCACTTCTGGAAGTACCCTAACTCGAGATAAGTGGCCTGACAGACAGACCAAAAAGTGATCGGTACATGTCACTTGCTTCCAAGTGCCATAAAAAAGGAAAATCTGAAAGTTCTGCAACACTTGGCTCTTAGCTCATTAGAATTCTTAATAATTAATATATGCTATCAATACTGTTAAAAAAAAAATTTAGGGCTGAAAACCACTTACCACCTAAACCAAGTCCAACCCAGGTGGTCTAAAATCTGAATCAGTGTTCAGATATGTAAACAGACCAAAAAGTGATCGGTACATGTCACTTGCTTCCAAGTGCCATAAAAAAGGAAAATCTGAAAGTTCTGCAACACTTGGCTCTTAGCTCATTGGAATTCTTAATAATTAATATATACTATAATTACTGTTAAAAAAATTTTTTTAGGGCTGAAAACCACTTAAAACCTAAACTAAGCCCAACCCAGGTGGTCTAAAATCTGAATAAGTGTTCAGATATGTACACCCTATGTATTTCAATCCTGTTTTTCTTAAATTTACCAGATCACTACAGATTAGTTGCGTTTTTGCGGATACCATGGTATTTGTTACCACGGTAACTGGATCTTCAATTAGTCGATTTTGCAGTTACCGTGGTTTCTGATATACGGTCCACTGCAAAAACGACTGCTGCAGAAATTGCACCTTTCAAAGTCATACCAAAATAAAAACTGATATCCGGTTACATCACTAAGTACTTAACTTCTTTTTCACCAATTTGACAAAATTTGATGAAAGTGAGATGCATTTTCCAGACACCACGACCAGATATCACGGTCGGACTGTGATATCTGAATATCTGTTACGACAACAACAGCAAAAACACCTTTTGACTGTGGTATCAGATACCACGATAACTGCAAAAATGACTTTAGACCATATATCAGATACCATGGTAACAGCAAAAATTCAACTAATATTAAATTCTCAGTTTTAGTTGTCTTCCATACTGTTTGTCAACCGTTATTCGTAACTGAAATACTAGCACCAGAGCCGTTACTAGCCAAAATGTTTGGGGGGGACAAGGTATTTACCGACTGGCTGATAATTTTTACCGACTGTTTTAGCGGATAAAAACAGCAATTATTGAGAAAATACGACTGTGTTGATGAAAGTCGACAGATTTTAAGGAAAAACAGCTGTTTTTAAGAATAGGCTAAGTGACTATTTCTAGGGTAGCCACTAAAAAAAATAATAATTAAACCTGAGTTTTTGAAGATCAGAATGTGATTCTCCTATCTTTTAGCTTTGATTTGGGGCCAAAATCACCTCTCTATCTTGTCTCTAAGCATCTTAAATCTTCTTTAGAAAACAGTATTTTACATAAGAAAATGCCTATGTTCATCCATTGACTTTAGGGTTTTGTCCATCTAGTGACCAGCTTGGAACTATGTGCTTCAATGAAATTCTATGAAACTGGGTGATTTTGAGTGCATGGGGAGCCCCAGTAAGTGAGTTAGATGAGAAAATATGAATATGATCATCAAGGTTATAGTCCAATAGACATATTGCTGCTATAGGCTGCTGACTTTTGCTCCTTAGTATCAACAAATTTTTGTAGGCAAGTTCAGCTACTTTTTTTTACATCTAAATTTACATTGAATATTAAGAAATAATATTAAATAGCTAGGACATCTTACTGTTAGCCTTATAAAATAGACAATTTTGTCCTGAATTCAATGGTATTTTTAAAATATTTTAGATAGGTAAAACTGAAAAGGAAAATTCACAGCAATTCATGCATTCATTACAACAAAATCGCCAATTTTTGCCACTAGGTGTTTTTGTGGCTACCCTACTATTTCTAAGAAAAACATTGACTACTATTTTTACTGACTTGCCGATGGCATTAGGGGGCATCCCCCCCCCTTAGTAGTGATGCCTCTGACTAGCACTAACATCCTTAACAACATTTTTGAGAAATCATGCCTTCACCCATCTTGCACCCATCTTCTACCATCTACGAGTTTTCTCTCCGAGCAAGACTTTTCTGCAGACTGAAGCATATAACAATCAGTCTTTTCCATTGTGATATTCGACATTTTACTTTCTTTAAATGTCTGGCACTTGGGAAGTTGGGTTCCTCTCGCCCGACTGGCACAACTGGTTCCACCTTCCTTCCTTCAACCACGCCCGATTCGGAATTTGAAATTTTTGAGCTGGATAAACCGCCATAGAGCTAATATAGCATATAAGATTAAAGGAACGACCGGGAAAACGACGCACAGCAGAAGAAAACCTGAGGAGAACAATACTGGGACTTGGGACAAAGGATAGGCGAAGGCGAAGGGATGAACTTGTAGCGTAATTTCGGCGTTCCCGAGGAACTCATTGAAGAGTATCGGAAAACTGCAAATGAAGGTTGCCTTCCAGAACTTAAAGTTTAACTGAAAAGCCAACTTATGTTTGTGTCATTTAGTTGAATACACTGGATTATTTGGATTCTGCAAAGGGATTTTTTTGTTTTCCACTATCTGCTCTAGTTATGACGTTCAGAAAATCTGCGGCCGTCCCCACAGCGAAAATTCTACTATGACACGGGAAATTATTATCTAAACACAAACAAGGCTTTTCAGTGAGCAGTGGCGATATTGGTGAAGATTGCTTAGTGGCTGAACAAAAAAAAGTCGTAAATATTTCTTTTAAGGCATACAACAAATTGGAGGTACCACAAATCACACGGAAATTCCACTATTTGAAAATCGATTATTCCTGAACATCAGAACAACCAAGTAACGCATTTTCAGCGGGTCTTCAAGCCAATTTAAGTGAATAAGTGATGGGTAACTAGATTGTCCTATCCCAGTCCTTTTCGGTTAAACTTTAACGATTGTTAACAAATTGTTAACAGTTGTTAACTTTTTGCGTTCCAGGTTTCTGATTCCGAAATTTAAGCTCCGCACACCTACGATTTCCGTTCCAGAGCTTAAAGTTTAACTGAAAAGTCAACTTATTTGTGTGTCATTTAATTGGATACACTGAATTATTTGGATTCTGCAAAGGGAATTTTTTTAGTTTCCACTATCTGCTCTAGTTATGAGGCTCAGAATATCTCCGGCCGTCCTCACAGCGTAAATTCTACTATGACGCGTGAAATTTTAATCTAAAAACAAATGCGGCTTTTGAGTGGTCAGTGGTGAAATTGGTGAAGATTGCTGAGTGCCTGAACAAAAAAAGATAAATCTTTCTCGAAAGCACTGATAGCTAACACCTTTTATCGGTCCCGGACATATCCTGTTCTCCATCCTCACAAATCACACGAAAATTCCACGATTTGAAAATCGACTGTTCGTGAATAGCGGAACAATGAAGTAATTCATTTTCTGTGGGTCTTCAAGCCAATTTAAGTGAATAAGTGATGGGTAAAGCCCCGTCTGCATTACCGTAAACCGACCGTTTTACGGCCGACCGTTTTACGGCCGACCGTTTGACCGTTACGGCAGTGAAGACGGGTCTTTCTCTACGGACGGCCGTAGCCGTAAAACGGCGGTACTGACCCCTCCGTAACCGTAAAACGGACGTAGTGAAGACTGCTTTTTTGTCAAAGTCCCATGTAACTGTTTTTCAAGTCACATATAAACTATTTTTTAAATTTGAACCCAAGATTCACCTATTGGGACTAATGTAGACCATATTTTTGCGGTTACGGACCTAATGAAGACCACATTTTTGCGGCTACGGACCGTCCGTAAAACGGTCGGTTTACGGTAATGCAGACGGGGCTTAACTAGATTGTTCTATCCTAGCCCTTTTCGGTTTAACTTTAACGATTGTTAACTATTTCGTAACGATGGTTGGTGAGCATCGTTGGGAAAAGTTAACAATTGTAGATTTGGGAAAAGTTAACGATCGTTAAAGCTGCATTTATTAACAATTGTTAAGTTTCTGGAACGCAGCCGAAGCCTTACCAACACTGGATCCATGATCTGGGAACATCCCGGACGAGAACGCCGGAAATGACCACAAATGCGTTGAATGCCTCTAGACTTTCGACCGCCTTGGTTTCAAAAGGCGATGAGCTTAGAACTAACTAAACCTTTCTCTTTAGAACTGGCTTAGGAATATATGTGTTATGTCGTTTAAACGTAAAAATTACTAGCAAAAAAGTGTTGTGCTTCCATAGTCCCCTCTGCTTTCAAAACATTTTTGGCATTTTCTTGTTTAGGGAGTCATCGAAATTGACTTTAAGTCTTTAGCTTCTTGGGGCGATCTTGTACTTAGACTTATATCGTTACAGTACCTATTTTAAGACATTCTCATGAATATTTGATTACTTTCTTTACAAAGTTTTCCTTGTCACATACACGAGTCGGCCGGTCCAAAGCTGCTTTTTTAGTAGCCAAAACAAAACAAAAATGGGTAAAACGGCTGGATTAGTTGTCGTTATGTTGAAAACAAAAATCAACAATCGGACAAACTTTTGCCCGCTTCTCATCACGTTCTGATGAGAAGCCGCAGTCGGATGCTGGTTAATGTCAAATATGTCTCCCTCGAAAAAACGTCACTTGTAAAGAAAACGCTGTGCATACTGAGGCTCGAATATCGTGACGTTTGAGCTATTCAAGTTTAAAATGGCGTTTGCATTCCCTTGAACAGCTCTTGCTTATTGCGATGAAAATCATGTGCTTGATCAAATTATGTACTGGTTCAACTGAATGTATACGAACTATTTACAGAAGTTGAGAAACTTTTGCTATTATTTTTTCAAGGCGACTCGTCATTTGCACAGGTCTACAGACGTTCCTTGCAGTCCTTAAAGAAGAAATGCGGCTTCCAACAATTTTCAGTCAGCTCAAATGTCCTTCTCTACAACTTTTGAATTAAAACTTTTTGTATGGAGTTAAATTGTGAAAAAATTGAAAAGACGTTACACTTGTAAAAATGGGTTGTTTTTTAAGGGAAAACGTTTCGGAAACGTTAATGTAACCAAAAGCGTTGTTTTTTAGGGGAAAACGTCGTGATAGCCGCAACCATCCGAAAGCACTGATAAAGAAATTACACAGTGCAAAACATTTTTTCTTACATAGTAACTTTTTTGAAAAGTGTCACACTCTCTTTTTGAAAATAATGTTGCAGTTATAAAAAATGTTGTTTCCAAAGAGAAAACGTCCCAGAAAAACGTTACTTTGACAAAGTGTTGTCTTGAAGGGAAAACGTCTCGAAAAAACGTTACTGTTACAAACAGTGTTGTAGCCAGGAGATCAAGATCTTGACCGGAGTCCACTATCCCAACAAAACAGCCGAAAATCTTCCTGTCTATACGTTTTAAAACATTCAATTAATCAAGAACTTGAAAAAAGCTAAAGAAAACGAAAATAAAACTGAGACACTTTCTTAAAAAAACGTCACAGGGAGTCGCAAGAAGAAAGTCCGAATTATCATGTCGAAAGAAGACAGCGTTAATAGATACATGGTTCTACACTGGGGGGACAGAAGGAGCATAGGATATCAAGGGAGCATTTGCCCCTGGAATACCTACCCGGTTGTTTCTCAACATATAAATGGGTCGCTCAGAAAAGAGACCAACGACACACTACTTGTGTGTCGTGTGTCTACAGGGATAAATCTTACCAGATAGGTGGTACTAGCTTCGCATCCGTTTCCTGAAAAACCTTCGTCGCAGTCACAGCTGGGATAAGAACATGCGCCTTGATTTGAGCAAGCTGTTGGGCATGTAGGCCCGACGTAAAACTGCCGAATAGCCCACTTATTGTTCGTAGATGATTTAGCTGACTGGTGGAACCGGAATCGCACAATTCTAGAAAAAAAAAAAAAAATCAAGCCTGATAATTCGCGATTTTCAAATTGATCGCTACTAGAAGTTCAAGTAAGACTGAAGAACGCTACTCCAAACTGACGACTTGAACCCTTGCCAAAGGCAGCGTTTCTGATTCTGATTTTACGGTTATTGTTATTCATTACTGAGCATTACTATAAGCTTGTCAAACTTTTCTTTTATTTAGCGTGTTACCAATCATAGGCTGAACTTGACCACTTTTTGAGTTTTCAATCTTATTTTAGTAACAAGTTTTACACCATAACTCGGAGTAGCGTTTCCAATCCGTGCTTTCATTCGCTAAGAACGCTTAATTGGAAAGGTTGACTCGCAGTCACTGGTCTAAGATAAGAACATGGCTGCCCATTCTTCAGGGCACCATTCTTTTTCAAACTCAACAGGTTTCGGTCAGTCCTGGTAGATGGCTCCTTTTGGGACAACGATCAAGCCAAACAGTGTAGCCTACGGTTTGACCATTGTATTTGATTCAATATTCCTTCAGCCCAAGCTGACTGCGGTGGCTGCGCTAAACGGGTACGTCAGCTGATTTTATTCGTGCAAAATTCTCATCTTCAGGTCAAGCTAGGAAAGTAAACCTATGATAAAATAAATGAGGGTTCTAGCAAACTATAAATATCGATGCTATACAACTACAAGTATCTATAAATAAACAGATACTGTTTTTGCTGCTCGATTGTGTCTTAAAATCAACGACCGAATCAGATCAGTGACCCAAGGCAAAAACAGCAGTAAGAAACAGGTTCCAACAATTTGTAAGTAAAAACAATTGTTAACAGCCGAATACGGTTGACCTTGGACAGTTGTACGACCTCTCAATCAAAATCAAAATCAACTGCTAGCGAGGGGTTACCCCGAAGGTTACCCAGTCCCTGGCACCTGCTGTACAACCTTTCCCGGCACCGGCCGGCACCAACTGAAAAAGACGATGCCCGCACCGGTGTCAACAATAAATGAGGCGAGTCGAGGGGTTGATCACTCCCAAAATGGTTGTACAGTGGTGCCCGGTGCCCAGGGAGGGTGTATAGTGGTGCCCAGCGAGTGAGCAACCCCTCGAGGCGAGTGATCATTCAAACACTTTTAAAAATACGTATTATGTTTTCACACGTGACAGTGCCGGCTTGTTTCAGCCGGTGCCGGCACCGACCGGGCATCGCGACAGAGGTCAGTGGGCAATCGATGTACACTAAAATCGAGAGTGGGCAACTCCGGCAACTCCCTGACTGCTAGTTGCTATCTCAGTTTGTAATGAATCGTCGCATTGCAACATATTGAACACAGTCTTCTCACTTGCTTAATCTCGTTTCGTATGAGGGGGCGAATAGTCCTGAAAATTCTGTGGGGTTATAATGTAACCTTACAGTGTTGTATGTACAGTTGCTTCCTCCGAGGGTTCCTCGGGCATGCTGAGAAAAATACGGAAAAGTGCCCGGAAAGCGACCTACCATCGCACTTCCCACGGAGACGACCCCTAGCTAGAAATACGGATGCTGAGGATTTTTTTTCAAAACTGTATTAAATTGTGTGATTACCGATTTTGCAGTTGTTAAACTTGGAACCGTGGAAATAAAACAAAATGTAATTGGGTTGTTTTTAACTGTAAATATCGTTTGATTAACATGACTTGAAAAACAAGACCAAAGGTTTCGATGGGATCACAAATATTCTATATTTGATCCAGACTATTAGGTTTTGTCTTCGCCAGATCCAGTCTTTCCAGACTCCTTGAACATTTTTACTCTTAAAATTTAGATTTAGATAGATGGATTCACCACGTGGGTTTACCCCTAAAAGTCATATCTATTTTGACAAAACCGATAGAAACGATCCTGCCTTCGGCTACTTCTGCCAGTTTTCCGGTTTCGGCGAAATTCGGGAGCTACATGGCCGGCAAAAAAATAAAGCTCCAAAACGAATTCAGTGTATCTCCTTACCCATGTCCAACATCTAATCAACTTCAAATACAATTTTAACTTGTAGCAACTTTTCCAGTTTCAGCCGGATTCATAATGCCTGCTGTAGCGGTTATGTGCTGCGTGTGAATGTTAACGATATTTTCGGCATTTTCTGTGTTTTTGTAAAGAGTCAAAAGAGTTGAGGCAGGCGGGGTGCTTTCAAAGGGAGGAATGGGTGGAGATTATTTGAAGGATATACATTTTGTGGGGATAAAGAATTTGGGAAGGCTGGTTAGTTTGGGCATGACACATAGAGAACATTTTTTGTAAGGTGAGATAGGAAGAAAGAGGTGTGTATTGGATTATATTATTTGAAATTTATTTGTTGGATTAATTTGGAATTTATTCATTGAAGTTAGTTTTTTTATCTCTTTTGTTGTATTTGTATTAACCATGGCCCTTTAGGGCTTTCAGTGTTAATGAATATCTATCATATATCTATTCATCTATAATTTGTCAAAAAGTGAATGAAATGAAAATAATGTAGAAAATAGCAAAGGAGGTTGGCCAGATTTTACTGACATTTTTAAACAATAATCAATACTTTAATGGGAGCAGAATTTTAACACGTCGAAGGTGTTTTCTTAAATGTTAGGCTACGACAAAAAGTAATTTTCGACCTCGCGGTTAAGTTGCTCACTTTAAGGGAGCTAGCACTTCATTTATAAGCAAAACCCTTGAGGCAAAAATGATAATGGAGTCACGGGGATCATGAAAATACATATTTTGATTGGAAGTATTTTTCAAAATTTGCGGTCATGATTGGTACTTTAAGGAATGGTCGGATTAGGAAAGTGGAGATTTCTAACCTAATATTGTCGAATTTCTAATATTCCAGCCAAGTTTCATCGTCCTAGCACATCTAGAAATACCGTAACTCGCGATCACCAGAATTCCGGACCCGCCCCTTAAACTCACCCCACAGTCACCGGATCCAATCCGGTTTTGTTAATGATTTATCCGAAGCATCTGTTTGTTATTCCTACGAAGTTCCATCCCTCTCTCTATTTAAAGCCGGCCACGTATCCCCCCCCCCCAATTGTTGTCGGATCTTGTCCGGACATGAAAAAGATCACTACAGACATGTCCTCTGTTCAATTATTAAATTTGACTCGAATCAGATCACCTGTTCTAAAGTTACGCACGGCTCAATCTTTCGGATTCTCCCTCCCTCCGCTCCCCCCACGACTATCGGATCGAGTGAGTTTTTATTTACAAAGTCAGTTTGATCGGGTCCCTGATACACCTCCCAAGTTTCGTCGTGAAAGTCCCCAAAACCACTATCAATGGAATCCGGGATTCAAATTCCAACGGAGTGTCCGGATCCAGTCCAAACGTGTAAACGATTTATTGTTCTTCCCAGCAAGTTTTACTACGATCTAACCGTTTTACTACGATTCTAACCGTTTTACTACGATTCTAACCGTTTCTCGAGATTTCCGGTCTCCCCCCAACTACCCCATAGCTGTCGAATCTGGTTCGGACTTAACACGGAACATCAGAGATATGTCATTCATTCAGGTATTAAGTTTCATTCCAATCCGATAACCCGTTCGAAAGTTACACAACACTCGATTGATCCGACCCCAACATGGTCGGATTGGGAAACTGATTATTACCAGGTTAGTTTGGTCGGGTCCCTGATATGCCTGCCAAGTTTCATCGTCCTAGCACATCCGGCAGTACCCTAACTCGCAAACACCAGACTGACCGTCCGACCAAACGACAGACCGACGGAAAGTCAGAGGCGCCATTTGGGCCAAATCTTGGGGTGGGCATGAACTCCATCTGGGCCCCCCCCTCCGATTCACTTCGTGTCGCGTAAGAAAAAATGCGGGTTTTGGCAGCACATCGATCGAATATTCTAAGTAAAATGCATTTTCAGCACCCGTGTGTTGCTTGGAAATGTACTGTAACCGAATGTGGAACTCAGCCACACTGACCTCTAAGATTAATTATAACAACGAAGATTACAACCAACGAGGCGCAATGAGGTTAAGTGATTAAACTGAAAGTGGAAAATTCAACCAGACTACAGGCTGGCCTTCCTCAGCGAGAAACTTTCTTATTTAAGTAAACAATACGTCGGTGAAAGTAATCTTCATTAGCTGCGTTTTTTGTCGCTGTTCTGTTCGCTGTTTATTCTCTGTTTTGTATTTTTACCGTTTTTGCCAAAACTTGGAACATGCTGTTTCTCATTTTCCCGTTTTTTTACGCTGTTCCGTGTTGTGTGTTCCGCTGTCTGTTTTGCAAACCACAGAACTTGCTCTCCTAGCATGTTCTATCACTGTGCAGATAGAAAATTGCAGAGATTCGCAGATAGAAAAGAAAGAATTGCGGAAGTTAAGAGAGTAAGCGTGGACCCTAAAGTATGGTTGTTTTGGAATTTAATTTGCATTTTAACAGATTTCCAGCCTAAGACGTGCTCAGGAACCTAAATTTGCGTTTTCGTCAGAACAGCGACAAAACACGAAACACGGATTAGCGTAAGCAAAAATCCCGTTTTTTATCCAAAACAGACAACTGTGAACCCAGAGCATGGAACAGGAACCAGAGAAAAAAAACGCAGCTATTGTTATGCTGAGGGTTGTAACCAAAATCTCGGTTTTCCTTCAGCAGAAATATTTTAGGTTTTTCACTATACTGGACTTCACTTAAGGATCAGGTATTGTATGCTTTTGGTTTTCTGAATAAAGTAATTGAAATTATGAGATTGATGAAGTAAAGAGATCTTTAGACGAAAAACGGCTTCTCCGTAAGCATTGCAAAGCGCGCCATCTAGTGTCAAGTTTCAGAGCCAAAAAGTCATTTTTAGCCGCTCCGACGATCGCTAGATCACTTATTGAAACGGGAAATGAGTCGAGTGAAGACTCTTCGTCAGGTAATTACGCTCTTTGGTTAATAGGTTAATGGTTAATAGGCGTGCAGTAATTTCAAATCAATTGGACAGAATGGATTATGTTGGACATAATGGATTATTATGGCCGGCAAAGGGCCCTTCGTGGTGGAAGCTTGGGCCCCCCTGTAAAATCTGGGGTGGGCATTTGCCCACCCCTGCCCCCCCCAAATGGCGCCTCTGCGGAAAGTGATCCGTATATGGCACTTGACAGGAAGGCAAGTGCCACAAAAATGGGGCTAATCAAATACGGAGCCGTCATAAAACAGAACAAGACCAAAGGTTTCGATGGTATCCCAAATATTGCATATTTACTCGATGGAGACAATTGGGAAATTGTAAATTTTTTGAAAGCTATTTAGATAGTTGATTTAGGAGTAAGGAGACACGCTGAATCCGAACATGAAAATTATTTTCTCGTCGGACAAGTAGTTCGCCCGGAATCCGGCCAAAGCCGGAAAGTTTTAAAAGTAAAAGTTTTATTTGAAGTTGATTAGATGTTTGATTTAAGGGTAAGAAGACATGCTGAACACGATGGTGAAAACTATTCTCTTGCCGGACAAGTAGTTCGCCCGGAATCTGACGAAAACCGAAAAATTGGTTAAAAAGAAAATTTGTATTTGGATGTTCCATTCAGGGGTAAGAAGACATGCTGAACACGATGGTGAAGACCATTTTCTCGCAACACAATTAGTTCGTCCAGAATCTGGCCAAACCGAAAATTTTTGTAAAAGCAAAATTTTTAACTGAAGTTGATTAGATGATAGATTTGAGGGTAAGAAAAGACGCTGAATCTGTATATGACAATCATTTTTTATCCGGATATATAGTTCGTCAGGAATCCGGTTGAAACCGGATTTTTTTTTTTAGAAATTAAAGTTCTATTTTAAGTTGATTAGATGTTCTTTATAGGGATGAGGGGATACGCTGAATTTGATTCTGAACTATCTTATTTTGCTGGGCAAGTAGTTCGCTCGGAACTCGGCCGAAACAGGAAATTTGGCAGATGTAAAGCAGGAAGTTTCGATCAGTATCGTCAAAATGGATATGGCTTAAAGAGGTATATCTTAACGTGGTTTTCTCAGGTGATTAGCCTGGCGAAGACTGGATCGAAAACATTGGTATTGTCTTACTCCCGATACGAACGTCTAATCGAATTAGTAATGAACTTTAGTTTTTATCAAATTTCCGGTTTGGCCGGGTTCCGGGCAAACTTCTTGTCGGACGAGTAATTTAGTCTCAGACCTGGAATCCTGTATCGAATCTTAATGGGTTTTAAAATATCCTTTCAGGTTTCGGGCTGTATTCCGGGCGAACTACTTGCCCGAAAAGAACATGAATTTCAAAACTGAATTCAGCATGTCTCATTACCGCTACATCGAATCTCTAATTCACTTGGACAAAAATTTTACTTTTAACACATGTTCAGGTTTTAGCCGGATTCCGGGTGAACTATTGGTCCGGCGAGAAAATAAATTTCATATTCGGATGTAGCATGGTTCCTTAACCCTAAATCGACAATCTCGTCAGCTTTTGCAAATATTTTATTTGTCCTTAATTTGAAAACCCCTTCCCCACCCCTAAATATTAAGGTACAGAGCCCATCTACGAATTTGACCTGTAGTTTAACCCAAAGAATCCAAGAAACCCAAAGAAAGAAGTAATCGTGCTATCAGGCGGCTAGACAGACAGACGGACGGACAACTTTTACGAAGTCATATCCTAGTAGTTGGATGCTTTTGAGAATAGTAAGCAATTATTGACAAATCATGGGTTCTTGCTCGAGGATATACGAAAAATCGGACTAACCTGAAATCGTCATAGATTCCAACTGGATTCTGGATTCACTTCCTTCCCACCGACGTATCCAAGAGGAGAGAAAGTCCCAAATTTCGACCGGATTCCGGCTCCCAAAAACGGAGCTTGATATCCTTCCTTTTGAGCATCTCTAGGCAAACTCAGCGAAAATTCTTCAGGAACTAATCCCAACTTGAACACTTTTACAAAATTCCAGCTTCATCCTGAAAAAAAAATATTTTTTTTTACTCCGTTCCAATAATAGGCCTAATCTAAAGTTCCCTTCATCAAGCACAATAGTTTCTTTATGGTCCAGGTTCATTTAATTTTCAAATAATGAAAACAAATAGTTTTACATAACTTCATGGCAGAGAGCAGGCTCGATGGCCAGAAGACTAAATTAAAAAAATACAACTAATCATGGTCATACACAAGTGTATACAGTATAACAACCACCATCCGGTTCCGAGAAAGGGTTGTGTTGTGTAAATTTGAGTAAAATTTTTTTGAGTAAATTAAAGAGGGTTCTAGAAATTTTAAACAGCTGCCGACAGGGGCGTCGCAAGGGGGGTGCAGCACCCCCCCCAATTTTTTGAGATTCGGTAAAATTTAGGGTCGGAGGCCCAAAATTTACTAAGATTGTTCGGTATTTTTTCGATGGCAGAACTATTCGGTACATTTACAGTGATTCGGCAGTTATACAGAATCCAAAATAGGCTACCGGTACAAATCTATTCGGTATAATGATCGGGACTCGTTATAATTGCCAATATTCGGTAGTTATCACGAATTCGGTGAGAAAATTTACTGAAATTATTTGGAAATTGTTTAATGCCAGAACTATTCGGTAGTTTCACAAAATCCCGAATAAGTTATCGGTCCAAAACTATTCGGTATCATGACTGGGATTCGGTAATTTAATCGCTATACTTTTCAGGATTCGGTAGTTACCACGAATCCCGACTTTAGTTCTAGTTTCGACGAAATTATACCGAACACGAATATTATTCGGTAGTCTTTCGATACTAAAACGATTCGGTATAATAGCCGGCATACGGTGGTTATACAGAATTCCGGACATGCTATCGGTCTAAACTTTTCGGTAGTTTACTCGGTATAATTGCCAGGATTTGGGAGTTACGACGAACCTCGGAAGAGGTCCAGTGAAGCACTGTTCGCATTTTGCATCTGATTTTGTCGGTAGTCCTTACTTTCATTTTTGATCATAAAAAGAAAATCTAATCACAGATTTTTCGAAAATTCCGCCTACGGCGCATTTCGTACTTTTCTCTATTTTTTGGAAGAGCGCGTCATTTGACCAGGGTTAAGCCAGTTTTAGGACTGGATTTCGAAACATTAAACGCTCGAATCTGGATGGAAATACTTAAATTTGGCAGGAAAACGCTAAACGGAGGTGCTCGATTTGAGTTTCTCTTGGGTATAACAGATAGAATCTGTTACTGCAATCGTGCCCGGCAATATATTCTCCAAGTGGGCTTCGCCGAAACGCCGCCTAAAAGTTGGCATATCGTCTTGCATGCTGCCCTTAATTGTTCCTCTTCCTACGTAATCCTTTCTGTTCCACAATTTAAAGCTCGACTTCTCAGTTTGTAGGATTCAGTAAATTTTTTGAAATATTCATTTTGGCTCTGCACCCCCCTTCTAAAATGCACTTGCGACGCCCCTGGCTGCCGAGGTTCCTCATGGTAGATCTAGTCCATAGGGATATAGGTGCCTATAGAAAGTATTGTTTTTGTTTGTTTGTGTTTACTTGTCATGTATTTGCCAAGGCCTCTCAGTACTAAGAATTTCAAACTTATCTTAGAGCAAGAAAAGTTATGTCAAAACAACTCAAGGAAAGCTATCAAATTCACTGAATAAATAATCAGCCGGGAACAGGATTGTGCTGAAAGGTTAATCGGAGTCTGTTACTTGTGAAAAGTACCGGCTGATATTAGAATTTGGCACAGAGAAAAGGTAAGTCGTGTTCACAATAATCATTCCATCGACTGGTAATGGTTTCTCCCTCGTTCTCCGTCAAATTAATCACCTAAGCAATTGCTTCTTCGACAAAACAGGAAAAACACAAGTAGTTTCTAGGAGGAAAAAGACCAAAATCTCCGGTGGGATCCTGAGCCAAGTATTAAATTCGTGTTTGAGGCGATATTAGCTTTCCGGTTCCGGCTTAGTTATCAATCCCTAAGTACGGAAGTAAATCACTTGACCGAAATCTACCAGTTTTTCGGTTTCCAGTGTTTACGGAAGGAAAGTTGGTGTAGTGAAAAGCGACGCAGAAATATAATTCGCCTTAATCTATAACAACATGCATCATCCCTAAATGTAAGGCTACCGGGCCCATCTACCAATGAAGGTCAGAAAAACTATCTAGTTCAAGCCTTGACGTTATTCCATAGAGAGAAGGGCTATGTGTTTACCTTAACACATGGGGGGGGGGGATTCATGGGAGAGAGTGGTTGTTAAAAATTATGCGGAATAGGGCTTTTCTTAGTATAAGAAACCTGGCGAGGTTCCTCAGAGTGGCCAGTATAAACAGGGAAAAGTGTTTGTGTGGGGTTTAGTGTAAAATCGTAGTGTGTCAGTTTCTGTTGTATGTATACGTATTTATTTCTGTTTGTTTGTTAGGGCCCTTGGGCTTTTACGGCAAATAAATCATAACATATCATTATGTTCCTAATCCTATTCCATATGAAGCGTTGGTCAACAAATCAACCAATTCATAATCCGAATAAGGCTACTTGAATTGAAATAAAAAACGGCGACAAGCTAGAAAGCTCAACGCCAAATGTAATGATACATAAAATAAATAAAAGAATCATTATTTTCTATAAGGAGTCCCATTTTTGCTAACAAAACAATTCTTCTGAAATCAGCAGCTCATCGACTGAAGAAAAGACAAACTGTACTTCAGGGCTTTCAGTGTTAATAAATATCTATCTATCTATAATTTGTCAACAAGTAAAAGCTTGGGCCTCAAGAGGATCCTTGCCAAGAAGGGCCAACATTATGCCGGAATAAGTCTCCAAGACCCGCGCGTTTGGCGCGATTCGCAGTCAACTTCGACTGAAGGAAGACTCACCAGAAACGATACGGAGCCTTTAAAGTTTAATTGGAAAGCCAGTTATATTTATATCTTGGATTTTAATGCACTAAGTCGTGTTATATCTAAGGGGTATTTTGTTCACCTTGGACTCTAGTAGTGGCTGATGTGGTTTCGAGGGTGAAGCCACAACAGTGGCATTCAGAATATACGATGGCTAATATCCCGATGAAAATTCTTTGACTGTGTAGTAGTACGGTAGTTGTACGAAAAAGTTGCATGGAATGGTATGTAGTAGTATGGGGTAGTTTGATTAGTGATATGTAGTAGTATGGAATACTTTGATAAACATGCCTCCGACTGGGTTAATCTTATGTAGTAGTATCTAATAGCATCCAGTTTGCCAGTAGTAGCATGTAGTAGCAACAGTTACTATACTGCATGCTACTATTTCGCCTATTTGCCGGATATTTTTCTTCGGGATTGAAGTTAAGGTCAGGAAATGTTCAACTTCAGATTGTGAGGTCATCTCTACCCAATGAAATTTTTTCCAAAATTAGGTCGTATGAAGCTGTTGCGAAAAAGTAGCATGCAGTAGTAACTATTTCCACTGCATTCTACTAGCATTACTGTTCTGTTTTGTCATTCAAACAGGAACAGACAACAAGAGCTGTAAGCTCATATGGCACTTGCAAGGCTTGGTAAAATGATGAAAGTAAGAATTCGCCAATGCGTGTGTTTGCTGTGATCATTTGTAAGCAAAATCCGACTGTTCTTAAGTGAAAATTGTTAAGTACCTGATATGCCTGTCAAGTTTCATCGTCCTAGCACATGTCTAAGCGTCTTGTCAGGATCACCGGAATTCCGGAACCCTCCCTCCAACTCCCCCACAGTACTCGGATCCGGTCCGGTCTTGTCAATTATGTATTTAGGGCTTGTGCTTATTCTTCCCGCAAAGTTTCATCCCGATCCGTCCACTCTGAACATGTCAAACAGTTTCCGCCGCCCCCCCTAACTCCCCAAAGTCACCGGATCCATCCCGGACTTGAAGTGTGACGTCTGAGACACGAGATCTTTCCAAATATCAAGTTTCATTAAGATCCGGTTCCCCGTTCAAAAGTTATAAATACGTCAACATTCCGGATTCCCCCTCCCTCCATCCCCCCCGGTGGTCTGATCGAGGAAATGACTATTTCCAAGTTAGTTTGGTCGGGTCCCTAATATGCCTGCCAAGTTCCGTCGTCCCAACACATGTGTAAGTATCTTAAGTCGGGATCACCGGAATTCCGGAACCCTCCCTCCAACTCCCCCCACAGTGCTCGGGTCCGGTCCGGTCTTGTCAACTATGTATCTAGGGCTTGTGCCTGTTCTTCCCACCAAGTTTCATCCCGATCCGTCCACTCTGAATATGTCACATGATTTCCAACTCCCCCCAAAGTCACCGGATCCATTCCGGACTTGAAATGTGACCTCTGAGACACGAGGTCTTTCCAAACATCAAGTTTCATTAGGATCCGATTTCCCGTTCAAAAGTAAAAAATACGTCATTATTCCGGATTCCCCATCCCTCCACTCCCCCAACGGTGGTCGGATCGGGGAAGTGACTATTTCCAAATTAGTTTGGTCGGGTCCCTGATATGCCTGCCAAGTTCCATCGTCCCAACACATGTGTAAGTATCTTAAGTCGGGATCACCGGAATTCCGGAACCCTCCCTCCAACTCCCCCCACAGTGCTCGGATCCGGTCCGGTCTTGTCAACTATGTATCTAGGGCTTGTGCTTGTTCTTCCCACCAAGTTTCATCCCGATCCGTCCACTCCGAATATGTCACATGATTTCCGACTCCCCCCTCCAACTCCCCCCAAAGTCACCGGATCCATTCCGGACTTGAAATGTGACCTCTGAGACACGAGGTCTTTCCAAACATCAAGTTTCATTAAGATCCGATTCCCCGTTCAAAAGTTATAAATACGTCAATATTCCGGATTCCCCATCCCTCCACTCCCCCCACGGTGGTCGGATCGGGGAAGTGACTATTTCCAAATTAGTTTGGTCGGGTCCCTGATATGCCTGCCAAGTTTCATCGTCCTAGCTCATCTGGAAGTACCGTAACTCGAGATGAGTGGCCTGACAGACCGACCGACCGACAGACCGAAAAGTGATCGGTATATGGCACTTGAGCGAAGCTGCAAGTGCCATAAAAACGGGTAACATAAGAACAGAAACAGAAAGAAACAAGACCAAAGGTTTCGATGGGATCCCAAAAATTTAATATTTGATCCAGACAAGTAGGTCTTGTCACAAGGCTAATCATCTGAGAAAACCAAGTTCAGATATACCTGTATAAGCCATATCTATTTTGACGATACTGATCGAAACTTCCTGCTTGACCTCTACCAAATTTCCGATTTCTGCCGAATTTCAAGCGAACAACTTGTCCAGCAAAAAAAGAGAGCTCAGAAACGAATTCAGCGTATCTCCTTATCCCTAAAAAGAGCATCTGTTCAACTTCAAATAAAACTTTAACTGATAAAAACAAGACCAAAGGTTTCTATGGGATCCCAAAAATCTAACATTTGATTCGAACAATTGGGTCGTGTCTTCGCCATTCAGTCTTCGTCAGATTCCGTGAAGATCTTTACTGTTAAAATAAAGTTCAACTAGGAGTTGTCTTCGCCATATCCAGTCTTCGCCAGGCTAATCATCTGAGAAAACCACGTTTAAATATACCTCTATAAGCCATATCTATTTTGACGATACTGATCGAAACTTCCTGCTTTACTTCTGCCAAATTTCCTTCCCGTAGGGAAAAAAACGGCCTGGAATCCAGACGAAGCCTGGATTCCGGGCATTTTGCCTGGAAATCCAGGCATTTTGTCCGGATTTCCGGGCTGCAGCACGGAGTTAAACTTCTTACCTGGATTTCCGGACAAGTTTTCTCTGGAAATCCAGGTAATGAAGTTTCTTTCCTGGAATTCCAGGGTAGTATTCCGAAATTCCAGACACTTGGTTGGAATTCCAGACACTTGGTTGGAATTCCAGACACTTGGTTGGAATTCCAGACAGGTCCGAGTTTAGATTTGGTAAGGGCCCGGAATTCCGGGCAGTCGGTTGAAATTCCAGACAAACTTGGATATTTCAACGCCGCCTCTTCTGGAATTCCAGGGTAACAATCATATGTTCAAGTAACTTACTTGAAATTCCAGACAGGCCTGGATTTTGCGCTTCCTCGTCTGGAAATCTAGGGAATACGTGCAGAAAGTCTGGTTTGACGACAAGAAAGCCAGGATTTCAGTATATTAGTTGGATTTTAAAGTGTAGCGGAAAAATTAAGAAAATACCCTTATCAACATTTTCAAAAGTATCTGAGGAAAATCATCCGAAGAAATTGTCTGCCGAGCAAGATTTCATTAAAATGTCTCGCTTTCAGTTCTCGCTTACTTCTCTTACGAAAGTATTCGGGTCTAAAAAATAGTTCTCTCCAGCGCGAGAGCACAGAAACTGAAGCAAACTTTGAAAAAAAGAAAACAGCAAAAAGAAAAAAAATATTTACAGAAAGAGGAGTCGAATCTTGGTTAGCACCTAATTTGTTAAAAGTAAGTCAGTGTCGCATACAAATTAATATCGCTACATCGGATCAACATGAGTAAAACACTAAAAAAATACTATGACAGTAAATTTGCCAACAAAAGATCTTTTTAGAAAGTGTTCGGGCCCGATCTTGAACGGGGTGAAGATGCGAGTTTGCACACAAAATTCTAAAAAAATCTTGAGTCAAGTTGGACTTCCGGAACCTTGATACGATGTTTATCGAAAAAAAACTACGAAAACCACTTGTAACGTAGAATGCAGGAATGCTCCGGCATTATTTCTCGAAATCTGGATTTGCAGGTTATCTTTGACATGCTTCTGCAAGGCTCCGACTTACATGATCATTCGAAAGTTTTCTTGCCGGACTAACTTAGCTTGTTTCTCGTTCAAGTTCGGCTTTGAATCATCCATAAACTGAAAGCCTAGGGTAAAGAAACTGTAAAGGAGGTAAAGCCCGCAACTTTTCTAGTGAATAGGAAAACCTGGTGTTTTTATTGTTTGGCATTTTGTGTATACGCAAACACGTAATATTTTGTAAACAAAAATGATACGAAATAAACCAAAAATTTTCTCTTGTTTTTATCAAAAGAATTTCCGATTTAGAATAAATGTTTTAAATTTTTTCTTTGAAGAGAAAAGAGATTTTAGAGATCCGATGGGACGTTTTCAAGAAAGCCGGGGTAACCCAGTGTTGCCAGGTGACTTTTGGAGGTTTTTGACATTTTTTCTCCGAAAGTGACACTTTTTTTCCGAATGACACTTTTTAGGTCAGAAAAGCACTTTTTCATTTACATTACTAAAGTGACGGATTACCAACCCCTAAAACATGTACTTATAAAAAATAGTTTGGCCTCAAATAAAGCTCTCTTACCAATTAAATTTTGTTAAAAAATCTTGATGTAACAGTTAAAAAATGTTTCAAAACATCGTGACAAATTCAGTAATTCCCAATTGTTCGCATTTTGCGCGTTGTGCAACGGAATGTACAAAAAATACGATTTGTCAAAAAGTACCTTTTTGTCAGCAATTGTGAGTCCAGCTACTGGCAACGCTGTCGCAATACTAACGACAAAATCGACAAATTCAAATGCGCTGACTAGCATGGCTGACTAAAGGCTACTAAAGGAACAATCTGTGGAGTGTTTACATAATCTGTCATGGATCTTCTTGTGATTCATATCACATTGCTGCTGCTTGAAGGTGATGTAAAAATGTAAGTATAAAATCTTCTAGTTAGGCCTACTTGTTTCTTACAGGAGAGGTATGCTTTTTTAATAATTGGTCGCATCTCAGTTCTGAATGTTTCACTAATTTGTTTTGTTTACAGTCAAATGTAAACAGAAATAACAAACATAACATCAGCTAACAGCCAACTGTTTCAGCTTATCTTTGCCATTAACAACCTTTTTTTAGTTCTTCCTTTTTCTAGATTTTTGCTGACTTCAATAATTTCGTACTTCTTTTTCCATTGGTGATCTCTTTAATTAGTTGTGTTTTTTGCCTTCATCCAGTTAACTGACCTACAAGATTTCCCACTATTAGTCGTTTTCTTCCTTCGTTTAACCGACCTAAGTTCTTATAAGCCGTTTTTTTTCCTCTGTTCGCCGGTCGGTTAACCGACCTGTGGACTGAGGCGGGAGGTCCATCCAACCGACCTACGCTCTTGGCACGGTGCGAAATTCAAAATTCTCATTGGAGAGATAGGCGCCGGGATGATGCCATGTTTTCTTATAAGCCGTTTTTTATAGCTCAGACGAACCGACCAGCGAGACGAAAATACGGTCAATAGTGGCAAATAGGTCGGTTAACCGACCTACGGAGAAAAGGCAAAAAATGCAACTATTGTTTACATCGAATGTCATCTACTGTACTTGTGACTACTTGGTAAAATTGCAGGCAACAAGTCTACCACTAACCATCGTTTTCATACATTATACCAAAAATATAGGTTCTGACTCTGGGCCCCAACCTACTCAACTACAAACCTACTCAAAGTCAAACTCAACTGTACAGTAGAGGTATGCCTATTTTTTTGCACCTCCAGAAATTCTCCATACCTCTGTTTTGTTTGTTGTGCTTATTCAGACCAGTGCTTCCACTCCTCCCGATTTCTCGGGAGATCTCCCGACTTTTTTGGAAGTCTCCCGACAAAAAATTTCTCCCGATAATCTCCCGATTTTCGTAATCTTGCGAAAATTACAATAAGGTCACAATTCTCGAATTTCACAGTTTTGTACCAAAATCTCTTCATTTTAGCGGAGAAATGGCCGAGTTGCGAAAGTTTCGCCTGCGGCGCATGGTTGCAACGTTATTTGGTTTCGTGCAAAAATGTATAGTTTTATCAGGAAAGTAAATTGATTAAAATATAAAATAAAATCTGCATGGCAAGGTTTGAACATAAATCGTCTTTATTAGCATTTAGAGAAGGTGGTCGAGTCTGGTCCATTTTTTCGCACGTCATTTACGTGGGGTTTTCAACAGTTTAAGGCTTAGGACAGAGGCGTTACTAGCCAAAATGTTTGGGGGGGGGGGCGAGGTATTTACTGACTGGCTGGTCATTTTTACCGAGTGGTTTTGCAGATAAAAACGACTGTGTTGACGAAAAATCGGCTAATTTTAAGAAAAATCTACTATTTTTACGTAAAACCGACTGTTTTTAAGAAAAATCGACTGTTTCCAAGAAAAAAATCGGCTGTTTTTATGAAAAATAGTGGCGCTTCGCGCCGACTCGGCTATTTTTTACCGACTGGCCGACAACATTGGGGGGGGGGCGCCCCCCCCTCCCCCCCCTAGTAGTGACGGCCCTGGCTTAGGATCTGAAAAACATTATAAACCAGAATCTGTGGAAAAAAGTTAAATTTTGGCAGAAAAAGTCGAATTTAAAAACTTGGCCGGAGGCGACGGCTTTAACATAGTCGTTGGAAGTTGCTGCCAGAGCCTCGCTCTCTTCGGTTTTAAATATTCCTGGAATTCCTCGGGATCTTAGGGTTTGATGAACGTTAAAACCCAGAATTTGTATGGGAAGCAGTTGTACGAAATACCAACTTCAAGAATTTTGCATGGCACTCTCAGTTTAATCTCGTTTTGGGTACAAAAATTCTAAACTACTGCTGGAATGGTGTCTAGTAATAACTTACACCGTCCATGTAGTCGTTTCATTTTTGCATTTAAAAATTTGAATTAATTCAAATTGTAAGTTTCAAGGATTCGGTAGAATTTCTGGCATATTCGTGAATTTTTGTGCCCCCCCCCCCCAAAAAAAAGAAAGAAAATGAACTTGCGACGCCCCGATGACATAGATGTCTGATGGTTGCTTTGACAATTAGGCTAAGGGCTCAAAGAGCTTTATCAGAAGCCCTGGGAAGCTTGAAGGGCTTACATCGGTTCGACATAATTTAGACTAAATTGCTGGTTCCCAAAGGATTTTCAGTTTCCTATCGGACGAACGTACCCATTTTGTAAACCGCCGCAAAAAATTCGACTAATTCAGTCCAGAAATCCGCGCTGTTTCTCAAATTTGCAATACTTGGACCCCGGCTCTTATGGAAACGGAAAGAGAAATTTAAGTAGACGTCAAAGTACCGAGGAATCTTTTAAGTGTCCTTTAAATTTCGAGGTCCACATGGAAATATCAGCCTTGCTATCAAACCGGTCATATACTAAAGTGTAGTATTATTTTGCGCTTCGAAATCACAAGTATGACGAATAAAATGAGTATGTTTACGTGCTAACAAGTGTAATGGGGTTATACAATGCCTTTTTGTAACAAGCTAAATTGCTTTGTCAGACATAATCACTGTTTTTAAAACTCCCGATTTTTTCCCCGATTGCTTAAAAAAATCTCCCGATAATCTCCCGATTTTTTCGGAGCAATTACTGATTTTCAAAAAAAGAAAGTGGAAGCACTGATTCAGACAGTCAAAACAGTAGAATAACAAAATTGATACCAGTTAAGAGGTATATATTTGAGCAATATGTTTGAAACCAATATAATGCTGGATCAACATATACTTCTCACATTTAAACTTTCTTCTTTTACATTTGATGGTTCGGAAAAGCTAGTGGCAAGGTGATATAATAATTTGTACTTGACAAAGCAAAACGGATAAGTCAGCTACATTTTATTGGAGCTATATTTGGACCCTTCTTGGCAAGGGTCCTCGTCAGGCTCAGGCCGCTCAAGTAATTTGCCAAGAAGGGCCGAAATACAGCTCCAATAAAATGTAGCTGACGTATCCATTTTGCTTTGTCAAATGTGATTCGCAGTCAGCTTGGGTTGAAAGAATATTTAATACACTTTGGATAATCAATTAGTTTCAGTGCTTTCCTATCTACCAGGGGCCAACAAAATCGAACCAATTGTCTGCATTGCATCAGCGATAGTATTTTTTCTTATTTTGTGTGGGTGGGTGTGGCTGATAGAACGTTTGTAACCTCAAAAGAAGAAACTGCAGAAGCAATGGAAATTATTCTTGTAATTTGGCCATACAGGAAATCAGTATGTGAATTAAACATTTTCAGCAAATATTTTGCTGTTCAAGTTGCCTGGCATGAGATTTAATGTTTTTAGTGGTAATAACATTCAAATTAGCATAGCTTTTCTGTGTGAACGAATCATGAAAGGGTTGGGTGGTGTTCAAGGTTGTCTTGTATAGTGAGCTGAGCTCGAATCATCAATATTTTATTCAGTTACAGTAATCAACATTTAGCATATTGTTTCTAGCATCATGCATAACATATTTGGATCCTAACATATTTAGCAGTTATCATCGGTTGCTTAATTAATGTTTAAAAATGAGAGATTTGTTCGACTGTGTGATGCTGAGTAAAATCTGCAAAACCTGAAAGAAACAGAAGGAAAATTAGAAAAAACAATTCAAAGTAAGGCTTAGCCTAGGCTATTACACACAGTAGGCCCTAAACTAGAAACTAATAAAAAAAATTTTTTAGAACAAATCTTGCAGACAGTCGCCTGCCTGTTACGGGTCTTAGTTTTCCCTTGATGAATAAATAAACATGCCCCTACTGTATATAAACCTCCAGTTTTCTGGCTTATTTCTGGGTGCGGTTCGAAACCTGCAGATTCATGTTCTGGATAACTACTTAAGCATGGTCACACAGATATTCTAAGTGGGTTCCTGCAATTTAAGATCTTCCAATGCAGTAGGCTGTAGTCTACTATATTATTATCTATTCAAACAATAACTTAAAAGATTAAGTCTGGGCTGGAATTAATTGGGGCGTACAATCAGGGTTCCGTTTTTGCCGGCTAAAATTGATTTTTACCATACCGGCGGTTTTAATCGGCTTTTATTAATAAAATCCGATTTTTGCCGGCTAAAACTGGCTAAAATCAAATCGCACTGATCTTTTCTATACGTATCAATCTTTACTGTTGTTTCTTCGTTGTTTTCCGACTATTTTTCAACCAGTGTTGATTGGGGAACATTCTACAGGTTCAGCCATTGGGGTTACCGACTCTGATTCAGAAAGTGCTGACGACATCATGTTGGGAGACCCCTGAACTACCCGATGAAAATTTTTTTTTTAGTTGTACGAAAAAGTTGCATGGAATGGTATGTAGTGGTATGAAGTAGTTTGACTAGTGATATGTAGCAGTATGGAATACTTTGATAAACATGCCTCCGACTGGGTTAATCTTATGTAGTAGTATCCGATAGCATCCAGTTTGCTAGTAGTAGCATGTTAGTAGCAACAGTTACTACTGCATGCTACTTTTTCGTACTACTCCATACGACTAATTCTCGGATATTTTTCATTGGGTAACGAGGAAGTTTTCGTTTTGTTTTACTATTGAAGTTGAATGTCTGCTCTATAATTTGATTAATGTGACTTAATGGACATTTAATTTAACCTTAGTTGGTTAATTTATTTCTGCCATATTCGAAGCTGATTTCGTTTTAGTGATAACAGTGCAATGAGGCAATTTTTTCTTTGAGAAATGCAACAAAGAAGTTTTACAGATTATTTTCGAATAAAGAAGTACTCTATATACGAGACGCTGGGATCACTTAATTAAGCTTGTTTGAGTTCTTCTAGGTTTCTTTAATACATGAAAGAAGTGTGACAGTCTTAGAATAGCGAAGTGCTACCAAAATCACATAGTAGCAGTTAGAAATTTGATTTTAGCCAGTTATTTGATTTTGTCCATGCCACTTGATTTTAACCATACCGGCAGAAATCACCTTTTAGCCGGTATTAACCGGCTGGTATTTTAGCCACCCGGGAACCCTGCGTACAATCCTTTAGACCAAAGGCTCCAGTCTGCTGAACTGAATTCAGAGTGTGTGAAGCCTCTAGAGAAGAGGGGGGTCGGAAAGAAGTTTCAGTCCTAGAGATTTTAGTAAATTTGTAATGCTTTTTGTTCACCAAAATGGTGGTTACTTTAGGGTAGGATAAGCACTTGTTATTCAGATTCGGGTTTCAGAGTTCTAATAAGAATGGGAAATTATATTTGTCTCTGCCTTTCTGCTAAACCCTCCTGTTGTAGGGATCCTTTCCAAAGTGTTGAAACTCCCTCTTAGTGTTGAGGGGGGGGGGAGGGCAGCCCAGTTTCCTTGAAATTTTTCCAGTGTATTGAATTTGGGTAAAATTTATGGTAGGTTATAACTTGACCAGAGCTGGACATAGGAAGATGAAATTCCTCGTACTTGAAGATCCTGCAGCTGGAAAATTACTTTTAAAGTTGCACCTCCCCCGCACCCACCCCGTTCATGGGTAACTGGGCCCAGATTGCCCCAGAGTAAAATTCGTGACGAGTGACAGGAATCAACAGATATCAAGTTGAAACTTGGTAGGCTTTTGAGTATTGGGGTCTCATTGTCCCTTTTGGGGGTCTCATAAACCCCACTCCCACTTGGTTCATAGGCAATTGGGCCCTGATTGCCAATTTTTTTAATGTCTTTAACATGAGAATAACTGGACCTTAGGGTTGGGAATATACATGTGGAGTTGAACCAACCTCCATGCTCATGGGCAAGTGGGCCCAGATTGCCCATGAGTTAAGTTTTTGACCCGTGACTGGAATCAAACTCTAGGCTGGTATAGCCTACTTGTGGATATATAGGCCTAGACATGCATTTTGATGGGTCCCGACCCCCCACTCTCCCGTTAACGGGCAGCTGAGCCCAGATTTCCTGTTAGTTAAATTCTTCTGTGACAGGTCTTAAGTTCAACTTTTGTATACTTGGCGAGCTATATGTATAGATGTGGATTTTAGTGTGACAGCAACAAAACCACCACACGACGTGCTAATCCTGAAAAGTTTCGATTAAAAGTGGGATGGATTTCAAATTTAGTTATTTTAATACTTGTTTAGTTATTGGGGATGTGAAATGTCTTGGTTCTAACGCTGATTATGTATTAAATGTGATAAACATTTTACTTTCACACTCCACGTTTGAGCGCTTGCACACTTTTTACCGCTTGGGAAAAAGGTAACTTGGATCGATCATTGAAATGGGTGTTTTATTTAGGTAATCCTGCTCAATGCGAAGGCAGCTTGGTGTAAGGGATCCAGCGTTTTGCAGATTCTTCCAATGCAGCATGAGAAGAGAACACAATGTCATGCTCGTGACCGACTGAGATTCAAGACACCGATTGTGGCATTATCAGCACTGATCGGTATCTATTGTTACATAAATCTATTCAAGGTGTAATGTTTTTTTTCCCGACTGCCTTTTGATTGTTATTTGTTCATCTTACGCAATAAATCAACATTAATTCTTTCATGTGTACAATTGGATTTATGCGTGCTATTGGTTAAATATGAAGAAAGTCGTTTCTCAGAAAAGTGGTTTTCTCAGAAATCCAGAAAACGTCTAATTTCGTGCCATGGAAGTAAATTGTTACAGACTCTCTAAAGTAATTGTACGATCAGAAAACGTTGTGGAACAAAATAATAAGTTGTGTTTATATAATTACGAGGAGAGCGAACTCCTAGGTATATATCCTTCCACTTGAAAGCAAGGTGTCAACATATCAGTCATGTTTCTGGACAGTTGTGGAACATGTCTGGAATCCAGAACAGACGAGTAGTCTGGAATCCAGAATAAACGGGTAGTCTGGAATCCCGGATCTCGAAATTTGGCACCTGGAATCCAGACAAAGCCTGGAATTCAGCCCGCAATTCTAGTCTGGAAATTTGGAACCTGGAATCCAGACGAAGCCTGGAATTCAGCCCGGAATCCTAGTCTGGAAATTTGGAACCTGGAATCCGGACAAAGCCTGGAATTCAGCCCGGAATTCTAGTCTGGAAATTTGGAACCTGGAATCCGGACGAAGCCTGGAATCCAGCCTGGAACCCTAGTCTGGAAATTTGGAACCTGGAATCCAGACGAAGCCTGGAATTCCAGAACAGAACATCCCGGAATTCCGGACTGTTTTAGCCTGGAATCCCATTCAGAAAGGTGCCCGGAATTCCAGACTCAGCCTGGAATCCAGGTTCCAAATTTCCAGATGCCTGGATTCCAGGCCGATTTTTTCCCTACGGGTTTTTCGGCCGAATTCCGAGCGAACTACTTGCCCAGCAAAAAAAGACAGTTCAAAATCAAATTCAGCGTATCTCCTTATCCCTATAAAGTAAACATCTAATCAACTTCAAATAAGACTTTAACTTCTAAAAAAAAAATCCGGTTTCAACCGGATTCCGGACGAACTATATGTCCGGGTAAAAAATGATAGTCATATACAGATTCAACGTCTTTTCTTACCATTAAATATATCATCTTATCAACTTCAAATAAAAATTTTGCTTTTAACAAATTTTCTGGCCGGATTCCGGACGAACTACTTGTCCGGCGAGAAAATGGTTTTCACCATCGTGTTCAGCATGTCTTCTTACCCTTAAATCGAACATTTAATCAACTTCAAATAAAACTTTTGCTTTTAACAAATTTTCCGGTTTGGCCGGATTCTGGACGAACTAATTGTCCGGCGACAAAATGATCTTCACCATCGTGTTCAGCATGTTTTCTTACCCCTGAATCGAAGATCTAATCAACTTCAAATACAAATTTTGCTTTTAACAAATTTTCCGGTTTTCGCCGGATTCCGGGCGAACTACTTGTCCGGCAAGAAAATAGTTTTCACCATCGTGTTCAGCATGTCTTCTTACCTCTAAATCAATCATCTAATCAACTTCAGATAAAACTTTACTTTTAACAAACTTTCCGGTTTTGGCCGGATTCTGGGCGAACTACTTGTCCGACGAGAAAATAATTTTCATATTCGGATTCAGCGTGTCTCCTTACCCCTAAATCGACTATCTAAATAGCTTTTGAAAAATATTTTTCTTGCCCCTTAATTTGAAACCCCTCCCCCACCCACAAATATATGGCTACACAGCCCATCTTCGAACTTGACTTGTACTTAAACCCAAAGGATCCTCCAACCAAGTTTCATCAAAATATCTCAATCCCTTCGAGAGTTATCGTGCTTACAGACGGACAGACGGACAACTTTTGCGATGTCATAGGTATCCGACCATCCGTCACTAACGTTTTGGGATCCCAAAAACGGTTTCGACCGGATTCCGGACGATCTATATGTCCGGGTAAAAATTGCATGTCATATATAGATTCAGCGTCTCTTTTTACCCTTAAATTTGCCATCTATTCAACTTCAACTTCAAACTATGCTTTTATAAAATTTTCCGGTTTCGGCCGGATACCGGGCGAACTACTTACCGGCGAGAAAATGGTTTTCACCATCGTGCTCAGCATGTCTTCTTACCCCATAATCGACTATCACATTAGATGTTTAAAAATACTTTGTTTGCCCCTTAACTTAAAGGACACCTGAATGAAGAGTACCAAGTATCATCCCTATCTGTATGACTTCCGTTACATTGCCTGCAGAAAACCCAGTCCAAATACGAAATAGTGTTTCCAAGCTATGATTTTTGCTCCATTTTGCATCTGTCCTTATTTCAGTACCGAACAATTTTAGAAATGAACAAATGTCTCCAATCAACCCTTCTTCTGGAATACTTTTTAACCAGTTAAGCCCAAACGTATATCTAGAAGAAATTCCAATACGATCCGGCCAGCGCTGTACAAGATTTGAATGAATTGCGCTTTTTGGGATCCCAAAACGTTAGTGACGGATACCTATGACATCGCAAAAGTTGTCCGTCTGTCCGTCTGTCCGTCTGTAAGCACGATAACTCTCGAAGGGATTGAGATATTTTGATGAAACTTGGTGGGAGGATCCTTTGGGTCAAAGTACAAGTCAAGTTCGAAGATGGGCTGTGTAGCCATATATTTGAGGGTGGGGGAGGGGTTTCAAATTAAGGGTCAAGAAAAATATTTTTTAAAAGCTATTTAGATAGTTGATTTAGGGGTAAGGAGACACGCTGAATCCGAATATGAAAGTTATTTTCTCGTCGGACAAGTAGTTCGGCCGGAATCCGGCCAAAACCGGAAAGTTTGTTAAAAGTAAAAGTTTTATTTGAAGTTGATTAGATGATTGATTTAGAGGTGGGAAGACATGCTGAACACGATGGTGAAAACCATTTTTTGACCGGACAAGTAGTTAGCCCGGAATCCGGCCGAAACCGGAAAATTTGTTCAAAGCAAAAGTTTTATTTGACGTTGATTAGATGTTCGATTTAGGGGTAAGAAGACATGCTGAACACGATGGTGAAAACCATTTTCTCGACGAACTAGTAGTTAGCCCGGAATCCGGCCGAAACCGGAAAATTTGTTAGAAGCAAAAGTTTTATTTGAAGTTGATTAGATGTTAGATTTAGGGGTAAGAAGACATGCTGAACACGATGGTGAAAACCATTTTCTCGCCGGACAAGTAGTTCGCCCGGAATCCGTCCGAAACCGGAAAATTTGTTAAAAATAAAATTTGTATTTGAAGTTGATTAGATGATAGATTTAAGGGTAAGAAGATACGCTGAATCTGTATATGACAATCATTTTTTACCCGGACATATAGTTCGACCGGAATCCGGTTGAAACCGGATTTTTTTTATAAGTTATAGTTTTATTTGAAGTTGATTAGACGTTCTTTATAGGGATAAGGAGATGCGCTGAATTCGTTTCTGAACTATCTTTTTTTGGCTGGACAAGTAGTTCGCTTGGAATTCCGCCGAAAACGGAAATTCGGCAGGAGTAAAGCAGGAAGTTTCGGTCAGCATCGTCAAAATAAATATGGCTTATACAGGTATATCTGAAATTAATTTTCTCAGATGATTAGCCTGGCGAAGACTGGATCTGGCGTAGAGAAGACGTAGTTGTCTGGTCAAATATTAAATTTTTGGGATCCCATCGAAACCTTTGGTCTTGTTGTCTTGGAGACTGCATGTGCAAACCTCCAGAAACGAAAATCCCTATTTTGAAAACGTCATGCTCAAGAGAAGAATGCTGTCCGTGGCCATGTCTGTAAATGCATTCTCCATGGTGTGTTCAAGTATGGTTTTATTGTTCAAGTGTCCTTTAAACCCCCTCCGCCACCCCTAAATGTAGGGCTACAGAGCTCATCTACGAATTCGACCTTACTCTTGACCCAAAGAATCCTCAAACCAAGTTGCATCATAATATCTCATTCCCTTCAAGATTTATAGTGCGCACAGACGGACGGACAGACGGACAACTTTTGCGGTGTCATAGGTATCCGTTACTAACGTTTTGGGATCCCAAAATAGGAACTTGACAACAGTTCTGTTATGTTTTAACTGAAATGATGAGTTCCAAAACAGGAACAGCTGTTTAATAGGCGAATAAAAACAGAACCGGCAATTTAAAACAGGTATTTCTATTTTTTTATTTTACGTAGGTATTTTGTTGTTTTTATGGCACCCGTAAAATGCCCTAACAAGGAACACTGCCAAACAAGGGACAAAAACTATGGAAAAGTTTTAAAAGCTCTGCAGAAAATAAGGGAAGTGACTTAAATCAATTTTCTTTACAGTTTTGGGTAGTTTATAAAACGCTGAATCCAAGGAAGTTTTCAACTTTCAGATAACTCTCAAACTTTTCCTTCAGGATTTTTTTTTGCTGAAGCGCTGAAAAACGTTTTTTTTTACTGTCCCTTTTTTGGTACTGTCCCTTGATCAATTTAGGCTTCCCAACAAGGTTAAAAATTGCATTAAAGGTCACCGTCCCTAGATAGGAACCCGCTTCAAAACAAGGGACACCCTCTAAAAAAAAAATATAAAAAAAACTGACTACAGGAAAAATCTGAAACTTAGCAAACTAGTTCAACTAGCTAAGACCCACGTTTGAGCCAAATTTGAAGTTTCTGCAACTTTCACAGCTGAAGTTATTCGAAAAAAACATGAAAAACTGTCCCTAGAATGGGCATTTTACGGCAATTGCTTTCCGGCCAAGTGCCATATACCGATCACTTTTCCGTCTGCCGGTCAGTAAGTGCGGTATTTGCGAGTTAGGGTACTTGAAACTTTGCAGGCATATTACGGGCCCCGACCAAACTAACTCGGAAATAGTCACTTGCCCGCCGACCATCATGGGGAGAGGGATCGAGAGGAGCCGGAATTTGGAGTTTAGTGGCATGCACAACTTTCGAACGGATGATCGGATCTTAATGAAACTTGATATTTGGAAAGATGTCATGCCTCAGATGTCCCATTTCCCGTCCGGACTGAATCCGATGAATGTGGTGGGGGGGTCGGAGGGGGGGGGGCGGAAATCATTTGACACACTTGAAATGGAGCGAATAAAAACTTGGTGTGAGGAAAACCATAAACCCTTGGTATATCATTGACAGAACCGGACCGGATTCGGGTACTGTTCAAGAGACAGAGAGGAGGGGTGATCGCAAGTTACGGTACTTCCAGACCTGCTAGGATGATAAAACTTGACTTGAACTTTAGAGACATGACGTGGTTGGCTTAGAAATAGCTCCCTGATCCAACCATCATGGGGGGAGTGGAGGGAGGGAGTATCGTGAATATAAATGATCTGTTGTGGGCAATCTAGAATTTTTGAACGGAGATCGGATCATAATAAACTTTATATTTGGATAGATCACATGTCTCAGCTGTCGTATTTAAAGTCCGGATGTAATTCCATAAATGTTGGAGGGGGGGAGTGGGTGGGAGAACCGGAAATCTTGTGACACGCTTAGAGTGGAGCGATTGGGATGAAACTTGGTCGGAAGAACAAGAACAAGCCCTAGATACATCAGTGACAGAACCAGACCGGTTTCGGGCACTGTGGGGGGAGTTGGAGGTTGGTCCGGAATTCCAGTGATCGCGAATCAAGGTACTTCCAGATATGCTAGGACGATGAAACTTGGCTTAGAAATAAGACACTAAACAAGATTGGCTTAGAAATTGTGAGTTCCCGGATCCGACCATTCCTTAAAGTACGAATCCTAGCCTCAAAGTACAAAAATATATTTTGAAGCAAAATAACATTTTCGTGATCCCTATGAGCCCATGATAATTTTTGCCTCAAGGGTTTTGCTTACAACTGAATTCTTTTTAAGTCCAATAATAATTCTGAGTAAAATATAAATTTTTGTGCTCCAGATGAGCTCATCATCATTTTTGTTTCAAGAGTTTTGATTACAAATGATCACAACAAACCCACGAATCGACGAATTCCTACTTTCATCCTCTGACCCAGCCGTGCAAGTGCCATATAAGCTTCCGGCTCTTGTTCTTCAGAAGTTGAAAAATTTTCATCTTTCATATACAGAACTGACACTGTGCCAAAAAGGAGCTACGCGGAACATCATAATTCGTTCCCTCTACAAACAGCTAGGCTATATCGCAGTAGAGCTCCGGAGAAGAAATTTCCTTACGAACGCCGTCTGAGTATTATCAGCCGATTGTTTGTCTACCATTGTGACTTCACGTGTGACGCGCATCGGACCAAGAAGGAGGATTCAACACCGAAACACGCTTCGTCCGGGATTACCTCGGGTGCAAGCCGGATTAATTACCGCATTACTACCGGATTGATTTCCACATGATTGGAAGGGGAGGGGGGTCATACAAGGGGGATTTTGCCATCGGAGGGTTCTTCCTGAAAGGATGGTCATCCGGGGCAATTCACGGAAAATTCACCAAAAGCCATCTTACTCACAGGGCGGACACAAGGACAATAGGATATCAAGGGAGCATTTGCCCCTGGAATACCTACCCGGTTGTTTCTCAACATGTAAATGGGTCACTCAGAAAAGAGTTCAACGACACACTACTTGTGTGTCGTGTGTCTACAGGGATAAATCTTACCAGATAGGTAGTACTAGCTTCGCATCCGTTTCCTGAAAAAACATTCGTCGCAGTCACAGCTGGGATAGGAACATGCGCCTTGATTTGAGCAAGCTGTTGGGCATGTAGGCCCGACGTAAAACTGCCGAATAGCCCACTTATTGTTCGTAGATGATTTAGCTGGCTGGTGGAACCGGAATCGCACAATTCTAGAAAAGAAAAAAGAACAAGCCTGATAATTCGCGATTTTCAAATTGATCGCTACTAGAAGTTCAAGTAAGACTGAAGAACGCTACTCCAAACTGACGACTTAAACCCTTGCCAAAGGCAGCGTTTCTGATTCTGATTTTACGGTTATTGTTATTCTTACTATAAGCTTGTCATGCTTTTCTTTTATTTAGCGTGTTACCAATCATAGGCTGAACTTGGCCACTTTTTGAGTTTTCAATCTTATTTTAGTAACAAGTTTTACACCTTAACTCGGAGTAGCGTTTCCAGTCCGTGCTTTCATCCGCTAAGAACGCTTAATTGGAAAGGTTGACTCGCAGTCACTGGTCTAAGATAAGAACATGGCTGCCCATTCTTCAGGGCACCATTCTTTTTCAAACTCAACAGGTTTCGGTCAGTCCTGGTAGATGGCTCCTTTTGGGACAACGATCAAGCCAAACAGTGTAGCCTACGGTTTGACCATTGTATTTGATTCAATATTCCTTCAGCCCAAGCTGACTGCGGTGGCTGCGCTAAACGGGTACGTCAGCTGATTTTATTCGTGCAAAATTCTCATCTTCAGGTCAAGCTAGGAAAGTAAACCTATGATAAAATAAATGAGGGTTCTAGCAAACTATAAATATCGATGCTATACAACTACAAGTATCTATAAATAAACAGATACTGTTTTAGCTGCTCGATTGTGTCTTAAAATCAACGACCGAATCAGATCAGTGACCCAAGGCAAAAACAGCAGTAAGAAACTGGTTCCAACAATTTGTAAGTAAAAACAATTGTTAACAGCCGAATACGGTTGACCTTGGACAGTTGTACGACCTCTCAATCAAAATCAAAATCAACTGCTAGCAAGGGGTTACCCCGAAGGTTACCCAGTCCCTGGCACCTGCTGTACAACCTTTCCCGGCACCGGCCGGCACCAACTGAAAAAGACGATGCCCGCACCGGTGTCAACAATAAATGAGGCGAGTCGAGGGGTTGATCACTCCCAAAATGGTTGTACAGTGGTGCCCGGTGCCCAGGGAGGGTGTATAGTGGTGCCCAGCGAGTGAGCAACCCCTCGAGGCGAGTGATCTTTCAAACACTTTTAAAGCACAACTCTTACTAGAAATGATCTTTTACCTATGAAATAGGTCAGAAAAAAACATGTTCGAAAATACCATTACTTTCCACCTGAAATTAACGATGTTCTTGTTAGCGCTTGTCGATTTTGTCCAGCCTTCCTGCTCTCCGACGCGGCGTCTGGGGGCAAAACATTTGAAAACTGATCGCGCCGTGGTTAAAAATTGTGAAAACTGAGCAAATAAAAGAAGTAATAAACAAAAGCTTCTCAGATCCTTGTTTGTGAAAGAGTTGTCAGCAGACGTTTAAGATCCCGGCAAACGTTTTGATGTGTGACGGGCAAAACTCGGCAAGGCCAAAAAAGCGCTAAAATTTCGTAGGCACAAAACGAAACAATGGAGAAAGGTGGGGATTTTAGAAGCTTATAATTCTGTATGGGAGCTAGGTATATTGTAAAAGGCAGAATAAGCAAGAGGGGTCCTTTAAAAATACGTATTATGTTTTCACACGTGACAGTGCCGGCTTGTTTCAGCCGGTGCCGGCACCGACCGGGCATCGCGACAGAGGTCAGTGGGCAATCGATGTACACTAAAATCGAGAGTGGGCAACTCCGGCAACTCCCTGACTGCTAGTCGCTATCTCAGTTTTTAATGAATCATCGCATTGCAACATATTGAACACAGTCTTCTCACTTGCTTAATCTCGTTTCGTATGAGGGGGCGAATAGTCCTGAAAATTCTGTAGGGTTATAATGTAACCTTACAGTGTTGTATGTACAGTTGCTTCCTCCGAGGGTTCCTCGGGCATGCTGAGAAAAATACGGGAAAGTGCCCGGAAAGCGACCTACCATCGCACTTCCCACGGAGACGACCCCTAGCTAGAAATACGGATGCTGAGGATTTTTTTTCAAAACTGTATTAAATTGTGTGATTACCGATTTTGCAGTTGTTAAACTTGGAACCGTGGAAATGAAACAAGATGTAATCGGGTTGTTTTTAGCTGTAAATATCGTTTGATTAACATGACTTGAAAAACAAGACCAAAGGTTTCGATGGGATCACAAATATTCTATATTTGATCCAGACTATTAGGTTTTGTCTTCGCCAGATCCAGTCTTTCCAGACTCCTTGAACATTTTTACTCTTAAAATTTGGATTTAGATAGATGGATTCACCATGTGGGTTTACCCCTAAAAGTCATATCTATTTTGACAAAACCGATAGAAACGATCCTGCCTTCGGCTACTTCTGCCAGTTTTCCGGTTTCGGCGAAATTCGGGAGCTACTTGCCCGGCAAAAAAATAAAGCTCCAAAACGAATTCAGTGTATCTCCTTACCCATGTCCAACATCTAATCAACTTCAAATACAATTTTAACTTGTAGCAACTTTTCCAGTTTCAGCCGGATTCATAATGCCTGCTGTAGCGGTTATGTGCTGCGTGTGAATGTTAACGATATTTTCGGCATTTTCTGTGTTTTTGTAATGAGTCAAAAGAGTTGAGGCAGGCGGGGTGCTTTCAAAGGGAGGAATGGGTGGGATTATTTGAAGGATATACATTTTGTGGGGATAAAGAATTTGGGAAGGCTGGTTAGTTTGGGCATGACACATAAAGAACATTTTTTGTAAGGTGAGATAGGAAAAAAGAGGTGTGTATTGGATTATATTATTTGAAATTTATTTGTTGGATTAATTTGGAATTTATTCATTGAGGTTAGTTTTTTTTATCTCTTTTGTTGTATTTGTATTAACCATGGCCCTTTAGGGCTTTCAGTGTTAATGAATATCTATCTATATATCTATTCATCTATAATTTGTCAAAATTTAAACAAAACTTAAAATTTAGAAAATTTAGATGTTCAGCATGCCTTCCTACCCCGAAATCAAACATCTAGTCAACTTCAAACAAAACTCTTACTTTTAACAAACTTTCCGGTTTTGGCCGGATTCCGGACGAACTACTTGTCCGGCGAGAAAATGGTTTTCATATTCGCGTTCAGCGTGTCTTCTTACCCAATAATCGACTATCACATTAGCTGTTTAAAAATTTTTTGCTTGCCCCTTAATTTGAACCCCCTCCCCCACCCCTAAATGTAGGGCTACAGGGCCCAACTACGAACTCGACCTTACTCTTGACCCAAAGAATGCTCAAACCAAGTTTCATCAAAATATCTCATTCCCTTCCAGAGTTATCGTGCTCACAGACGGACAGACGGACGGACAACGTTTGCGGATGTCATTGGTATCCCTCCACTTACGTTTTGGGATCCCTAAAAGGCGAACTTTTACAGTACATGAGTGCATAATTACAGTGCATAAGGGGCAAGGGCCTGCCAGCTAGCTTTGGGAATACTAAGGAGGGGGTTCGAGACAGTTCGAGATGACAAAGAAGGGGGGGGGGGCCTGTCGACAATAAGACCCTGTATATTTATCCAAGCCCCCCGGGCGATTCGATGGCCGAAAGTTGAATAGTCAAGTTTACTGTTCCTTTCACCCCAAATCGACAATCTATTTAGTTAAACACTTCTAAAAACAAGTGAGGATATACAAAAATCGTACTAACCTGAAATCGTCATAGATTCCAACTGGATTCTGGATTCACTTCCTTCCCACCGATGTATCCAAGAGGAGAGAAAGTCCCAAATTTCGACCGGATTCCGCCTTCCAAAAAAGGAGCTTGATATCCTTCATTTGAGCATCTCTAGGCAAACTCAGCGAAAATTCTTCAGGAACTAATCCCAACTTGAACACTTTTACAAAATTCCAGCTTCATCCTGAAAAAAAATTTTTTTTTTTACTCCGTTCCAATAATAGGCCTAATCTAAAGTTCCCTTCATCAAGCACAATAGTTTCTTTATGGTCCAGGTTCATTTAATTTTCAAATAATGAAAACAAATAGTTTTACATAACTTCATGGCAGAGAGCAGGCTCGATGGCCAGAAGACTAAATTAAAAAAATACAACTAATCATGGTCATACACAAGTGTATACAGTATAACAACCACCATCCAACTGGATTCTGGATTCACTTCCTTCCCACCGACGTATCCAAGAGGAGAGAAAGTCCCAAATTTCGACCGGATTCCGCCTTCCAAAAAAGGAGCTTGATATCCTTCATTTGAGCATCTCTAGGCAAACTCAGCGAAAATTCTTCAGGAACTAATCCCAATTTTAACACTTTTACAAAATTCCAACTTAATCCTGAAAAAAAAGTATTTTTTTTTTCTCCGTTCCAATAATAGGCCTAATCTAAAGTTCCCTTCATCAAGCACAACAGTTTCTTTATGGTCCAGGTTCATTTAATTTTCAAATAATGAAAACAAATAGTTTTACATAACTTCATGGCAGAGAGCAGGCTCGATGGCCAGAAGACTAAATTAAAAAAATACAACTAATCATAGTCATACAGAAGTGTATATAGTATAACAACCACCATCCGGTTCCGAGAAAGGGTTGTGTTGTGTGAATTTGAGTAGAAATTTTTTGAGTAAATTAAAGAGGGTTCTAGAAATATTAAACAGCTTCCGACAGGGGCGTCGCAAGGGGGGTGCAGCACCCCCCCCCCAACTTTTTGAGATTCGGTAAAATGTAGGGTCAGAGGCCACAAATTTAATAAAATGGTTCGGTATTTTTTCGATGGCAGAACTATTCGGTACATTTACAGTGATTCGGCAGATACAGAATCCAAAATAGGCTACCGGTACAAATCTATTCGGTATAAAGATCGGGATTCGTTATAATTGCCAGTATTCGGTAGTTATCACGAATTCGGTGCGAAAATTTACTGAAATTATTTGGACATTGTTTAATGCCAGAACTATTCGGTATAGTTATGGAGATTCGGTAGTTTCACAGAATCCCGAATAAGCTATCGGATTTTAAGGAAAAACAACTGTTTTTAAGAATAGGCTAAGTGACTATTTCTAAGAAAAACATTGACTACTATTTTTACTGACTTGCCGATGGCATTAGGGGGCATCCCCCCCCTTAGTAGTGATGCCTCTGACTAGCACTAACATCCTTAACAACATTTTTGAGAAATCATGCCTTCACCCATCTTCTACAGGAGGGGTATCCAACCTCGTTTTTACACTACCTCGATTTTTGCCGCGAAAATGTTTAAATGAAATGTACAAGCTGTCCTGACAGTCAAGAGGCAAAATATGACTTTTTCAAAGTCACATGTCCAAAAATATTCAAATTCTGTGCCTTTTTTGATCCATTTTGTAATGTTTTAAAAACCTGTTTTCTGCCTATTGACTTTGCTATCTCTTCCTTTCAGTGTTGCCAGATGGTGCGCATTTGCGCCATTTGGGCGCTTTTTCGAGGCGGCTGCGCTTCGATTTTTTAAGGTGTGCGCATTGCGCCATTTTTGCGCATTCCCCTAAATCTCGGCGCAAATTGGGCGCATTTTGCTATCCACAAATTTTAAAAGTGAAAACCAGACATTGACTTGTAAATTCCACTTGGTCGTTTTATATTCAGATCTCAAGGGTTGCAGAGATTGAGGCCTTGAAGGACGAATGTTAAAAATTTCATTCGAGAACACTGTAAGGGGCATGAGGGCTCGGAATGTGTTATTATCCCTCCCTACTGCTCCAAGTCTTGTATAGCAGCCGCAAAGCTGAATGCTGCAAAATTTGGATATTGGTGTATTATTTTATATATTATTTGACGTATGTGTGAGCAGTTTGCGCTTCGGAAATTTGTTTTTCCAAGAAATCGTCACTATTTCTCCTGTCACAAAAGACAAGACCTGATTAACTCTTCTCTTGCGGGGAGCATAACCAGAGGCGTTTCTAGCCAAAATAAGTGCATGGGAGGGGGGGTTAAGGTCTTTCGCGACTGGCTAGATGTTTTTTCCCGACTTTTTCAAAATAAAAGACTACATTTGAGAAAAAAAGATTACTAATTAAAAAAATCTTGGCGCTACGCGCCGACCCTTTTTTTTATTATTATAACGGCTGACTGAAAACATTTGGAGGGGGGGGGGTACCTAATTCTATCCCAAAAATCCAGATGGCAAATGGCCTTCGGCGCATTTTTGCTTCTCTTGCTGCGCGATCTTGTGTCAAGAATCTGGCAACACTGTTCGTCATTTTTGAACGGATTGAGGTCAGATTCAGATGAAGTGATCTTGTTTGAAATGAAAAATGTGTTTAACTAGAAAACTTGAAGCAATATTTATTTATCCAATATGTAAACCATTCAGTTAGCTTCAGTCTGGTATGTTTGTCATATTTGTTGGTTCCTTTTTAAGCCAGATGGATTATTCTTAAGGAAAGACTTCACTGGAAATTTGAAATCTTGTCTGAGGTTGGATACCCCTCCTGTATCATCGACGAGTTTTCTCTCCGAGCAAGACTTTTCTGCAGACTGAAGCATATAACAATCAGTCTTTTCCATTGTGATATTCGACATTTTACTTTCTTCAAATGTCTGGCACTTGGGTTCCTCTCGCCCGACTGGCACAACTGGTTCCACCTTCCTTCCTTCAAGCACGCCCGATTCGGAATTTGAAATTTTTGCGCTGGATAAACCGCCATAGAGCTAATATAGCATATAAGATTAAAGGAACGACCGGGAAAACGACGCACAGCAGAAGAAAACCTGAGGAGAACAATACTGGGACAAAGGATAGGCGAAGGCGAAGGGATGAACTTGTAGCGTAATTTCGGCGTTCCCGAGGAACTCATTGAAGAGTATCGGAAAACTGCAAATGAAGGTTGCGTTCCAGAACTTAAAGTTTAACTGAAAAGCCAACTTATGTTTGTGTCATTTAGTTGAATACACTGGATTATTTGGATTCTGCAAAGGGATTTTTTTGTTTTCCACTATCTGCTCTAGTTATGACGTTCAGAAAATCTGCGGCCGTCCCCACAGCGAAAATTCTACTATGACACGGGAAATTATTATCTAAACACAAACAAGGCTTTTCAGTGAGCAGTGGCGATATTGGTGAAGATTGCTTAGTGGCTGAACAAAAAAAAGTCGTAAATATTTCTTGTAAGGCATACAACAAATTGGAGGTACCACAAATCACACGGAAATTCCACTATTTGAAAATCGATTATTCCTGAACATCAGAACAACCAAGTAACGCATTTTCAGCGGGTCTTCAAGCCAATTTAAGTGAATAAGTGATGGGTAACTAGATTGTCCTATCCCAGTCCTTTTCGGTTAAACTTTAACGATTGTTAACAAATTGTTAACAGTTGTTAACTTTTTGCGTTCCAGGTTTCTGATTCCGAAATTTAAGCTCCGCACACCTACGATTTCCGTTCCAGAGCTTAAAGTTTAACTGAAAAGTCAACTTATTTGTGTGTCATTTAACTGGATATACTGAATTATTTGGATTCTGCAAAGGGAATTTTTTTAGTTTCCACTATCTGCTCTAGTTATGAGGCTCAGAATATCTCCGGCCGTCCTCACAGCGTAAATTCTACTATGACGCGTGAAATTTTAATCTAAAAACAAATGCGGCTTTTGAGTGCACTGTCAGAAGTTTCATAACAGATAGCGCATAACACTTTCGAGAATAACACCTTTTCACTTAGAAATAAAGTGTTATGACCAATTAAGTTTACACTATTTCGTGCCTAGATCTCCAACAACACCTTCAATTGGTAAAAATACTAACGGGAACGGACGAAACATAATAGATAACATCCCAAAGTGTTATCTGTTGAAACCGGGCATCCTTCTGTTGTCGTTATGTAACTTCTGACAGTGTAGTATTTTTACCAAATGAAGGTGTTGTTGGAGATCTAGGCACGAAATAGTGTAAACTTAATTGGTCATAACACTTTATTTCTAAGTGAAAAGGTGTTATTCTTGAAAGTGTTATGCGCAATCTGTTATGAAACTTCTGACAGTGTGGTCAGTGGTGAAATTGGTGAAGATTGCTGAGTGCCTGAAAGTATCTATAAACAAACAGATACTGTTTTTGCTGCTCGATTGTGTCTTAAAATCAACGACCGAATCAGATCAGTGACCCAAGGCAAAAACAGCAGTAAGAAACAGGTTCCAACAATTTGTAAGTAAAAACAATTGTTAACAGCCGAATACGGTTGACCTTGGACAGTTGTAAGACCTCTCAATCAAAATCAAAATCAACTGCTAGCGAGGGGTTACCCCGAAGGTTACCCAGTCCCTGGCACCTGCTGTACAACCTTTCCCGGCACCGGCCGGCACCAACTGAAAAAGACGATGCCCGCACCGGTGTCAACAATAAATGAGGCGAGTCGAGGGGTTGATCACTCCCAAAATGGTTGTACAGTGGTGCCCGGTGCCCAGGGAGGGTGTATAGTGGTGCCCAGCGAGTGAGCAACCCCTCGAGGCGAGTGATCTTTCAAACACTTTTAAAAATACGTATTATGTTTTCACACGTGACAGTGCCGGCTTGTTTCAGCCGGTGCCGGCACCGACCGGGCATCGCGACAGAGTTCAGTGGGCAATCGATGTACACTAAAATCGAGAGTGGGCAACTCCGGCAACTCCCTGACTGCTAGTTGCTATCTCAGTTTGTAATGAATCGTCGCATTGCAACATATTGAACACAGTCTTCTCACTTGCTTAATCTCGTTTCGTATGAGGGGGCGAATAGTCCTGAAAATTCTGTGGGGTTATAATGTAACCTTACAGTGTTGTATGTACAGTTGCTTCCTCCGAGGGTTCCTCGGGCATGCTGAGAAAAATACGGGAAAGTGCCCGGAAAGCGACCTACCATCGCACTTCCCACGGAGACGACCCCTAGCTAGAAATACGGATGCTGAGGATTTTTTTTCAAAACTGTATTAAATTGTGTGATTACCGATTTTGCAGTTGTTAAACTTGGAACCGTGGAAATAAAACAAGATGTAATTGGGTTGTTTTTAACTGTAAATATCGTTTGATTAACATGACTTGAAAAACAAGACCAAAGGTTTCGATGGGATCACAAATATTCTATATTTGATCCAGACTATTAGGTTTTGTCTTCGCCAGATCCAGTCTTTCCAGACTCCTTGAACATTTTTACTCTTAAAATTTAGATTTAGATAGATGGATTCACCACGTGGGTTTACCCCTAAAAGTCATATCTATTTTGACAAAACCGATAGAAACGATCCTGCCTTCGGCTACTTCTGCCAGTTTTCCGGTTTCGGCGAAATTCGGGAGCTACATGGCCGGCAAAAAAATAAAGCTCCAAAACGAATTCAGTGTATCTCCTTACCCATGTCCAACATCTAATCAACTTCAAATACAATTTTAACTTGTAGCAACTTTTCCAGTTTCAGCCGGATTCATAATGCCTGCTGTAGCGGACTGAAAGGCGAATCCAGAACCTCTCCATCTAAATTTGATCCATATGATTTTCACCATCGTGTTCAGCATGTCCTCTTACCCCATAATCGACTATCACATTAGCTGTTTAACAATATTTTGTTTGCCCCTTAATTTAAACCCCCTCCCCCACCCCTAAATATAGGGCTACACAGCCCGGGTTCCGGCTAAAACCCCCCCGGCGAAACCCCCCCGGACAAACCCCCCCGCCAAAACCCCCCGTGACCAAACCCCCCCCCGACCAAACCCCCCCGGTACCAAACCCCCCCCCGACCAAAACCCCCCCGGTACCAAAACCCCCCCGGTACCAAAACCCCCCGCATAAAAAAAGACGGGTATGTATGAGTAGAGTAACTGGTAGGTAGAGCGTAAGAGAAGAATAGAACCCCCCCCCCTGGTGCCAACCCCCCCCCCCCGAATCCTTAGACACTCACGCATATTTACACTGGGATTTACTGGGCAACAAAACGAACAACCATGTGACAGCTTACCATTGACAAGCACGAGTAAGGTGAAGAGGTGATAGAATATTTCTTGGACTATCTTGAAAGTGCTATCACAAAACGAGCTCAACCTTTCCCTTGACCCAAAGGATCCTCCCATTAAGTCTCATCAAAATATCTCATTCCCTTCGAAAGTTACAGACCGTACAGACGGACAACTTTTTGCGATGTCATAGGTACCCGTCACTAACGTTTTGGGATCCCAAAAAGGCGAACTTTTACAGTACATGAGTGCATAATTACAGTGCATAAGGGGCAAGGGACTGCCAGCTATCTTTGGGAATACTAAGGAGGGGGTTCGAGACAGTTCGAGATGACAAAGAAGGGGGGGGGGCCTGTCGACAATAAGACCCCGTATATTTATCCAAGCCCCCCGGGCGATTCGATGGCCGAAAGTTGCGTAGTCAAGTTTACTGTTCCTTTAACCCCAAATCGACAATCTATTTAGCTAAACACTTCTAAAAACAATTGGGGATATTCAAAAATCGTACTAACCTGAAATCGTCATAGATTCCAACTGGATTCTGGATTCACTTCCTTCCCACCGACGTATCCAAGAGGAGAGAAAGTCCCAAATTTCGACCGGATTCCGGCTCCCAAAAACGGAGCTTGATATCCTTCCTTTGAGCATGTCTAGGCAAACTCAGCAAAAATTCTTCAGGAACTAATCCCAATTTGAACACTTTTACAAAATTCCAACTTCATCCTGAAAAATAAAGTATTTTTTGTTTTACTCCGTTCCAGTAATAGGCCTAATCTAAAGTTCCCTTCATCAAGCACAATAGTTTCTTTATGGTCCAGGTTCATTTAATGTTCAAACAATGAAAACAAATAGTTTTACTTAACTTCATGGCAAAGAGCAGGCTCGATGGCCAGAAGATTAAATTAAAAAAAATACAACTAATCATGGTCATACACAAGTGTATATAGTATAACAACCACCATCCGGTTCCGAGAAAGGGTTGTGTTGTGTAAATTTGAGTAGTAATTTTTTGAGTAAATTAAAGAGGGTTCTAGAAATTTTAAACAGGGGCGTCGCAAGAGGGGTGCAGCAACCCCCCCCCCCCCAAATTTTTGAGATTCGGTAAAATTTAGGGTCGGAGGCCCAAAATTTACTAAGATTGTTCGGTATTTTTTCGATGGCAGAACTAGTCGGTACATTTACAGTGATTCGGCAGTTATACAGAATCCAAAATAGGCTACCGGTACAAATCTATTCGGTATAATGATGGGGATTCGTTATAATTGCCAATATTCGGTAGTTATCACGAATTCGGTGAGAAAATTTACTGAAATTATTTGGAAATTGTTTAATGCCAGAACTATTCGGTAGTTTCACAAAATCCCGAATAAGTTATCGGTCCAAAACTATTCGGTATCATGACTGGGATTCGGTAATTTAATCGCTATACTTTTCAGGATTTGGTAGTTACCACGAATCCCGACTTTAGTTCTAGTTTCGAAGAAATTATACCGAATACGAATATTATTCGGTAGTCTTTCGATACTAAAACAATTCGGTATAATAGCCGGCATACGGTGGTTATAAAGAATTCCGGACATGCTATCGGTCTAAACTTCGGTAATTTTCGGTAGTTTACTCGGTATAATTGCCAGGATTTGGGAGTTACGACGAACCTCGGAAGAGGTCCAGTGAAGCACTGTTCCCATTTTGCATCTGATTTTGTCGGTAGTCCTTACTTTCATTTTTGATCCCAAAATGAAGATCTAATCATAGATTTTTCGAAAATTCCGCCTGCGGCGCATTTCGTACTTTTCTCTATTTTTTGGAAGAGCGCGTCATTTGACCAGGGTTAAGCCAGTTTTAGGACTGGATTTCGAAACATTAAACGCTAGAATCTGGATGGAAATACTTAAATTTGGCAGGAAAACGCTAAACGGCGGTGCTCGATTTGAGTTTCTCTTGGGTATAACAGATAAAATCTGTTACTGCAATCGTGCCCGGCAATATATTCTCCAAGTGGGCTTCGCCGAAGCGCCGCCTAAAAGTTGGCATATCGTCTTTCATGCTGCCCTTAATTGTTCCTCTTCCTACGTAATCCTTTCTGTTCCACAATTTAAAGCTCGACTTCTCAGTTTGTAGGATTCAGTAAAATTTTTAAAATATTCGGTAAAATTTTGGCTCTGCACCCCACCATCTAAAATGCACTTGCGACGCCCCTGGCTGCCGAGGTTCCTCATGGTAGCTCTAGTCCATAGGGATATCGGTGCCTATAGAAAGTATTGTTTTTGTTTGTTTGTGTTTACTTGTCATGTATTTGCCAAGGCCTCTCAGTGCTAAGAATTTCAAACTTATCTCAGAGCAAGAAAAGTTATGTCCAAACAACTCACGGAAAGCTATCAAATTCACTGAATAAATAATCAGCCGGGAAGAGGATTGTGCTGAAAGGTTAATCGGAGTCTTTTACTTGTGAAAAGTATTGGCTGATATTATAATTTTGCACAAGGTAAGTCGTGTTCACAATAATCATTCCATCGACTGATAATGGTTTCTCCCTCGTTCTCCGTCAAATTAATCACCTAAGCAATTGCTTCTTCGACAAAACGGGAAAAACACAAGTAGTTTCTAAAAAGACCAAAATTTCCGGTGGGATCCCGACCCAAGTATGAAATTCTTGGTTGAGGTGGTATTAGCTTTCCGGTTCCGGTTTAGTTATCAATCCCTAAGTACGGATTATTTATCCGTACTATAGTACGTATTTATTTATCTTTGTTTGTCAGGGCCCTTGGGCTTTTAAGGCAAATAAATCATAACATATCATTATCATCCTACTCCTATTGATGGGTTGGTCAACAAATCAACCAATTCCTAATTCGAATAAGGCTACTTCAAATAAAAAACGGCGATCTAAATGCTTAACGCCAAACGTAATGATAAATAAAAGAATCAATATTTTCTATAAAGAGTCCTATATTGCTAACAAAACAATTCTCCTGAAATCAGCAGCTCACCAACTGAAGAAAAGACAAACTGTATTTTCGAACAAACTTTCACATTTTCCCTTTTCATTAAGTCATTCATCCACATCGAAAATACGTTTACACACACTGAATCACACGAGACACTTCCTCTTTCAAGACTGAAATCATACTGTCACATTCTGAAAGAGTATTCATTCATTCATTGTGACACTTCAAGTCGGCTCGCTCCGAGCAAGCTCCCCCAGGCCATCCCAAGAGCATAATGCCTGCTGTAACGGCAAGGTAACGGTTATATGCAGCGTGTGAATATTACGGCATTTTCTGTGTTTTTGTAAAGAGTTAAAAGAGTTGAGGCAGGAAATTTATCCGGGTTGTTTTGAAAAGGAGGAATGGCTGGAGATTAATTTGGGAAGGCTGGTTAGTTTGGGCATGGTACATAGAGAACATTTTTTGTAAGGTGAGTTAGGAAGAAAGGGGTTTCTATTGGATTATATTATTTGAAATTTATTTGTTGGATTAATTTGGAATTTATTCAGTGAAGTTAGTTTTTTTCTCTTTTTTTGTATTTGTATTAACCATGGCCCTTTAGGGCTTTCAGTGTTAATAAATATCTATCTATTTATAATTTGTCAACAAGTGAATGAAATGAAAATAATGTAGAAAAGTGCAAAGGAGGTTGGCCAGATTTTACTGTTCACTCAACAACAACATTTTTTGATTGCAGGTTTGTTTCTTCCCAGCGTTGGCAAAGAAGACAGCCAAGAAGACCGACAGCCTGAAGAGGACCCTTGCCAAGAAGGGCCGAAATATCGCTACATAAGCACTACAGCTGACGAGTCCGTTTTTATATATTATATGAATATATGACTTTAAGTCAGCTTGGGCTCAAGGAATATTTAAAAAAATACTAATTTTCTGTCTAAAATTCCTGGAATCCATCACAACCTCGCTGAGGCTGTAGCTGATGGTTGAGTTTTTATGCATACGTTTAATTTATTTTTTTTAATTTGGATATTTGTCTGTTGATTTGTTTATGTGATACGGCCTTGTTATGTTATAGTTATCGTTTTAAATTTTTGGCCAGTTATGTATGCGTTTATTACATTTTTTACTCTCCGATTTCTGGAGGAAATAAATGAATTGAATTGAATTGAAGTTGAACTTGGCTGTAATGATGCGCATTTTAAAGGCACTAGAAATTCATCTGTAAGGAAGACCCTTAAGGCAACAAGACCAAAGTTTTCGATGGGATCCCAAAAATTTAATATTAACTACGTCTTGTCTTCGCCAAATTCAGTCTTCGCCAGGCTAATCATCTGAGAAAACCAAGTTCAGATCTACCTGTATAAGCCATATCTATTTTGACGATACAGATCGAAACTTCCTGGTGTACTTCTGCCAAATTTCCGGTTTCGGCCAAACTCCGAGCAAGCTACTTGCTCAGCAAAAACAAAAGATAGTTCAGAAACGAGTTCAGCGTATCTCCTTATCCCTACAAAAACATCTAATCAACTTCAAATAAAACTTTAACTTCTAAAAAAAAACTCCGGTTTCAACCGGATTCCGGACGAACTATATGTCCGGTTAAAAAATGATTGTCATATATAGATTCAGCGTTTTTTCTTACCCTTAAATCTATCATCTAATCAACTTCAAATGCAAATTTTGCTTTTAACAAATTTTCCGGTTTTGGCCGGATTCCAGACGAACTATTTGTCTGGCAAGAAAATGAATTTCACCATCATGTTCAGCACGTTTTCTTACCCCTAAATCGAATATCTAATCAACTTCAAATTCAAATTTTGCTCTTATCAAATTTTCCGGTTTGCGCCGATTTCCGGGCGAACTACTTGTCAGGCAAGAAAACGGTTTTTTTTGCCCCTTAATTTGAAACCCCTCCCCCACCCTCAAATATTGTGCTACAGAGCCCATCTTCGAACTTGACTTGTACTTTGACCCGAAGGATCCTCCCACCAAGTTTTATCAAAATATCTCAATTCCTTCGAGAGTTATCGTGCTAACAGACGGACAGACAGACAGACGGACAGACAGACGGACAACTTTTGCGATGTCATAGGTATCCGTCACTAACGTTTTGGGATCCCAAAAACGATAGGGATCATTGATATGCCTACGTAGCCTATGATCAAAAGTATTTTTTTTCCACTTTGCGGGTAAAATGCGCACTTTAAGGGTGTTAAAATTTTTTTTTTTTTGCAAAACCCTTGTGGCACAAATGATCATGGGTTGAGATGTATCGTTTGATAAAAAGTACTTTTCGACCTTGCGGTTAAGATGCACACTTTAAGGGAGCTAGAACTTCATTTGTAAGCAAAACCCTTGAGGCAAAAATGAACATGGGCTCATGGGGATCATGGAAATGCATATTTTGCTTAAAAGTATTTTTCCTAATTTGCGATCATGATTGGTACTTTAAGGAATGGTCGGATTTGAAAAGTGGCGATTTCTAAGCCAATCTTGGCGAATTTATAATATTCCAGCCAAATTTCATCGTCCTAGAACATCTGGAAGTAGCTTAACTCGCAATCACCGGAGTTCCGGACCGGCCCCTCAAACTCCCCCCAAAGTCGCCGGAGCTAATCCGGTTCGGTTTTGGACTTGTTTGATATTCCCACAAAGTTCCATCCCGATCTCTCCAGTCCAATCCGGTCACGTATTCCCCCCCCCTCCAATTGTTGTCGGATCAGGTCCGGACATGAAAAGATCACCACAGGCACGCCCTCTGTTCAGTTATTGAATTTCACTCGAATCCGACCACCCATTCCAAAGTTACGCATGGCTAAATATTCAGGATTCCTCCTCCCTCCGATCCCCCCACGACTATCGGATCGAGTGAATATTTATTTACAAGTCGGGTCCCTGATACGCCTCCCAAGTTTCGTCGTGAAAATCCCCAAAACCGTCATCACTAGAATTCCGGGAAACTCCCCTCCACCTCCCCCCCCCCTCAAGTGTCCGGGTCCAGTCTAAACGTGTAAACGATTTATCTGGAGCAGATTCTTCTTCTTCCCAGCAAGTTTTACTCCGATCCCTCCATTATCACCGTTTCTCGAGATTTCTGGTCTTCCCCCCCCTCAACTCCCCCATAGCTATCGAATCCGGTTCGGACTTCAAATGCAACATAAGAGATATGTCATTCATTCAGGTATTAAGTTTCGTCTCAATCCGATCACCCGTTCGAAAGTTACACAACACTCAGTTTTCCATATTCCCCCGCACTGAACCACATATACAAACCCCTTTGATCCTCGAATGTACTAGCTCTTTCCGATGTTAACAGAGTGATCCGATGCAAAGAGTGACGTCACGCCACGCGCAGAGCTACTAGTGTACAGAAAGGGGTAGGGGTTTTACAAAAACTACTAAATTCTCAGGATTCCCCCGCCCTCTACTCCCTCCACGGTGGTAGGATTGGGGAAGTGACTATTTGCAAGTTAGTTTGGTCGGGTCCCTGATATGCCTGCCAAGTTTCATCGTCCTAGCACATCTGCAAGTACCCTAACTCGCGATCACCGGACCGACCGAACGACCGACAGACCGACAGACGGAAAAGTGATCGGTATATGGCACTTGAGCGAAATAAAAAGAAAACTTGAAAACAGGTCCTGTTCTGTTTTAACAGAAATGATGAGTTCCAAAACAGGAAAAGCTGTTTAACAGGCGAATAAAAATAGAAACAGTAATTTCAAACAGGTATTTCTATTTTTTGATTTTACGTAGGTATTTTGTTGTTTTTATGGCACTTACTTTCCGGCCAAGTATGTGCCATATACCAATCACTTTTCCGTCGGCCGGTCGGTAAGCCCGGTATTTGCGAGTCAGGGTACTTGAAACTTGGCAGGCATATTAGGGCCCCGACCAGACTAACTCGGAAATCTTCACTTGCCCGCCGACCATCGTGGGGGGAGGGAGTGGAGCCGGAATTTGGAATTTAGTGGCATGCATAACTTTCGAACGGATGATCGGATCTTAATGAAACTTGATCTTTGGAAATATGTCATGCCTCAGATGTCCCATTTCACGTCCGGACCGAATCCGAAATTATTCGCTACTACCAAGTCCTACTAAGAACAAATATCAGTTTTCATGATCACAAGAGAACACGGCGAAAATTAAACCCGGAAAGTGGATCAGAGAGGAGGAAGACCCCTAGGAAAGTGATTCAAACTGAGAAAACAACCCCCTTCCACAAATTATTCGCTATAACCAAGTCCTACTAAGAAGCAAATATCAATTTTCATGGTCACGGCGCAAATTAAACCCTGAAAGTGGATTAGAGTGGAGGAAGACCCCTAGGAAAGTGATTCAAACTGAAAAAAATGACCCCCTTCCACAAATTATTTGCTACAACCTACAAAGAACAACTATCAGTTTTCAGGATCAGAAGAGAACACGGCGAAAATTAAACCCGGAAAGTGGAGTAGAGAGGAAGAAGACCCCTAGGAAAGTGATTCAAGCTGAGAAAACGACCCCCTTCCACAAATTATTCGGTACAACCAAGTCCTAGTAAGAACAAATATCAGTTTTCATGATCACAGCGAAAATTAAACTCGGAAAGTGGATTAGAGAGTAGGAAGACCCCTAGGAAAGTGATTCAAAGTAATAACACGACCCCCTTCCACAAATTATTCGCTACTATCAAGTCCTACTAAGAACAAATATCAGTTTTCATGATCACGGCAAAAATTAAACCTGGAAAGTGGATTAGAGAGGAGGAAGACCCCTAGGAAAGTGATTCAAACTGAGAAAACGATCTCTTTCCACAAATTATTCGCTACAGCCATGTCCTACTAAGAACAAATATCAGTTTTCATGATCACGACGAAAATTAAACACGGAAAGTGGATTAGAGAGGAGGAACTACCCTAGAAAAGTGATTCAAACGAATAAAACGACCCCGTTACACAAATTATTCGCTACTACCAATTCCTACTAAGAACAAATATCAGTTTTCATGATCAGAAGAGAACACGGCGAAAATTAAACCCGGAAAGTGGATCAGAGAGGAGGAAGACCCCTAGGAAAGTGATTCAAACTGAGAAAACAACCCCCTTCCACAAATTATTCGCTAAATCCAAGTCCTACTAAGAACAAATATCAGTTTTCATGATCAGAAGAGAACATGGCGAAAATTAAACCCGGAAAGTGGATTTGAGAGGAGGAAGACCCCTAGGAAAGTGATTCAAACTGAGAAAACGACCCCCTTCCACTAATTATTCGCTACAACCAAGTCCTACTAAGAACAAATATCAGTTTTCATGATTACGGCGAAAATTAACCTCGGAAAGTGGATTAGAGACAAGGAAGACCCCTAGGAATGTGATTCAATCTGAGAAAACGACCCCCTTCCACAAATTATTCGCTACAACCAAGTCCTACTAAGAACAAATATCAGTTTTCATGATCAGAAGAGAACACGGCGAAAATTAAACCCGGAAAGTGGATTAGAGTGGAGAAAGACCCCTAGGAAACTGATTCAAACTGAGAAAACGACCCCCTTCCACAAATTATTCGCTACAAAAAAGTCCTGCTAAGAACAAATATCAGTTTTCATGATCAGAAGAGAACATGGCGAAAATTAAACCCGGAAAGTGGATTTGAGAGGAGGAAGACCCCTAGGAAAGTGATTCAAACTGAGAAAACGACCCCCTTCCACTAATTATTCGCTACAATCAAGTCCTACTAAGAACAAATATCAGTTTTCATGATTACGGCGAAAATTAACCTCGGAAAGTGGATTAGAGACAAGGAAGACCCCTAGGAATGTGATTCAATCTGAGAAAACGACCCCCTTCCACAAATTATTCGCTACAACCAAGTCCTAATAAGAACAAATATCAGTTTTCATGATCAGAAGAGAACACGGCGAAAATTAAACCCGGAAAGTGGATTAGAGTGGAGAAAGACCCCTAGGAAACTGATTCAAACTGAGAAAACGACCCCCTTCCACAAATTATTCGCTACGACCAAGTCCTACTAAGAACAAATAACAGTTTTCATGATCAAGAATTAAATTAAACCCGGAAAGTGGATTAGAGAAGAGGAAGACCCCTAGGAAAGTGATTCAAACTGAGAAAACGACCCCCTTCCACAAATTATTCGCTACAAAAAAGTCCTGCTAAGAACAAATATCAGTTTTCATGATCAGAAGAAAACACGGCGAAAATTAAACGCGGAAAGTGGATTAGAGAGGAGGAAGACCCCTAGGAAAGTTACTTAAACTGAAAAAACAACAGCCTTCCACAAATTATTCGCTACAACCAAGTCCTACTAAGAATAAATATCATTTTTCATGATAACGGCGAAAATTAAACCTGGAAAGTGGATTAGAGAGGAGGAAGACCACTAGGAAAGTCATTCAAACTGAGAAAACGACCCCCTTCCACAAATTGTTCGCTACAACCATGTCCTACTAAGAACAAATATCAGTTTTCATGATCACGGCGAAAATTAAACCCGGAAAGTGAGTTAGAGAGGAGAAAGACCCCTAGGAAAGTGATTCAAACTTCTTAAATTACCCCCTTCCACAAATTATTCGCTACAACCAAGTCCTACTAAGAACAAATATCAGTTTTCATGATCACGGCGAAAATAAAACTCGGAAAGTGGATTAGAGAGGAGGAAGACCCCTAGGAAAGTGATTCAAATTGAGAAAACGATCCCCTTCCACAAATAATTCGCGACAACCAAGTCCTCCTAAGAACAAATATCAGTTTTCATGATCAAGGCGAAAATTAAACCCGGAAAGTGGATTAGAAAGGAAGAAGACCCCTAGGAAAGTGATTCAAACTGAGAAAATGACCCCCTTCCACAAATTATTCGCTACAACCAAGTTCTACTAAGAAAAAATATCAGTTTTCATGATCAGAAGAGAACACGGCGAAAATTAAACTCGGAAAGTGGAAGTGGATTAGAAAGTGGATTAGAGTGGAGGAAAGTGATTCAAACTGAGAAAACGACCCCCTTCCACAAATTATTCGCTACAACCAAGTCCTAGTAAGAACAAATATTAGTTTTCATGATCAGAAGAGAAAACGGCGAAAATTAAACCCGGAAAGTGGATTAGAGTGGAGAAAGACCCCTAGGAAACTGATTCAAACTGAGAAAACGACCCCCTTCCACAAATTATTCGCTACAACCAAGTCTTACGAAGAACAAATATCAGTTTTCTTGATCACGGCGAAAATTAAACCCGGAAAGTGGATTAGAGAGGAGGAAGACCCCTAGGAAAGTGATTCAAACTGAGAAAACAACCCCCTTCCACAAATTATTCGCTACAAAAAAGTCCTGCTAAGAACAAATATCAGTTTTCATGATCAGAAGAAAACACGGCGAAAATTAAACGCGGAAAGTGGATTAGAGAGGAGGAAGACCCCTAGGAAAGTGACATAAACTTAAAAAACAACAGCCTTCCACAAATTATTCGCTACAACCAATTCCTACTAAGAACAAATATCAGTTTTCATGATCACGGCGAAAATTAAACCCTGAAAGTGGATTAGAGTGGAGGAAGACCCCTAGGAAAGTGATTCAAACTGAGAAAATGACCCCCTTCCACAAATTATTCGCTACGACCAAGTCCTACTAAGAACAAATAACAGTTTTCATGATCAAGAAGTAAATTAAACCCGGAAAGTGGATTAGAGAAGAGGAAGACCCCTAGGAAAGTGATTCAAACTGAGAAAACGACCCATTTCCACAAATTATTCGCTACAAAAAAGTCCTGCTAAGAACAAATATCAGTTTTTATGATCAGAAGAAAACACGGCGAAAATTAAACGCGGAAAGTGGATTAGAGAGGAGGAAGACCCCTAGGAAAGTGATTCAAACTGAGAAAACAACCCCCCTTCCACAAATTATTCGCTAAATCCAAGTCCTACTAAGAACAAATATCAGTTTTCATGATCAGAAGAGAACATGGCGAAAAATAAACCCGGAAAGTGGATTTGAGAGGAGGAAGACCCCTAGGAAAGTGATTCAAACTGAGAAAACGACCCCCTTCCACTAATTATTCGCTACAATCAAATCCTACTAAGAACAAATATCAGTTTTCATGATTACGGCGAAAATTAACCTCGGAAAGTGGATTAGAGACAAGGAAGACCCCTAGGAATGTGATTCAATCTGAGAAAACGACCCCCTTCCACAAATTATTCGCTACAACCAAGTCCTACTAAGAACAAATATCAGTTTTCATGATCAGAAGAGAACACGGCGAAAATTAAACCCGGAAAGTGGATTAGAGTGGAGAAAGACCCCTAGGAAAGTGATTCAAACTGAGAAAACGACCCCCTTCCACAAATTATTCGCTACGACCAAGTCCTACTAAGAACAAATAACAGTTTTCATGATCAAGAAGTAAATTAAACCTGGAAAGTGGATTAGAGAAGAGGAAGACCCCTAGGAAACTGATTCAAACTGAGAAAACGACCCCCTTCCACAAATTATTCGCTACGACCAAGTCCTGCTAAGAACAAATATCAGTTTTCATGAACAGAAGAAAACACGGCGAAAATTAAACGCGGAAAGTGGATTAGAGAGGAGGAAGACCCCTAGGAAAGTTACTTAAACTGAAAAAACAACAGCCTTCCACAAATTATTCGCTACAACCAAGTCCTACTAAGAATAAATATCAGTTTTCATGATATCGGCGAAAATTAAACCTGGAAAGTGGATTAGAGAGGAGGAAGACCACTAGGAAAGTGATTCAAACTGAGAAAACGACCCCCTTCCACAAATTATTCGCTACAACCAAGTCCTACAAACAACAAATATCAGTTTTCATGATCAGAAGAGAACACGACGAAAATTAAACCCGGAAAGTGGATTAGAGAGGAGGAAAATCCCTAGGAAGGTGATTCAAACTGAGAAAACGACCCCCTTCCACAAATTATTCACTACAACCAAGTCTTACGAAGAACAAATATCAGTTTTCATGCTCAGAAGAGAACACGGCGAAAATTAAACCCGGAAAGTGGAGAAGAGAGGAAGAAGACCCCTAGGAAAGTGATTCAAGCTGAGAAAACGACCCCCTTCCACAAATTATTCGCTACAACCAAGTCCTACTAAGAACAAATATCAATTTTCATGATCACGGCGAAAATTAAACCCTGAAAGTGGATTAGAGTGGAGGAAGACCCCTAGGAAAGTGATTCAAACTGAGAAAATGACCCCCTTCCACAAATTATTTGCTACAACCAAGTCCTACAATGAACAACTATCAGTTTTCAGGATCAGAAGAGAACACGGCGAAAATTAAACCCGGAAAGTGGAGTAGAGAGGAAGAAGACCCCTAGGAAAGTGATTCAAGCTGAGAAAACGACCCCCTTCCACAAATTATTCGCTACAATCAAGTCCTAGTAAGAACAAATATCAGTTTTCATGATCACGGTGAAAATTAAACCCAGAAAGTGGATTAGAGAGGAGGAAGACCCCTAGAAAAGTGATTCAAACTGAGAAAACGACCCCCTTCCACAAATTATTCGCTACAATTAAGTCCTAGTAAGAACAAATATCAGTTTTCATGATCACGGCGGAAATTAAACTCAGAAAGTGGATTAGAGAAGAGGAAGACCCCTAGGAAAGTGATTAAAACTGAGAAAACGACCCCCTTCCACAAATTATTCGCTACAACCAAGTCCTGCTAAGAACAAATATCAGTTTTCATGATCAGAAGAGAACACGGCCAAAATTAAACCCGGAAAGTGGATTAGAGAGGAGGAAGACCCCTAGGAAAGTGATTCAATCTGAGAAAACGACCCCCCCTCCACAAATTATTCAATACAGCCAAGTCCTACTAAGAACAAATATCAGTTTTCATGATCAGAAGAGAACGTGGCGAAAATTAGACCCGGAAAGTGAATTAGAGTGGAGGAAGACTCCTAGGAAAGTGATTCAAACTGAGAAAACGACCCCCTTCCACAATTTATTCGCTACAACCAAGTCCTAGTAAGAACAAATATCAGTTTTCATGATCATGGCGAAAATTAAACCTGGAAAGTGGATTAGAAAGGAGGACGACCCCTAGAAAAGTAATTCAAACTGAGAAAACGTCCCCCTTCCACAAATTATTCGCTACAACCAAGTCCTACTAAGAACAAATATCAGTTTTCATGATATCGGCGAAAATTAAACCTGGAAAGTGGATTAGAGAGGAGGAAGACCACTAGGAAAGTGATTCAAACTGAGAAAACGACCCCCTTCCACAAATTATTCGCTACAACCAAGTCCTACAAACAACAAATATCAGTTTTCATGATCAGAAGAGAACACGACGAAAATTAAACCCGGAAAGTGGATTAGAGAGGAGGAAAATCCCTAGGAAGGTGATTCAAACTGAGAAAACGACCCCCTTCCACAAATTATTCACTACAACCAAGTCTTACGAAGAACAAATATCAGTTTTCATGCTCAGAAGAGAACACAGCGAAAATTAAACCCGGAAAGTGGAGAAGAGAGGAAGAAGACCCCTAGGAAAGTGATTCAAGCTGAGAAAACGACCCCCTTCCACAAATTATTCGCTACAACCAAGTCCTACTAAGAACAAATATCAATTTTCATGATCACGGCGAAAATTAAACCCTGAAAGTGGATTAGAGTGGAGGAAGACCCCTAGGAAAGTGATTCAAACCGAGAAAATGACCCCCTTCCACAAATTATTTGCTACAACCAAGTCCTACAATGAACAACTATCAGTTTTCAGGATCAGAAGAGAACACGGCGAAAATTAAACCCGGAAAGTGGAGTAGAGAGGAAGAAGACCCCTAGGAAAGTGATTCAAGCTGAGAAAACGACCCCCTTCCACAAATTATTCGCTACAATCAAGTCCTAGTAAGAACAAATATCAGTTTTCATGATCACGGTGAAAATTAAACCCAGAAAGTGGATTAGAGAGGAGGAAGACCCCTAGAAAAGTGATTCAAACTGAGAAAACGACCCCCTTCCACAAATTATTCGCTACAATTAAGTCCTAGTAAGAACAAATATCAGTTTTCATGATCACGGCGGAAATTAAACTCAGAAAGTGGATTAGAGCAGAGGAAGACCCCTAGGAAAGTGATTAAAACTGAGAAAACGACCCCTTCCACAAATTATTCGCTACAACCAAGTCCTGCTAAGAACAAATATCAGTTTTCATGATCAGAAGAGAACACGGCCAAAATTAAACCCGGAAAGTGGATTAGAGAGGAGGAAGACCCCTAGGAAAGTGATTCAATCTGAGAAAACGACCCCCCTTCCACAAATTATTCAATACAGCCAAGTCCTACTAAGAACAAATATCAGTTTTCATGATCAGAAGAGAACATGGCGAAAATTAGACCCGGAAAGTGAATTAGAGTGGAGGAAGACTCCTAGGAAAGTGATTCAAACTGAGGAAACGACCCCCTTCCACAATTTATTCGCTACAACCAAGTCCTAGTAAGAACAAATATCAGTTTTCATGATCATGGCGAAAATTAAACCTGGAAAGTGGATTAGAAAGGAGGACGACCCCTAGAAAAGTAATTCAAACTGAGAAAACGTCCCCCTTCCACAAATTATTCGCTACAACCAAGTCCTACTAAGAACAAATATCAGTTTTCATGATCACGGCGAAAATTAAACCCGGAAAGTGGATTGGAGAGGAGGAAGACCCCTAGGAAAGTGATTCAAACTGAGAAAACGACCCACTTCCACGAATTATTCGCTACAACCAAGTCCTAGTAAGAACAAATATCAGTTTTCATGATCACAGCGAAAATTAAACTCGGAAAGTGGATTAGAGAGTAGGAAGACCCCTACGAAAGTGATTCAAACTAATAAAACGACCCCCTTCCACAAATTATTCGCTACTATCAAGTCCTACTAAGAACCAATATCAGTTTTCGTGATCACGGCGGAAATTAAACCCGAAAAGTGGATCAGAGAGGAGGAAGACCCCTAGGAAAGTGATTCAAACTGAGAAAACAACCCCCTTCCACAAATTAGTCGCTATAACCAAGTCCTACTAAGAAGAAAATATCAATTTTCATGATCACGGCGAAAATTAAACCCTGAAAGTGGATTAGAGTGGAGGAAGACCCCTAGGAAAGTGATTCAAACTGAGAAAATGACCCCCTTCCACAAATTATTTGCTACAACCAAGTCCTACAAAGAACAACTATCAGTTTTCAGGATCAGAAGAGAACACGGCGAAAATTAAACCCGGAAAGTGGAGTAGAGAGGAAGAAGACCCCTAGGAAAGTGATTCAAGCTGAGAAAACGACCCCCTTCCACAAATTATTCGCTACAACCAAGTCCTACTAAGAATAAATATCATTTTTCATGATAACGGCGAAAATTAAACCTGGAAAGTGGATTAGAGAGGAGGAAGACCACTAGGAAAGTCATTCAAACTGAGAAAACGACCCCCTTCCACAAATTGTTCGCTACAACCATGTCCTACTAAGAACAAATATCAGTTTTCATGATCACGGCGAAAATTAAACCCGGAAAGTGAGTTAGAGAGGAGAAAGACCCCTAGGAAAGTGATTCAAACTTCTTAAATTACCCCCTTCCACAAATTATTCGCTACAACCAAGTCCTACTAAGAACAAATATCAGTTTTCATGATCACGGCGAAAATAAAACTCGGAAAGTGGATTAGAGAGGAGGAAGACCCCTAGGAAAGTGATTCAAATTGAGAAAACGATCCCCTTCCACAAATAATTCGCGACAACCAAGTCCTCCTAAGAACAAATATCAGTTTTCATGATCAAGGCGAAAATTAAACCCGGAAAGTGGATTAGAAAGGAAGAAGACCCCTAGGAAAGTGATTCAAACTGAGAAAATGACCCCCTTCCACAAATTATTCGCTACAACCAAGTTCTACTAAGAAAAAATATCAGTTTTCATGATCAGAAGAGAACACGGCGAAAATTAAACTCGGAAAGTGGAAGTGGATTAGAAAGTGGATTAGAGTGGAGGAAAGTGATTCAAACTGAGAAAACGACCCCCTTCCACAAATTATTCGCTACAACCAAGTCCTAGTAAGAACAAATATTAGTTTTCATGATCAGAAGAGAAAACGGCGAAAATTAAACCCGGAAAGTGGATTAGAGTGGAGAAAGACCCCTAGGAAACTGATTCAAACTGAGAAAACGACCCCCTTCCACAAATTATTCGCTACAACCAAGTCTTACGAAGAACAAATATCAGTTTTCTTGATCACGGCGAAAATTAAACCCGGAAAGTGGATTAGAGAGGAGGAAGACCCCTAGGAAAGTGATTCAAACTGAGAAAACAACCCCCTTCCACAAATTATTCGCTACAAAAAAGTCCTGCTAAGAACAAATATCAGTTTTCATGATCAGAAGAAAACACGGCGAAAATTAAACGCGGAAAGTGGATTAGAGAGGAGGAAGACCCCTAGGAAAGTGACATAAACTTAAAAAACAACAGCCTTCCACAAATTATTCGCTACAACCAATTCCTACTAAGAACAAATATCAGTTTTCATGATCACGGCGAAAATTAAACCCTGAAAGTGGATTAGAGTGGAGGAAGACCCCTAGGAAAGTGATTCAAACTGAGAAAATGACCCCCTTCCACAAATTATTCGCTACGACCAAGTCCTACTAAGAACAAATAACAGTTTTCATGATCAAGAAGTAAATTAAACCCGGAAAGTGGATTAGAGAAGAGGAAGACCCCTAGGAAAGTGATTCAAACTGAGAAAACGACCCATTTCCACAAATTATTCGCTACAAAAAAGTCCTGCTAAGAACAAATATCAGTTTTTATGATCAGAAGAAAACACGGCGAAAATTAAACGCGGAAAGTGGATTAGAGAGGAGGAAGACCCCTAGGAAAGTGATTCAAACTGAGAAAACAACCCCCCTTCCACAAATTATTCGCTAAATCCAAGTCCTACTAAGAACAAATATCAGTTTTCATGATCAGAAGAGAACATGGCGAAAAATAAACCCGGAAAGTGGATTTGAGAGGAGGAAGACCCCTAGGAAAGTGATTCAAACTGAGAAAACGACCCCCTTCCACTAATTATTCGCTACAATCAAATCCTACTAAGAACAAATATCAGTTTTCATGATTACGGCGAAAATTAACCTCGGAAAGTGGATTAGAGACAAGGAAGACCCCTAGGAATGTGATTCAATCTGAGAAAACGACCCCCTTCCACAAATTATTCGCTACAACCAAGTCCTACTAAGAACAAATATCAGTTTTCATGATCAGAAGAGAACACGGCGAAAATTAAACCCGGAAAGTGGATTAGAGTGGAGAAAGACCCCTAGGAAAGTGATTCAAACTGAGAAAACGACCCCCTTCCACAAATTATTCGCTACGACCAAGTCCTACTAAGAACAAATAACAGTTTTCATGATCAAGAAGTAAATTAAACCTGGAAAGTGGATTAGAGAAGAGGAAGACCCCTAGGAAACTGATTCAAACTGAGAAAACGACCCCCTTCCACAAATTATTCGCTACGACCAAGTCCTGCTAAGAACAAATATCAGTTTTCATGAACAGAAGAAAACACGGCGAAAATTAAACGCGGAAAGTGGATTAGAGAGGAGGAAGACCCCTAGGAAAGTTACTTAAACTGAAAAAACAACAGCCTTCCACAAATTATTCGCTACAACCAAGTCCTACTAAGAATAAATATCAGTTTTCATGATATCGGCGAAAATTAAACCTGGAAAGTGGATTAGAGAGGAGGAAGACCACTAGGAAAGTGATTCAAACTGAGAAAACGACCCCCTTCCACAAATTATTCGCTACAACCAAGTCCTACAAACAACAAATATCAGTTTTCATGATCAGAAGAGAACACGACGAAAATTAAACCCGGAAAGTGGATTAGAGAGGAGGAAAATCCCTAGGAAGGTGATTCAAACTGAGAAAACGACCCCCTTCCACAAATTATTCACTACAACCAAGTCTTACGAAGAACAAATATCAGTTTTCATGCTCAGAAGAGAACACGGCGAAAATTAAACCCGGAAAGTGGAGAAGAGAGGAAGAAGACCCCTAGGAAAGTGATTCAAGCTGAGAAAACGACCCCCTTCCACAAATTATTCGCTACAACCAAGTCCTACTAAGAACAAATATCAATTTTCATGATCACGGCGAAAATTAAACCCTGAAAGTGGATTAGAGTGGAGGAAGACCCCTAGGAAAGTGATTCAAACTGAGAAAATGACCCCCTTCCACAAATTATTTGCTACAACCAAGTCCTACAATGAACAACTATCAGTTTTCAGGATCAGAAGAGAACACGGCGAAAATTAAACCCGGAAAGTGGAGTAGAGAGGAAGAAGACCCCTAGGAAAGTGATTCAAGCTGAGAAAACGACCCCCTTCCACAAATTATTCGCTACAATCAAGTCCTAGTAAGAACAAATATCAGTTTTCATGATCACGGTGAAAATTAAACCCAGAAAGTGGATTAGAGAGGAGGAAGACCCCTAGAAAAGTGATTCAAACTGAGAAAACGACCCCCTTCCACAAATTATTCGCTACAATTAAGTCCTAGTAAGAACAAATATCAGTTTTCATGATCACGGCGGAAATTAAACTCAGAAAGTGGATTAGAGAAGAGGAAGACCCCTAGGAAAGTGATTAAAACTGAGAAAACGACCCCCTTCCACAAATTATTCGCTACAACCAAGTCCTGCTAAGAACAAATATCAGTTTTCATGATCAGAAGAGAACACGGCCAAAATTAAACCCGGAAAGTGGATTAGAGAGGAGGAAGACCCCTAGGAAAGTGATTCAATCTGAGAAAACGACCCCCCCTCCACAAATTATTCAATACAGCCAAGTCCTACTAAGAACAAATATCAGTTTTCATGATCAGAAGAGAACGTGGCGAAAATTAGACCCGGAAAGTGAATTAGAGTGGAGGAAGACTCCTAGGAAAGTGATTCAAACTGAGAAAACGACCCCCTTCCACAATTTATTCGCTACAACCAAGTCCTAGTAAGAACAAATATCAGTTTTCATGATCATGGCGAAAATTAAACCTGGAAAGTGGATTAGAAAGGAGGACGACCCCTAGAAAAGTAATTCAAACTGAGAAAACGTCCCCCTTCCACAAATTATTCGCTACAACCAAGTCCTACTAAGAACAAATATCAGTTTTCATGATATCGGCGAAAATTAAACCTGGAAAGTGGATTAGAGAGGAGGAAGACCACTAGGAAAGTGATTCAAACTGAGAAAACGACCCCCTTCCACAAATTATTCGCTACAACCAAGTCCTACAAACAACAAATATCAGTTTTCATGATCAGAAGAGAACACGACGAAAATTAAACCCGGAAAGTGGATTAGAGAGGAGGAAAATCCCTAGGAAGGTGATTCAAACTGAGAAAACGACCCCCTTCCACAAATTATTCACTACAACCAAGTCTTACGAAGAACAAATATCAGTTTTCATGCTCAGAAGAGAACACAGCGAAAATTAAACCCGGAAAGTGGAGAAGAGAGGAAGAAGACCCCTAGGAAAGTGATTCAAGCTGAGAAAACGACCCCCTTCCACAAATTATTCGCTACAACCAAGTCCTACTAAGAACAAATATCAATTTTCATGATCACGGCGAAAATTAAACCCTGAAAGTGGATTAGAGTGGAGGAAGACCCCTAGGAAAGTGATTCAAACCGAGAAAATGACCCCCTTCCACAAATTATTTGCTACAACCAAGTCCTACAATGAACAACTATCAGTTTTCAGGATCAGAAGAGAACACGGCGAAAATTAAACCCGGAAAGTGGAGTAGAGAGGAAGAAGACCCCTAGGAAAGTGATTCAAGCTGAGAAAACGACCCCCTTCCACAAATTATTCGCTACAATCAAGTCCTAGTAAGAACAAATATCAGTTTTCATGATCACGGTGAAAATTAAACCCAGAAAGTGGATTAGAGAGGAGGAAGACCCCTAGAAAAGTGATTCAAACTGAGAAAACGACCCCCTTCCACAAATTATTCGCTACAATTAAGTCCTAGTAAGAACAAATATCAGTTTTCATGATCACGGCGGAAATTAAACTCAGAAAGTGGATTAGAGCAGAGGAAGACCCCTAGGAAAGTGATTAAAACTGAGAAAACGACCCCTTCCACAAATTATTCGCTACAACCAAGTCCTGCTAAGAACAAATATCAGTTTTCATGATCAGAAGAGAACACGGCCAAAATTAAACCCGGAAAGTGGATTAGAGAGGAGGAAGACCCCTAGGAAAGTGATTCAATCTGAGAAAACGACCCCCCTTCCACAAATTATTCAATACAGCCAAGTCCTACTAAGAACAAATATCAGTTTTCATGATCAGAAGAGAACATGGCGAAAATTAGACCCGGAAAGTGAATTAGAGTGGAGGAAGACTCCTAGGAAAGTGATTCAAACTGAGGAAACGACCCCCTTCCACAATTTATTCGCTACAACCAAGTCCTAGTAAGAACAAATATCAGTTTTCATGATCATGGCGAAAATTAAACCTGGAAAGTGGATTAGAAAGGAGGACGACCCCTAGAAAAGTAATTCAAACTGAGAAAACGTCCCCCTTCCACAAATTATTCGCTACAACCAAGTCCTACTAAGAACAAATATCAGTTTTCATGATCACGGCGAAAATTAAACCCGGAAAGTGGATTGGAGAGGAGGAAGACCCCTAGGAAAGTGATTCAAACTGAGAAAACGACCCACTTCCACGAATTATTCGCTACAACCAAGTCCTAGTAAGAACAAATATCAGTTTTCATGATCACAGCGAAAATTAAACTCGGAAAGTGGATTAGAGAGTAGGAAGACCCCTACGAAAGTGATTCAAACTAATAAAACGACCCCCTTCCACAAATTATTCGCTACTATCAAGTCCTACTAAGAACCAATATCAGTTTTCGTGATCACGGCGGAAATTAAACCCGAAAAGTGGATCAGAGAGGAGGAAGACCCCTAGGAAAGTGATTCAAACTGAGAAAACAACCCCCTTCCACAAATTAGTCGCTATAACCAAGTCCTACTAAGAAGAAAATATCAATTTTCATGATCACGGCGAAAATTAAACCCTGAAAGTGGATTAGAGTGGAGGAAGACCCCTAGGAAAGTGATTCAAACTGAGAAAATGACCCCCTTCCACAAATTATTTGCTACAACCAAGTCCTACAAAGAACAACTATCAGTTTTCAGGATCAGAAGAGAACACGGCGAAAATTAAACCCGGAAAGTGGAGTAGAGAGGAAGAAGACCCCTAGGAAAGTGATTCAAGCTGAGAAAACGACCCCCTTCCACACAATATTCGCTACAACCAAGTCCTAGTAAGAACAAATATCAGTTTTCATGATCACGGTGTAAATTAAACCCGGAAAGTGGATTAGAGAGGAGGAAGACCCCTAGAAAAGCGATTCAAACTGAGAAAACGACCCCCTTCCACAAATTATTCGCTACAATTAAGTCCTAGTAAGAACAAATATCAGTTTTCATGATCACGGCGGAAATTAAACTCAGAAAGTGGATTAGAGCAGAGGAAGACCCCTAGGAAAGTGATTAAAACTGAGAAAACGACCCCCTTCCACAAATTATTCGCTACAACCAAGTCCTGCTAAGAACAAATATCAGTTTTCATGATCAGAAGAGAACACGGCCAAAATTAAACCCGGAAAGTGGATTAGAGAGGAGGAAGACCCCTAGGAAAGTGATTCAATCTGAGAAAACGACCCCCCTTCTACAAATTATTCGCTACAGCCAAGTCCTACAAAGAACAAATATCAGTTTTCAAGATCAGAAGAGAACATGGCGAAAATTAGACCCGGAAAGTGGATTAGAGTGGAGGAAGACTCCTAGGAAAGTGATTCAAACTGAGAAAACGACCCCCTTCCACAAATTATTCGCTACAACCAAGTCCTAGTAAGAACAAATATCAGTTTTCATGATCATGGCGAAAATTAAACCTGGAAAGTGGATTAACGAGGAGGACGACCCCTATAAAAGTAATTCAAACTGAGAAAACGTCCCCCTTCCACAAATTATTCGCTACAACCAAGTCCTACAAAGAACAACTATCAGTTTTCAGGATCAGAAGAGAACACGGCGAAAATTAAACCCGGAAAGTGGAGTAGAGAGGAAGAAGACCCCTAGGAAAGTGATTCAAGCTGAGAAAACGACCACCTTCCACACAATATTCGCTACAACCAAGTCCTAGTAAGAACAAATATCAGTTTTCATGATCACGGTGTAAATTAAACCCGGAAAGTGGATTAGAGAGGAGGAAGACCCCTAGAAAAGCGATTCAAACTGAGAAAACGACCCCCTTCCACAAATTATTCGCTACAATTAAGTCCTAGTAAGAACAAATATCAGTTTTCATGATCACGGCGGAAATTAAACTCAGAAAGTGGATTAGAGCAGAGGAAGACCCCTAGGAAAGTGATTCAATCTGAGAAAACGACCCCCCTTCTACAAATTATTCGCTACAGCCAAGTCCTACAAAGAACAAATATCAGTTTTCAAGATCAGAAGAGAACATGGCGAAAATTAGACCCGGAAAGTGGATTAGAGTGGAGGAAGACCCCTAGGAAAGTGATTCAATCTGAGAAAACGACCCCCCTTCTACAAATTATTCGCTACAGCCAAGTCCTACAAAGAACAAATATCAGTTTTCAAGATCAGAAGAGAACATGGCCAAAATTAAACCCGGAAAGTGGATTAGAGAGGAGGAAGACCCCTAGGAAAGTGATTCAATCTGAGAAAACGACCCCCCTTCTACAAATTATTCGCTACAGCCAAGTCCTACAAAGAACAAATATCAGTTTTCAAGATCAGAAGAGAACATGGCGAAAATTAGACCCGGAAAGTGGATTAGAGTGGAGGAAGACTCCTAGGAAAGTGATTCAAGCTGAGAAAACGACCCCCTTCCACAAATTATTCGCTACAACCATGATCACAGCGAAAATTAAACTCGGAAAGTGGATTAGAGAGTAGGAAGACCCCTAGGAAAGTGATTCAAAGTAATAGAACGACCCCCTTCCACAAATTATTTGCTACTATCAAGTCCTACTAAGAACAAATATCAGTTTTTATGATCACGGCGAAAATTAAACCTGGAAAGTGGATTAGAGAGGAGGAAGACCCCTAGGAAAGTGATTCAAACTGAGAAAACGATCTCTTTTCGATCTCTAAAAAACAACAGCCTTCCACAAATTATTCGCTACAACCAAGTCCTACTAAGAATAAATATCAGTTTTCATTATAACGGCGAAAATTAAACCTGGAAAGTGGATCAGAGAGGAGGAAGACCCCTAGGAAAGTGAATCAAACTGAGAAAACAACCCCCTTCCACAAATTATTCGCTAAATCCAAGTCCTACTAAGAACAAATATCAGTTTTCATGATCAGAAGAGAACATGGCGAAAATTAAACCCGGAAAGTGGATTTGAGAGGAGGAAGACCCCTAGGAAAGTGATTCAAACTGAGAAAACAACCCCCTTCCACTAATTATTCGCTACAATCAAGTCCTACTAAGAACAAATATCAGTTTTCATGATCACGGCGAAAATTAAACCCGGAAAGTGGATTGGAGGGTTTCATGATTACGGCGAAAATTAACCTCGGAAAGTGGATTAGAGACAAGGAAGACCCCTAGGAATGTGATTCAATCTGAGAAAACGACCCCCTTCCACAAATTATTCGCTACAACCAAGTCCTACTAAGAACAAATATCAGTTTTCATGATCACGGCGAAAATTAAACCCGGAAAGTGGATTGGAGAGGAGGAAGACCCCTAGGAAAGTGATTCAAACTGAGAAAACGAACCACTTCCACGAATTATTCGCTACAACCAAGTCCTAGTAAGAACAAATGTCAGTTTTCATGATCACAGGAAAGTGATTCAAACTAATAAAACGACCCCCTTCCACAAATTATTCGCTACTACCAAGTCCTACTAAGAACCAATATCAGTTTTCATGATCACGGCGAAAATTAAACCCGGAAAGTGGATTAGAGAGGAGGAACTACCCTAGGAAAGTGATTCAAACGAATAAAACGACCCCCTTACACAAATTATTCGCTACTACCAAGTCCTACTAAGAACAAATATCAGTTTTCGTAATCAGAAGAGAACACGGCGAAAATTTAACCCGGAAAGTGGATCAGAGAGGAGGAAGACCCCTAGGAAAGTGATTCAAACTGAGAAAACAACCCCCTTCCACAAATTATTCGCTAAATCCAAGTCCTACTAAGAACAAATATCAGTTTTCATGATCAGAAGATAACATGGCGAAAAATAAACCCGGAAAGTGGATTTGAGAGGAGGAAGACCCCTAGGAAAGTGATTCAAACTGAGAAAACGACCCCCTTCCACTAATTATTCGCTACAATCAAATCCTACTAAGAACAAATATCAGTTTTCATGATCAAGAAGTAAATTAAACCCGGAAAGTGGATTAGAGAAGAGGAAGACCCCTAGGAAAGTGATTTCTCAGATTGAATCACTTTCCTAGGGGTCTTCCTCCTCTCTAGACCCCTAGGAAAGTTACTTAACCTGAAAAAACAACAGCCTTCCACAAATTATTCGCTACAACCAAGTCCTACTAAGAATAAATATCAGTTTTCATGATAACGGCGAAAATTAAACCTGGAAAGTGGATTAGAGAGGAGGAAGACCCCTAGGAAACTGATTCAAACTGAGAAAACGACCCCCTTCCACAAATTATTCGCTACGACCAAGTCCTGCTAAGAACAAATATCAATTTTCATGAACAGAAGAAAACACGGCGAAAATTAAACGCGAAAAGTGGATTAGAGAGGAGGAAGACCCCTAGGAAAGTTACTTAAACTGAAAAAACAACAGCCTTCCACAAATTATTCGCTACAACCAAGTCCTACTAAGAATAAATATCAGTTTTCATGATAACGGCGAAAATTAAACCTGGAAAGTGGATTAGAGAGGAGGAAGACCACTAGGAAAGTGATTCAAACTGAGAAAACGACCCCCTTCCACAAATTATTCGCTACAACCAAGTCCTACAAACAACAAATATCAGTTTTCATGATCAGAAGAGAACACGACGAAAATTAAACCCGGAAAGTGGATTAGAGAGGAGGAAAATCCCTAGGAAGGTGATTCAAACTGAGAAAACGACCCCCTTCCACAAATTATTCGCTACAACCAAGGTAAACGGTTGTAAACGGTTGTGCTACGGTAAACTTCCGGAGACGTCCAACTGCTTTGGTATCTACGCGTGAAACCAAATATATCGGGACATCTCTACCAACCATCAGGTTTCACTCTAGTCGGATTATCTCCGCCCTCCTACTCCTTCATGAATGGTTCCTGAATTGGTCCATCTAGGGACGTCTTCTGTCACAACCCATCACTCGAAAGTGAGCATTTCAGAGAAACTTCCAATAGTGCCCCTTACGCTACCCGCCCGAACGGAGGTCGAATCCAGCAAAGATTCCGAAAAGAGATCATCCACGGCATGCGAGGTTTCTATCTTACAAGTCGGTTCACTTGTAAGGTACCTACGCGTGCCAAACACTTCTGCCCCCCCCCCCCGGTCCCTACGAGGTTTAATCGGACCGGCAGCAAAAACAGATCATCTAGAGCACATGACCTTAACATCTTTCAAGTTTCGTCCCACTGGCTCTAGATAATTTCTGGCTCGTAAACAGCACACCTGGTACTTACCTGTATCTTCACGATACACAACCGAGCTTTTTGTAGTCGTCATCCTCAAATAGACTGGGAATAGATGTAAAACCAGACTGGGCATGTGGCGCAGTAAAAAAACATCCTTGTCACAGCCACTAGAAAAAAGAAAAAAAATGAAAATTTGTGTCTTGCAAATCCAAAAGACCGTTGTTAATTACCTGCAGTGTATAATGCAAAAATTTAACTTTCTTCCTTTTAGAAGAAGTTAATGTTTCCTGGTAATGCAAAACTGACTGTAGGGAGCACGACAGTAAGATTTAAATTCAATGGGTATTTTTTTGAGCAGACTTTCTTTCAACTTAATCGTTTCCATAAATAACAAAGCATTAGTTTATACGCAAGGTAGCCAACAATGGCTGCCTATGTGTTAGTATTTCTACGTGTCTTGCCAAATATTATCCGATTCCTTAATAGGCAGTTTGGGGAATCACCAACGCCACTAAAATCCAATATATAGTATATAACTTACTTGTGAAATTGACAAGAGCCATTCCTGCATAACTTGACCAAGTGCAAATTTCTGCCATTTTTGCGATGATGGAACCGTGTCCGGTCGGGAGCTTCCGGCGTTGCTGGAATGGAGACCATGGTTAGGACAACTCTTTATTCAATGTCGTGCTCCCATGTTTTCCATGGACACAAGGCCTCCTTCTTTGAGGAATACAGATTAGTTTACAGAGCGAAACAACACCAGGGATAGTGCCAAGACTGTAAAAAAATTGACACACTGTCGAATAGCAGGAACACCAGCACCGCTGGTGTCGAAAAAAAGAGAACTTAGCAAGCGTTGCCATGAGAGCACAAAAGTTCACTTTATTTTGATGTTGAAGTATTTAGAAATAACTTATTGTTGGTTTGCTTTTTAAGAAAGTGCAAAAGTGCAGTTTGAACAAGTATGCGTACTATAATAAGCAGAGGCGTTACTGGCCAAAAAGTTTTTTTTTTTTTTGGGGGGGGGGGCAAATTATATTCTGAATGGCTGTTCATTTTTTACCAACTGTTTTTGCAGAAAAAAAGACTCATAATAAGAAAAAACAAGTGATTTTTGTTTTCCCAAGCTCGTTTTTCCAACTTGATCAGCTTTGAGCCTGAAGAGGACCCTTGCCAAGGAGGGCTGAAATATAGCTCTAATAAAATTCAGCTGACGTATCCATTTTGCACTGTCAAATATGATTTGGTTATGAATGGCCGACACATTGGGGTGGTTGCATCGCCCTCCCCCCACATATGTGATGCCCCTGGTAATAAGACGTAAACAGCACATATAGCACTATGCAACTTCTTACACCTATGTGAACAATGAAATGAAATAGTCTATCAACAAGTCAAATCTTTGTCACACTAGTTGCATTTTTGATCAGAATTCTCCTCACAATTCTCCTATTTTGCATTTTTGGACCATTCAGATGAAGCGAATTCTCCTTTTTCTTCCATTTTTGTTCGAATCGAGAACAAGGAAAGCCTCCTGATTCCAGCCAAATTTTTCAGAATCGAAAAGTTTCTCCGATAATGAATTCTCTATTCTCCTCTCCACGTTCTCCCTGGTTGGTCAACAGAAGTTGCGTTTTTTGCCTTTTCTCCGTAGGTCGATTAACCTACCTATTTGCTACTATTGACCGTTTTTCGTCTTGCCCGTCGGTTCGACTGAGCTCTAAAAACCGGCTTATATATAAAAAAAACGGCGTCTTTCCGTCGCACGCCTATCTCTCCAATGAAAATTTTGAATTTCGCGCCGTGCCAAGACTGTAGGTCGGTTGGCCGAGGGGTGTTCCAATCCTTGGTACTCTCTGTACACCCTTTTCCCGGCACTGGCAGGCACCGACCAAAATCGTATGCTCTGGCACCGGTGCCAGCCATAAGTTATGCGAATTATCTTTCAAACACTTCTAAAGATGCTTATTTTAATGTTTGAACACGTGGATAACGGTGCCAGCACCAACCAGGCACTACAGCACCGGGCACTTGCTGTACACTAAAATCAAGAGTGGGAAACATCTGTGCCAGCCATAAGTTATGCGAATTATCTTTCAAACACTTCTAAAGATGCTTATTTTAATGTTTGAACACGTGGATAACGGTGCCAGCACCAACCAGGCACTACAGCACCGGGCACTTGCTGTACACTAAAATCAAGAGTGGGAAACATCTCGGTTTCGGCGCTGTGAAACCTCTTCGGCCATAAGTTATGCGATTTATCTTTCAAACACTTCTAAAGATGCTTATTTTAATGTTTGAACACGTGGCTAATGGTGCCAGCACCAACCAGGCACCACGGCACCGGGCTCTTGCTGTACACTAAAATCAAAGAGTCGGAAGCCTCTTGGTTTTGGCGCTGTGAAACCTCTTCGGCCATAAGTTATGCGATTTATCTTTCAAACACTTCTAAAGATGCTTATTTTAATGTTTGAACACGTGGCTAACGGTGCCAGCACCGACCAGGCACCGTGGCACTGGGCACCTGCTGTACACTAAAATCAAGAGTGGGAAACCTCTCGGTTTCGGCGCTCCGCTAGTATTGGAGAGTGACGTGGAAAGTGAACACAAAAACGCTGGATCATTAGGACAGGAAGTTTCAAAAATACTGGTTACCCTGAACCGAAGTATGTTGGTTGCCGCGGAAACAAGCCCTAAACCACGGTCGGACCATGGTTTCGTAATATCAGATACTACGATAACTGGCCAGATACTACAGTGACTACAAGACCCAGGCAAGACCGTGGTATCAGATACCATAGTATCTGCAAAAATGCAACTACTGCCCAACTAGATTTTTTTCTAGTTGTCTTCACTAACGGGATCCTCTCAAGCTGACCAGAATTCCTATCTACACTACAGGAGGGGTATGCAACCTCGAACTTTAAATGAACTCGACTCCACCCTAAAAAGGTTTTCAGTCATAACAAGGTTCTAACTGTCAAGATGGAAACCTGTGATGACTGTGTAAACTAAGTTATATCGGAATTCCGTAAAAGCGTGACGTCACACCTATTTGATGTAATTTGCCTATAAAAACAAAAAACTGTAGTTTATTCCTAACGGTGAATATATATTTGAATATATATATACAGAGCCGAGCGGCCAGCGAGGCGCAGGTTGCGTTAACATTTATAAACCGTACTAGGGACAATCAAATCCTACTTTGGGGTCCTCAATCGCAAGACGTCACTATTTACGTCATGACTTACAGAATTCCGTTACAATATAGTCAACATGTGATGACCTTGGACCCTTTTCGACTGCACAGGAGTTTGCTTGTAAGATTTTCAGGCCAAATTGAGGCTATAAAAATTTGAGGTTAGAATGTTATACCCCTCCTACAGGCTACAAGATTTCTTCCGTAGATTTCTTATCCCTGTAAATGCTACATTAGTCTGTTAGTGTGGGTCCCACCCAGGTCCTATACATCCTGTAAACTTACATCATTAGCAAGAGGAGAGGAAAATTACAGTTTTGTATTATTTCATTATTACATTCATAATTCTTCTGTCTTCTTTCTATCGATCGTAATGTTTTCTTTCTATATGAGTTCGTAAAACCTCAGCAATTTGAGTACCTACATGTCGTCAATCGGGTGACCTTTCTTTTTCGATAACATGTTGTCACAGCAAGGCCTTGTTCTGAGGATGCTTAGGCAAAAGCAACTTTAATTTAAGGTAGGCTATGCCTGTGTAGGTTGTGCTGCACATACTTGAGAAAAGTGGGGAATGATTTTAACCTGATCAGAAATCTGTTGTTGTCTTGCTCAGCCATTAGTGTAAGGTCATACCTTATTTGTAACCTCAAACTCTCTTAAGAGCTTTGCCGCATTCCAGAATGTAGCCCCAGGCCTGGTGCAGGCACAGTCCTTGTTAAGAATTCCATGGGGTAGCCCTGGGGTAGCCTAGCTAGTAAAGGCTTGCTTAGGCTATTTGAAGCAGATTTGAAGGCCATCTAATCTGTTGCAGAAGTAAACACAAAAATCGCAGCAGTATGTGCAGCAGCTTTACTCCAAAATACTTGCCAAAAGCATTCATTTAGCCTAGTAACAAACACCTAATGGTTTATAAGTTAAACACTTTATGAGATTCTTTTCTTTCGCCAGTGTGCAGCGTTCCTACCTGTCTAAATCTCTTTACCTTAGTTTCGGTTTTGCAGATCCCGTATCTGTTACCACAGTAACTGGATCTGCAAATAGTTGGTTTTCCAGTAACCGTGGTATCTGATATACGGTTGCACTGCGAAAATGACTTGCTGAAATTGCAATTTTCAAAGTCATCCAAAAAAAAAAATGATTTCCGGTTACGCATCACTAAGTGCTAAACTTCTTTCTCACCAATTGGAAAAATTTGATGAAAGTAAGATGACTTTTCAGATATCACAATCAGTTACCACGGTCGGACCGTGGTATCTGAATATCAGATACCACAATAACTGGCCAGATAATAATGGTGCAAAAAAGGTTGCTAAAAGGGGTAGCTGTTGACAGATACCAAGTTGGCTATTTTCCTGTTCTATTTGACTGTTAGATATAAGCAAGCAACAAAGGCAAGGTATGGACAAATTGAAAGAGTTATTCAAATAAGCATGCCCCTGCTGTACCAGCACTGTACTGTGCAGGTGCTATGCCCTTGCTCCAAGGCATTGTGAACCAGTTTGTGAGGACTCAGCTAATTTTTTGAGGCAAATCCTAACATTGGAGCTCTGTGCCAGAATTGAGGATTTTAATAGGACTGATAAGTGTGCATTTGAGCATGGTTACAAAACAGGGTTTCCTATACTATGTGATTTACATCACCACAGTCCCAAGGATTACTTGTATAACTTAATTTTATTCAGCCTAATTGCAATTCCCTTAATTCAGTTGACATTTTATTTAGTGGTTTAGGGTATCCCAGCATTAGGTGTAGCCTAACTGGTTGGCTATATGGTATGGGCTATTCAAAAGTGGGAGTACATTCTATGTGAGGCATAGCCTGTGTACAATTGACAGTTTTGCGGTAAACTAGAGGAGTCCTTTTTTGTGAACCAGTAAACCCCACACAGACAAGCAAACAATGATTTTCTTGTCAGCCTTCCATTTGAGTTTGATGTTCAAACAGCCCCCAAAGATCATTTGCAAATCTCAAATATTTAAGAGGTACTACTGTTGTCATATTGTTGTTCCTTCTTTAAAAAAAGGTCAGCCCTACAGGCCTGGCATGGTTGTTTATTGGAACAGTGGTTTGGGGAAAGTCATGTTGACCCAGCTTGGTACACCAATGGAGGCTCATCTACCTGAAACTAGCACTACCAGAGCCAGAGCAAAGTGTCCCTGAAAGTCCCTTTAATTTGGTATATCTTTCAGAGCCAGATCAGGACCAAAGTAATGAAAATGCAGCACCAAGTTTGATAGAAGAAATATACCTCATAGCTGTTGCTTGAGCTCAGGAGATACTTCTCAAACTTTGAACAGACTCGAGGTCTTACCAGGTAGGCTACTAGTTACTACTGATGATTTTGTGCCTGAATAATTATTTCTTTTATGACAGGTTTAAGACTACACTGTAAAAAGTCTCTCCTTTATCGGACATTTTTATTCCTAATTCGGATAATTACAATCCGAATTCGGAGAGTTATAATCTGATACTGCAGTATTCCGCAGGATCCTGCGGAATACTGCAAGATTTTTTTTACAGTGTAGCTTTCTCTTTTAGGTTACTTGCTTGACTGGGGAGACCATCATTCAAGTCAGCAAGGCTTTATGGATTATTATTTTATTTTTTAAATTGCGTGTGGCAGATAACAACAAGAAAGATATGCTTCTGTGATGCTTGGGGATAAGTAGATGCCTTAACCCTCATTTTGTAATATCACATTTTTCAGCTTTATCTCTGGGAGACTTGCTTGATCAAGGGATTTTGAGTCAGATCTGCAGGCTTCATTTGGCTTCATGCTATATTATCCTCTACAAAAAAACCTTTAACCCTGCCCATAACTGAATTGGGATACAACTTTAGGCGTCTTTTTGCCGTTCCCCGAAGACTCCACTTGAGGAGTCCCCGCGTTTTTGTTTGTCCTGGGGACTCACTCCCCGTATTCTCGCGAGTCCCCTCGGACGTGGAATACTCCGATTATTATCACCATCATCAACAAGGACTCCCTTTCAGATCGAAGGGGAATCAATTTTTGCTGGATTGGTGCAGTTTCAGCCCCAGAAACCCACTGGTTTGATCCCTAGACGTGCCACACTGTTTCCGATACCTCCCTCCAACTGCCCCTACCGCGGCCGAATCTGGCTCGGACTCGTGAATGGATCATCTAAAGCATCATCTCTCACTACCTATCAAGTTTCACTCGAATGTGAGCATTTTTCGGTAGATTCCGCCCCCCGCCCCCACCGTGGTCGGATCCGGTTCGGACAATAAAATGTGGCGTCTAGGGCATATGCTTACTCTATATTCCAGGTATCATTTAAATCGCTGCACTTGTTTGACCCCTATGCGAGCCACAAAATTTCCGGGACTCCCCCTACTGTGGCCGAATACGACTTAAAAACATAAAAGTCGCATCTCTGACATCTCATCTTCCCGTCGGAGCGTAGCCTATCCAATCCCTCGACTACAAGTGTTTCACGAGTTTGCCGATGCCCGCCTCCACCCCCCCACAAGTATCGGATCCGATCCGGACTTGACACATGGAACAACTGAGACGATATTTCTTTCCACTTGCCAAGTTTCATTCAAATCCGATCACCCGTTCAAAAGTTATGAATGCCACTAGATTCCGGATTCCCTATCCCTTCACTCCCTCCACGATGCTCGGTCGGGGAAACGAATATTCTCAAGTCAGTTTGTTCCAGTCCCTGATATGCCTGTCAAGCTTCATCGCCCTAGTACATCAGGAAGTAACGAACTCGCGGGATTGCCAGAAATCCGGACCCCCCAACTCCCCCACAATTTCCGGATCCGGTCCGGTTATGTCAATCACTTTCTAGGACTTGTTCTTCCCACCAAGTTTCATCCCAATCCCTCCACTCCAAGCGTTTCTCAATATTTCCGGCTCCCCCCTCCAGCTCCCCCCTCAAGCTCCCCCCAAAGTGGATCCGGTCCGGATTTTAATCGGGACGTCTGGCGCACGAGATCTTTCCAAATATCAAGTTTCATTAAGATGCGATCACCCGTTCAAAAGTTATAAATTCCTCAGTATTCCGGATTCCCCCTCCCTCCACTCCCCCTACGATGTTCGGATCGGGAAAGTGACTATTTCCAACTTACTCATTTGGGGTCCCTGGTTTGCCTGCCAAGTTTCGTCGCCCTAGCTTATGTGGAAGTGCCCGCACTAGCAAAACCCGGACCGACCGACGGACGGACAGAAATTTCGATCGCTGTATGGCCTTTGGCCAAGTGCCATAAAAACGAATAATCAGTTTTATTTAACTTCTATCAACCATCCATTCTCGTCCACGAGATACCAGATGTTTCCCAGAAATGGTCAGGTTTTGCATGAAACTTGGTGCTGTTGATTTAAGATAGGCTTACTGTAAGATGATCAATTTGTGTGTTTGAACGGATTCGATTAAGTATATGGGGTGCGTTTGGAGAGAGTGGCAGAAATGTTAGGTAGGTACTTAAAGAGATAACCCATGTGGAAGGTAGAAAGTACATATATTCCATGGGGCGCGTTGGGGTGGGGGAGGGTGGGGAGAAAGGTTGTGGCACGCCTAGGGATCTAACGAGTTAACCGACATGGAGATATTCCATGGGGTGCGTTGGAAGGGGGGGGGGGGCAGGAGTGTTTGACACGCATAGGTACCTAACAAGTGAACCGACTTGGAAGGTAGAAACCTCGCATGCCCTGGGTGATGTTTTTGGGATCTAGGCTGGATCCGACCTCCAGTCCGATGGGAAGCGCAGAGGGGCGCTACTGAACGTTTCCCTAAAATGCTAACGTTCGAGTGATGGGTTGTGACAGAAGGGGGGAACCATTCCGGAAGGAGTAGGAGGCATCGATATACTCGGCTAAGTTTGTTATAAATACCTAGATAGGACACACGCCTATCCCGCAATGTTAAACTTTCGGACAAATCTAAAATTCCAAAAGCCGAAAAACACGAAAAGTGGCGTTTCTCCATAAGCCGTAATGTTAATGTTCGGTATTGTAGCTTAGGCCTATGACGTCGGAAATTAGTTCCGACAGCGGCAACAGGTAGCCCCGAACCTCCGAAAAAATGAGAGTGGACACAAAAAGTGACCTGACCCCGATCAGGACCAGGCCAGGGGGGGAAGTGGGGGTAGGTCAAAAACAACCGGGGAATCCCCTCAGGCACGCAAAACGAAAAACGTGTTTCCAAAGGGAAAATTGCGAAAGGAGACGAAATTCATTTGTCGCTGATAGGTTTTCAGACACGGGGAATGCGAATACGGAGTTGGTTTTCATCCCCGAATTTCCCTTGACCCTTCACGGTCCTAGGGTCTAGACCCTAAATAATGAAATTGCTGTATCGGCCAAGAAACACACGATTTAGGGGTATTTCAAACATCCTGAATGCGAAAATGACACTTTTTTTCACTTTAGACCTACCCCTGACCCGTTTCCCTAGGGTCTAGACCCTGAAAATGAAATTGCTGTATCAGCCAAGAAACACATGTTTTAGGGGTATTTCGAACATTCTGAATCAGAAAATGGCATTGTCTTTTACTTTAGACCTACCCCTGACCCGTTTCCCTAGGGTCTAGACCCTAAAAATGAAATTGCTGTATCAGCCAAGAAACACATGTTTTAGGGATATTTCAAACATTCTGAATTCGAAAATGACATTTTTTTTCACTTTAGACCTACCCCTGACCCATTTCCCTAGGGTCGAGACCCTAATAAATCAAATTGCCGTATTAGCCAAGAAACATACGTTTTAGGGGTATTTCAAACATTCTGAATCAGAAAATGGCATTGTTTTTTCCTTTAGACCTACCCCTGACCCGTTTCCCTAGGGTCTAGACCCTAAAAATGAAATTGCTGTATCAGCCAAGAAACACATGTTTTAGGGGTATTTCAAACATTCTGAATCCGAAAATGACATTTTTTTTTCATTTTAAACCTACCCCTGACCCATTTCCCTAGGGTCGAGACCCTAATAAATCAAATTGCCGTATTAGCCAAGAAACATACGTTTTAGGGGTATTTCGAACATTCTGGATCTGAAAATGACATTTTTTTTCACTTTGGACCTATCCCTGGCCCGTTTCCCTAGGGTCTAGACCCTAAAAATGAAATTGCTGTATAAGCCAAGAAATACAAGTTTTAGGGGCATTTCGAACGTTCTGAATCCGAAAATGACACTTTTTTTCACTTTAGACCTACCCCTGACCCATTTCCCTAGGGTCGAGACCCTAATAAATCAAATTGCCGTATTAGCCAAGAAACATACGTTTTAGGGGTATTTCGAACATTCTGGATCAGAAAATGACATTTTTTTTCATTTTCGACCTATCCCTGGCCCGTTTCCCTAGGGTCTAGACCCTAAACATGAAATTGCTGTATAAGCTAAGAAACACAAGTTTTAGGGGCATTTCGAACGTTCTGAATCCGAAAATGACACTTTTTTCACTTTAGACCTCTCCCTGACCCATTTTCCTAGGGTCTAGACCCTAATAAAGAAATTGCCGTTTCAGCCAAGAAACACGCGTTTTGGGGGTATTTCGAACATTCTGAATCAGAAAGTTACACTTGTTTTCACTTTTGACCTACCCCTGGCCCGTTTTCCTAGGGTCTAGACCCTACAAATTAAATTTCCATTTCAGCCAAGAAAAGCACGTTTTGGGGGTATTTCGAACATTCTGAATCCGAAAATGACACTTATTCTACTGTAGACCTACATCTGACCCGTTTCCCTAGGGTAGACCCAACAAATAAAATTGCCGTTTTATTTCATTTCGAACATTCTGAATCAGAAAATGAAAATCTAAGCATGAAGGATAGCATGAAAAAGGATAGCATGAAAAAGGATAGCATGGAGATTGGGTATTTAGCCCACTCACAATTCCTTGTTCGAAAGATAGTGCGAATGTTTATGGTATTTCGACTCAGGCAAACTGGCGAGATTTTGACCGTCGAAGCAAGGAAACGACTATCAGACAACAGAAGGAAACTTCTTCGCTCTTGTATATTTCGTAACTTGTGAATATGTGTTTTTTCATTTTCTGTTGTTGTAATATATTGGTTTGTTGGTGTGAGATACTGAACTACGAGAAATTGACAGCTGCTGAATTATGAACCGAATGTGTTTTTTTTCATGTTTTGTGTAAGGCTACAGTAGATTTTTTCTCGGTTGAGATACTAAATTGCAATAAACTGAATGCGGCTCAGTTATGAAACAAGTGATTAAAAATTAATTTTCTATGGTCTATACACCAGAAAAAAGGGTTAGGGATACGGAAGGTGAAAACATGTCATTTCCAGTTCAGAATACCCAACGAGCCCCTAGAATATGTGCTTGCTGCTTGGATTGGAAAATCAATTGTCCGAGTCTAGATCCGAGGAAAACGGGTCAGGGGTACACCTAAAATGGAAAATGATGTAACTTTCGAGCTTAGAAGGTCCGAAACACCCCCACAATGTGTGACTGTTGTCTGATCTGACAATTTAATTTTCAGGGTCTATAACGAAGGGAAACGGGCCAGGTGTAGTCTAAGGTGGAAAAGATTTTCATTTTCTGATTCAGAATGTTCGAAATGAAATAAAACGGCAATTTTATTTGTTGGGTCTACCCTAGGGAAACGGGTCAGATGTAGGTCTACAGTAGAATAAGTGTCATTTTCCGATTCAGAATGTTTGAAATAGGCTACCCCTAAACGTGCTTTTCATGGCTGAAACGGTAATTTCTTTATTAGGGTCTGGACCCTAGGAAAATGGGTCAGGGAGAGGTCTAAAGTGAAAAAAGTGTCATTTTCGGATTCAGAACGTTCGAAATGCCCCTAAAACTTGTGTTTCTTGGCTTATACAGCAATTTCATTTTAGGGTCTAGACTCTAGGGAAACGGGCCAGGGGTAGGTCGAAAGTGAAAACAAGTGTAACTTTCTGATTCAGAATGTTCGAAATACCCCCAAAACGCGTGTTTCTTGGCTGAAACGGTAATTTCTTTATTAGGGTCTAGACCCTAGGAAAATGGGTCAGGGAGAGGTCTAAAGTGAAGAAAGTGTCATTTTCGGATTCAGAACGTTCGAAATGCCCCTAAAACTTGTGTTTCTTGGCTTATACAGCAATTTCAATTTTAGGGTCTAGACCCTAGGGAAACGGGCCAGGGATAGGTCCAAAGGGAAAAAAAATGTCATTTTCAGATCCAGAATGTTCGAAATACCCCTTAAACGTATGTTTCTTGGCTAATACGGCAATTTGATTTATTAGGGTCTCGACCCTAGGGAAATGGGTCAGGGGTAGGTCTAAAGTGAAAAAAAAGTGTCATTTTCGGATTCAGAACGTTCGAAATGCCCCTAAAACTTGTGTTTCTTGGCTTATACAGCAATTTCATTTTTAGGGTCTAGACCCTAGGGAAACGGGCCAGGGATAGGTCCAAAGTGAAAAAAAAAATGTCATTTTCTGATCCAGAATGTTCGAAATACCCCTAAAACGTATGTTTCTTGGCTAATACGGCAATTTGATTTATTGGGGTCTCGACCCTAGGGAAATGGGTCAGGGGTAAGTCTAAAGTGAAAAAAAATGTCATTTTCGGATTCAGAATGTTTGAAATACCCCTAAAACATGTGTTTCTTGGCTGATACAGCAATTTCATTTTTAGGGTCTAGACCCTAGGGAAACGGGTCAGGGGTAGGTCTAAAGGAAAAAACAATGCCATTTTCTGATTCAGAATGTTTGAAATACCCCTAAAACGTATGTTTCTTGGCTAATACGGCAATTTGATTTATTAGGGTCTCGACCCTAGGGAAATGGGTCAGGGGTAGGTCTAAAGTGAAAAAAAAATGTCATTTTCGAATTCAGAATGTTTGAAATACCCCTAAAACATGTGTTTCTTGGCTGATACAGCAATTTCATTTTTAGGGTCTAGACCCTAGGGAAACGGGTCAGGGGTAGGTCTAAAGTAAAAAACAATGCCATTTTCTGATCCAGAATGTTCGAAATACCCCTAAAACGTATGTTTCTTGGCTAATACGGCAATTTGATTTATTGGGGTCTCGACCCTAGGGAAATGGGTCAGGGGTAAGTCTAAAGTGAAAAAAAATGTCATTTTCGGATTCAGAATGTTTGAAATACCCCTAAAACATGTGTTTCTTGGCTGATACAGCAATTTCATTTTTAGGGTTTAGACCCTAGGGAAACGGGTCAGGGGTAGGTCGAAAGTGAAAAAAAGTGTCATTTTCGCATTCAGGATGTTTGAAATACCCCTAAAACGTGTGTTTCTTGGCCGATACAGCAATTTCATTATTTAGGGTCTAGACCCTAGGACCGTGAAGGGTCAAGGGAAATTCGGGGACGAAAACCAACTCCGTATTCGCATTCCCCGTGTCTGAAAACCCTATCAGCGACAAATGAATTTCGTCTCCTTTCGCAATTTTCCCTTTGGAAACACGTTTTTCGTTTTGCGTGCCTGAGGGGATTCCCCGGGTGTTTTTGACCTACCCCCACTTCCCCCCCTGGCCTGGTCCTGATCGGGGTCAGGTCACTTTTTGTGTCCACTGTCATTTTGTCGGAGGTTCGGGGCTACCTGTTGCCGCTGTCGGAACTAATTTCCGACGTCATAGGCCTAAGCTACAATACCGAACATTAACATTACGGCTTATGGAGAAACGCCACTTTTCGTGTTTTTCGGCTTTTGGAATTTTAGATTTGTCCGAAAGTTTAACATTGCGGGATAGGCGTGTGTCCTATCTAGGTATTTATAACAAACTTAGCCGAGTATATCGATGGTAGGAGGGGGTTCCCGTCGTTTCCAGGAGGTGCTCCGACTAGAGTGAAACCTGATGGTTGGTAGAGATGTCCCGAAATATTTGGTTTCACGCGTAGAGACCAAATCAGTGTGACAGTTCCAGAATTAAGTTTACCGTATCTACGTCTGTAACAAGTAAACTAAATAATAGAAATTACCAAATGTTCGTGTGTGATCAGTGATCATGTCAAACTAATTATGCCTTGTGGGTAACAATTTCCTTCGCAGACATCGTCATTTCCGGTCGTGCAGTCGCTGATAGTAGTGCAGAACAAGAATTTGATCAGTCTCTGCCCTTTGGAGAGCGCTGGTCATGTAGACCAAGGTCTTCTCCGTCAGTATCGTCCTAACAGTTTTCTTTTTCAGTCGGACAACTAAATTGGTATCCATATCTTACACTCAAGCGCAGTCGTAAAGCTTGTGGGACTCGTCCACTGTTGGCTCTTATCAGACGAAAATTGGACTTGGTGCTAGTGAAAGTTTTATCTGTCTTCAGTGCGTGAACGTAAACCCTTACGGTGGGAACACCAAGACTTCTGATCGCTGCAAGCCTATTTTTGTTAGACATGTTTCGGCTCGACTCACGATTAGTATACCGAACCGACAGCGCACTGTTATCAAGGATATGTTTAGCGCAATCTGTTTCCGTGGTAACTGTAGGCTAGTGGACCTGTTGTACGTGTGCGTACAACAGAAGCTGTACATAAGCTGTTATCGTTGAAGGTTAGATAGAAGAAGTCCTATAAAACTGGCATTAAAATGCTACTGCGGTCTTCGAGCTTTAAAGTTCGAGTGAAGGAGTTGAGCTGGTGTTGCAGCAGCCAGTTACCTTTTTTATCCTCTCTAAGTGTTTCCTTAACGGATCGACTCCGCTATGTTGCAGGGAAGAGTGGCAAAAAGGCATATACGTTGGCAGCAATGTAAGCTGGTGATAGACAAAATAAACTAAGAAATCTTCAGCACTGCTTCGAAGCATCAGCGACTAGTGGCGTTTTCTAGCTATTTTATAAACGAATTAGTATTTGAGTTCGGACTCGTTCACTTTTAGCTTGAGCGTAGTTACTGTCAATTGTCAAAGCAGTGTCGAGTTTCCCTAGTTCGTCCAACTTTATTTACTGTGTTGGGCTAGCCTGTGCTGTTCAGCTGAATGCGACGATCGTAGTAGGACTTGTATTAAGCCGTGCCCAAATTTACCGAAACTTACCAGGTTTAAGGTTTTGTTGCCTGTGGCTTAGTATTGAGATTCGAGTATTTGAATGGTTTGAAAAAATAGTAAAGCTTTGGAGGTATATATTTTTGTTTTACTCGTGCTTTAAGACGTGACTATTAGGTTATTAATATATTTGTTTTTGCCTGATTAGAAAAGATAACGTGAAGGACATACAAAGAGTAGGCCTATCCTGTAAACACATACTAGCTTATACAACGAATTGAAATAGTATGTGTCTGGCGCAGACGCTTAAAGCACAACTCTTACTAGAAATAATATTTTCCCTATGAAATGGATCAGAAAAAAACATTTTCGAAAATACTATTACTTTCCATCTGAAATTAGCGATATTCTTGTTAGCGCCTGTCGACTATGTCCAGCCTTCCTGCTCTCCGACGCGGCGGCTGGGAGCAAAACATTTGAAAACTGATCGTGCCGTGGTTCAAAAGTGTGAAAACTAAGCAAATAAACGAAGTAATTAACAAAAGCTTCTCAGATCCTTATGTGTGAAAGAGTTGTCAGCAGACGTTGATGATCCCGGCAAACGTTTCGTTGTGTGACAGGCAAAATACGGCAATGCCAAAAAAGCACTAAAATTTCGTAGGCACAAAACGAAACAATGGAGAAAGGTGGGGATTTTAGAAGCTTATAATTCTGTATGGGAGCTAGATATATTATAAAAAGCAGAATAAGCAAGAGGGGTCCTTTAAGGCTCTTGCTCGAGCATCTACTTCTGAAATGCGTACTTGTATGTTGGGTTTCATTATTTTTGGTTAGCTAGAACTCCATGAACTTTACAGAGCAGAAATTTAGCGTAAATTTTGTGTGGTGTAATATCAGTTGCTCTGTCCGAGTTTCCACTTTAGCGAGGACAATGAAATTTGGCACGCGTATAAAGGATCAGGCAGGCTTAAGCTTGAAAACGAACCTGCGAATTGTTACCAAATAAATATCAGTTGACCTGCCCACTTAGCGTGGTTAATTATAATTGGCTGAAGTTTTACATAGGGTTTATTTATTTTAGACCATTCTTTTAGCGTGTAACGACACGAAATATTAAGTTCAAAATGTATATCAACTCTCGCAAGTTGTGCTTTTTTGGCGCAGCGCTCGCAAGTTGACTGTTTTTAACGCAGCGCTCGATTGTGGTATCTTTTTTGTCACAAGTTGTCTCATTTAAAAAGACAAGAAGCGGGGTATAAGGAGCAGTGTACACGCACTAAGAAATCCATTAGTGATTCAGGAGATATTAGTGTTAGAGTGTGTAGCAGATATGTTCAGTGTATGTGGAACTTCACTATTAAACGCAAGTGTGTTTATTAAACAATGCTTATTGAATGTACCTAGGACCACCGTTTGACTTCCCCTTTTAGAGTAACGAACCAAACCAGCCGCTCTGACTACTCCAGAATACTGTTTTCGCAGAGAAAGATCCGAAGATGCAGCCAAGCGAACAACGTTTGGAAGATCGAATTAGTTAGGTGAAAAAGGAAAGGGAGACTGATGGAAAGGAATTATTTAAGGGGATATCTAGGAAATGTTGGAAAATAGCAAAATGGGCCATCGAGTACGGCATACCTAGTTACAGAGAGCTGCAATAGTGGGGCAAGCATTATCCACTTTCAGGGCAAAACAAACAAAAACGAGTTTACGGTAAGCCAACGTCGTCTTGCTGAAATCGGTTCTGTGGAAGTTTTAGCTTTTGCTCGAGATAGCGCCGGTTACCATCTAATTGCGGAAACCGGAAGCAGCCTATGAAAATGGAACATATTTGACAGTGCGAAACTGATACATCAGCTAAACTTTATTAGAGCTATATTTCGGCCCTTCTTGGCCAAGGTCCTCTTCAGGCTCAAAACCGCTCAAGTTGGGAAAACGAATTTGTGGAAACTGGAACCCTGAACGGGGCGGGGGCATCAATATAAGGGTGTAGCTTTTTCAATGATTTTCTGATCCTGAAACTCGTTGCATCTAAAGCGGCTGACAGATTCTGAAGGGCTTTATGAAACTCGAACCCTGAAAGTGGGGGGGGGGGTATTCATCGGTATAAGTTTGTAGCTTCTCTAACCAATCTCGTTAGCTTCACTTTCTGTCAGTTCAAGTGCTGATTAGTGTTTCAGAAGCGAGTCACCGTCTTAGCAAGTTCATACCTATTGTCGCTTCACTGACAGATCTGTTTTGAACGGAAACGCGTAATCTAGAAATCGAGGAGATGTTGTTTATTTTTGCCCCGTGGTCTGTCCTTGAGCCTTAGGAAGTGATCGCTTCTTGTGTTTTCCTTTTTCCTCCTCCCCCATTCTCATAAAATACGTTTTAGAAGTTTCATATACTGTCCTACACCACTTCTATACTCCGTCTACAACTTGTATACTGTGAGGCAGAAAGGATACTTTCCTGTGAGGCAGGAAAGTATCAGAAAATCATGTGTAAACGAGTGCTATACTATTAGGTTTATTTAAAAGCAAATCTCATGAAGTTTCATGGCTGCGCCGTAGTAAAAAATGCAAATTTCTATTTGCAAGCGCCATCTTTATTAGACTGAGTGGGAGCTGCCGACGTAACTAGATGGCGCTGTTTACCGTACTATTTTGATGGCACCAACAACGAAGAATAAAACTGAGCAAATTAAACTGACTTTCGAGGAACTTTTTAACAAGCCAATTTTCTCTCTTTTCCGTGCGGGACTATCGCTTTCATCAGGACGGACAGGAGCCGCAAGCAGTAGTCCTTTCTCACCTGGCCGTGTGTATTCCCCCCTGCGGGTCTTCGTTTTGCACGCAGATTCTCACAGCGGATTTACGATACAATGTGTGGGCAGCAGGGCCAGGAGGCTGAAATATCGTAGCAGAAACTCGGGGGAAAGGTCTTGTATTCTAGTATTTGCTATTCCAGATCAAGCGTAGTGAAACAGGTAGCACGCTCCTCGAGATCAACCTGATATGCAGCAGAAACCTAAAATGCCGCTTTAGTCTCTCTAGTACCACACTTTCGAAGGTGGTCTCTTCCACAAAGGGCAGACAATCAACTACAGAAACGTATATAAGGAGCAGAATCCAGGTTTTGAGGAAGCCACTGTTCCGTGTAGTACTGATTTTGCTCTACTTAACGAATAAGTAAAGTAGCAGTTTGTTTCATTCTAGACTACAACTCCCTAGGAGATAGAGACCCCAAGAGTCCTCCACGATATCAGACCAGGCATCACTCCTCTTTCTTCAGAATCCCGTATCACATACGGATCACTGAAACTAGCAGGACAAGCTTTTATTGTACGAAATGTGACAGTTGGGACCTACTCTAATATCTGTAAATTTGCAAACGCAGGGATGCACGTTTCCATCCAATGCAGACCATTAACCTCAATAGCGCACAGCCTTAACCGCGAATATAGCAAATCTTTTTTATTACATTCCACTATAAATGGCTTTCGCCTTTACAGATAGCGAAGAAAATTTGCAGCGAACGTCCGGCACAAATCTACCGCGCGGGAGAAAAAACATTTTCCACAATAAATCACTACATACACATGTACAGTACGATCCCACCTTAAACCACATCTTAGGTAAGACTCTTCAACGCTCCAACAATTCTGTTTGCAAAACTCAACTTGTACACATGCATATTTACTGCTGTAATAATCGCGGCTGGTAAGTTTTGACGCCTCAATCAAATCTCGTCAAAAATATCTGTGCGCAACGAAGCGAATACATAACTGGTCCAGACTTTCAGGGTAAGTTACGTAGGTCTGGTAAAAACTCTGTAGCTCTCCTCTCAATTTTCTCACAGGCTTAATATTGCATTTGTAGTAGGTCATCGTTCAATAACCGGAACGGAAGAGCTAGCGAGTTGAACAGCCAGTGGAAACGATTCCTCTGGATTGAATGCAAAGTCTCTTTACATTCCTTCGACTGTAAAAATGAAAATATTGCACTAATTATGTCACGTCTAATCAACAATCACAAGGCTCCACATGACCGGTCGACATTTTTTAGCACGGCGGGCAGAGGGCTGACTTTATCTGATGCTGGCGAGGATGCTGGTGAATTCGACTTGTACCACGTTATGCCACCTGAAAAAGACGAAAGGTCACCTTACATCACAGTTTCACAGTTTACATAACGGTGCTTATCGGCCACCCAGTAGAATTATAAATGGTAGTAACATAATATAAACTGTTCAGGAGATGTGCCTCAAAAGCCAACCGCAAGAAATGTAAGAATAAGTAAAATGCTGTAGGTATGAAATGGGTATGCATGCGGTACCGTACGAAAGGACCAACCACTCCTTCCGTTTATCCATAAATGAACCGAAGACGGGAAAAGGATACAGCTAGAATGTGTAGATCTTGATCGAGTCTGTAGCTCAACACCCCTTCTCTGGGAGACACACAAAATAGAGGTCGTCGAGGCTTATTGAAGCTCGTCGCGGCCTACCGCTGTCAGAAGGGCCCTGGTTGAACAGTTACACCCCTGATGCTGCAGGAACAATGACCATGAAGCTCTGAATGTCGAACTTCTTCTGTTAGCGCTCAAAAATCGCGGTTTTTGCTTCTACTGAGTTCAGCTAAGCACAGGACTATAATGATACATGGAAGATAAGTAACATCTACCGTACGTTCTGCCATCTTTAGCCACGCCTGGAACATGACAGCTTGCATTCTCTAGACCCAGAGAAGTAGGCTTGATATAATGGCTTGTGTTGTTAAACAGCAATCCAAATCCGGTAATGACGAAAACCGGCAACTTCTTAGATGAACCTATTGTAAAGCCTGGCGATTTGCAGTGATCGTTTCTTCTGGGCAGCAGAGAAGACCCGACAGCATGCTGCAAAATCAAAATAAGGATTAGGCCAATCATTCAGAAACACCTTTTGTTTTAAACAGCTTTTGTCCGCTGCAACGTCCGCTTTTGTCCGCTGCAACGTCCGCTTTTGTCCGCTGCTTTTCTACGACTTGAAGGTTCGGCTTTAAAGTAATATGCCATGCGGCATCTGCTTACATAGCTGTTCCATTTGCCGGTAACTTGAAAAACCACTAGAGCCAGATGGGTTTAACCTACTCATCTTATTTTGAAGGGAGATAAAACTGAAGTTTTATTAGAGCAAAAAAAATGCCAGAAGTACTTTAATCTATCTGAAAAGAAAAGTGTCCCCAGTTCAATACCAGATGGTGGATAAAGTGCTCCTATACAATGGGGTAACTCAAGGAACTTACAAATATACAAGTTACTAACACCTTTTTATGGTCCCTTCAACTAACTTGCAAATATTCAAATTAAAGAATTTAGAAAAAATTTATTCATTAAGGTAGGCTACTATTATTGTAAAAAATATGTTCAATAATAACTACACACTTGACAATATCACAGTAATGATTATTGCTTGATTGATGAATCAGCTCAACTAGTCTGAATAACTGGTAGGGGCAACTTATACTAGAACCATGACACAACTTTCTGGATTTTTTTTTAACTGGAGGGTCTGACAATATTGCTAAGTCAAATTAGCATCCTAAATCATGGACTAGTCTACTCTTCATTTCCAATTAATTTAACATCATATAATAATAATAATCAATTAACTAATTAGGTAATTATTCGGCCAACCCCAACCTATCCAAATAACTTTACAGTACAAATTACACTGCAATTACTTAATTAGTATTAAATTTGTTTAATAAAAAAATTGTGTAAATATCCATCAGTTTCTCAAATTTTCCTATGTTATAGCACCTTATCCACATGGGAGTTCATACAACAAAATTACTTTAAGGGTCAAAAAATATATTTTTTAGCATAAGTTCTAAGTGATTAAAGGACACCTGAATGGAGAGTACCAAGTATCATCCCTATCTGTATGACTTCCGTTAACATTGCCTGCAGAAAACCTAATCCAAATACGAAATAGTGTTCCCAAGCTATGATTTTTGATCCATTTTGCACCTGTCCTTATTTCAGTACCGAACAATTTTAGAAATGAACACTCCAATCAGCCCTCCACTCCAATCAACCCTTCTTCTGGAATATTTCTTAACCAGTTAAGCCCAAACATATATTTAGAAGAAATTATAAAACGATCCGGCCAGCGCTGTACAAGATTTGAATGAATTGCTCCTATCTCTCCAATTAGAATTTTTAATTTCGCGCCATGCCAACAGCGTAGGTCGGTTGGACGGAGCTCAGACCTCAGTCCACAGGTTGGTTAACCGACCGACGAAAGAACAGCTTATAAGGATTTAGGTCAGTTAACCGAAGAAAGAAAACGGCTTATAGAGAGAAATCTCGCAGGTCGGTTAACTGGATGACAGCAAAAAACGCAACTACTGTTACAGCCGTTGCTAAACTAAGGTAAAACATTGAAATTCGAACACATTGGAATTCGGACATGTGGATAGAGCAATTCAAATCGGACATTTTCTTTCACCTCTCACAGCGAAGTGTTAGCACTTGCAGACAAAACGGAATAGCCATTAGTTGGGAGAACCAAAAACTCGATTGCCGCTGTTTTATGGCAACGCTATAACAATTCGGTGAGGGAAAACTTAACTAAAAGGTTCGCCAAATTTAACTTTTTTAATGTTTTGAAGTGGATCCGTAAAGCGAAAAATTGCCGGGAAAATGTCAGTGCTTCTGTTGAAGGTGGCTAATGTAACTAAGTAGCTAGAATTGGTAAATGTTGCGCTGATTGCGATATATTGTGTCATTAGTTTTTTTCGAATAGTTATGCAATAAATATTTATTTGGACACTGTATTTGACGACATAAAGCTATTCGGACAGTTGTATTTTGTCTGTTCTCGAGTAAAAGCATAACGAACAAGTGTGTGTCCGTAATGTCCGATAGCTGTTCGAGATGGTTACTCCCTGTTCGAACACAAAAGCAGAGGGGCATCCCTTCCACGCCAGAAAGCTTTTCTTCTCGTAGAAACAAAAACCCTGGGAGAGGCTCAGTAAACACCAGACATTCTGCTCTTTCAAGAAACTTAATCCACGAAACGATACCGGCAATGCTCTCCTCACGATCGTCAAAGAAGAAAAAGAACGTAAATATGACAAATATGTGTCCGAATTTCAATGTTTACCTTAGCAATAATTGAGCTTTTTGCTTCTCGTAACTTTTGCCTATTCTGTTTTCTTTGCAAGTGCCTAGACTTTGCTGGGACAAATAAAATAAAGAGTCTGATTCAGATCTGAATTGTTTGATCCACATTTTCAAATTTTGACGTTTACTTAACTGGTATTCACCCTTATTTAAAATCATAGCAACAAATGTAATACATAAATCATAGCAACAAATGCCCTTGAGGCAAAAACAATAACAGGCCCTTAGGGATCATTGATATATACCGCTTGGTCAAAAGTATTTTTTTCACTTTTCGGTTAAAATGCGCACTTTAAGGGTGTTAGAAATAAATTTTTAAGCAAAACCCCTGTGGCACAAATGATCATGGGTTGACAAGAATCGTTTGATCAAAAGTACTTTTCGACATTGCGGTTAAGATGCGCACTTTAAGGGAACTAGAACTTCATTTGTAAGCAAAACCCTTGAGGCAAAAATGATAATTGGCTCATGTGGATCATGAAAATGTATATTTTACTTAAAAGTATTTTTATTACTTTTCGGTCAAGGTTGGTACTGTAAGGAATAGTCGGTTTTGGAAAGTGGCGATTTCTAAGTCAATTTCGTCGAATCTCCAATATTCCAACCAGGTTTCGTCGTCCTAGCACATCTGGAAGTACCTTAACTCGCGATCACCAGAATTCCGGACCCCCTCAACACACACTCGCCGGAGCCAATCCGGTTCTGTAAATGATTTATCCACAGCATCTGCTTGTTATTCCCACAAAGTTCCATCCCGATCTCTCCAGTCTAAGCCGGTCACATATTATCCGGTCCGCCCCCCCAATTGTTGTCGGATCCGGTCCGGACATGAAAAAGATCACGACAGACATGTCCTCTGTTCAGTTAGTTAATATCACACGAATCCGGTCACCCGTTCCAAAGCTACGCATGACTCAATATTCCGGATTCTCCACTCCCCCCACGACTATCGAATCGAGTATATTTACAAGTCAGTTTGATCGGGTCCCTGACACGCCTCCCAAGTTTCGTCGTGAAAATCCCCAAACCGCCATCACCGGAATTCCGGGAAACTCCCTCCCCCCCAAGTGTGTACACGATTTATCTGGAGCAGATGCTTGTTCTTCCCAGCTAGTTTTACTCCGATCAGTTCACCTGGAAAATCCGTCAATTCACCCACATACTGTTCCTAGAAACGCGAGTTAAATGTAAACGCGCGACGGCGGCTCGCTTTCCGCGAGCCTCTATATAGACTTGTCCTAAAAGCATATTCTTTATTTCCAAATTTAGTGTCTGATGGTGGGCCAAATGACGTGTGGGCCAACTGACGTGTGGGTGAACTGACGCGTGGACGAACTGACGTGTCAGAGAAGTGAGGCGGACGGACTCACGGATTTTTGTCGATCAACTGAAGTGTGGGCGAACTGTCGGAAAATTTGGGCGTAGTGACGGATTTTTCCGACGAACTGACGTATGGGCGAACTGACGGGACTCCGGTGCCTCTATAGGTCAGATAGTGCACGCGGGTAACACCTTCCCTCTTTGAAATTTGGCAGATTGTTAGGTAGGAATGACATAAAAGCCCCTAAACAAATCGTTGAAAGAAAAAGAAAAAAAATGTTTAGCTGTATTTTTTTTTCGTATACAAACTAAATGTTTTCCTTTGGTCCAGTAGTTTGGTCTAAGGGTTAGGTCCCAATATTGAGCTGGCGACTTGGGCGCAATGACCTAGACTCCTTTAAACTGAAGGGTAGTGCAAAACACTCACCGTCAGGGAGGTTTGTCCCTGTTTTAAAGGGAAGAAATAAACTTGGACACGTATTCTAGCAAAGTATATGTGAAATTTTGATGATGGTGATTATCATTTGGGGACTAAAAGACTAAACCGCATGGTGGTTCTGAGCTGGAAGGTGGACAAGAGGGATCTTACGGATTTCCCAGTAGTCGGAGAGAGTTTTAAAACCTCGATAAATAAATTGCTATGCACTTTGTCATTTTCGAACAAGTTTGGGCATTCGTAAAGTACCTGAGAAGTACGACCATAGATCCTTAAGTGTCTACTTAGTGGCAAAAAAAATGCACATTTTCGCCGTGTCATTCACCAAGCAACATGATATACTGTGGGCTGGTCAATTCAAACACTGAAAGGTTCGCTATTTCTAGAAATTCATTTGGAGGTTTCACGATTGGATGACAAACGATTTTTTTACGCAAGTCAGATCGAGCTCTTCAACACTGTCTTGTCAGACTTTGATGGACGTTCACAGGTGACAGGTGACAGAATATTACTCCCCATGCCGGACTTCGCATAAAAAGTAAGTTTTGTTTTCTCCATCTGACATATTGAACTATTTTGGGATAACAGACCCTTCAGAGACGCCCACACTCAGTCCGACTTTCGCATTCGGATGCGAATTTCCTACTTCGCTCCGAAATTTTGACGCATCGTATGCAGGTTTCCCCATAGTGAGGCGAATTTCGCATGCGAAATCTTATTGGACTGTGTGTGTTCGTAGCTTTTCTTCCTTTCGTCCGTGTAAGGTAGGGAGGTTAAGCATCGCAAAGTAGAAAATAAGCTAATGATAGTATGATATAGCATAATAATGATAACGTAATGTGTATGATATAATTTATAAGCCAATGAAGAATCTTTTCCCAAGCGGCCGATGACTGAGTAGACCTTAACCACCGTTCATAACAAGGACTAAGGTTTCGATGGAACCCCAAAAGAGATGCGACTGAGGCGAATTTGCTCCCTCCGATAGTGCAGATTTTCGGATTTTTAACTGGATACGTTTCCGTATTTTGTTCTAGTCGATTTCGGTACAATAGATATGCTGCACCCATGCACCTTCTTCGACTTTAAGATCCCAGAGAGTAAAGGAGGACGAGATACTTACGACTTCGTAAAGTTTGTCCGTCTGTTAGTCCGTCCATCATTCAGTCATTCGTCTGATTGGTTTTTTTCCGGAATTAGGTTAATTCCCGAATAGAACACGACTAAAAGTTTCGATGGGATCCCAAAGCACAACGTCTTGCCGATTTCCGGTCTTCGCCAAATCCCGTCAACATGTTAGTTGATTACCCCGACATAACCCCGATTGTGATTAGATTTAGAACGGAATATCAATGCTAGTCGACAACCCATTTCAACCCATTCTTATCAAACCTGTTCTTTATCTATATACCACTTTATAAATTTTATCGGAGAATTTGTTCTTTCAAATTTTCCGGTTTATATTCGATCCTGGTCGTGAACATTCACCCGGTAGTAAAACAAAGCAGTTGCATGAATTCAGTCTTATTATCTTATTCTGACCGGAACAATCTCACAGAACTAATGTACAAAATGTGAAAGTGCTGTGAAATGTGAAAGTATGGTAAAACAAAATAAAAATAAATCTCAGATGGACTCGGCATGTTTTTTGTCCCTGTATCGCATCTCTGTTGGACTACAGAAAAAACTTTTACAATTTCCGTTTTTGTTCGGACAGCTTTACGAAGTCATCGGTAACTAACTAAATTTCAAAATATGAATTTTAGAGTAATTCTTTCTGTTTTTCTTCCTAGTCAGTTGTCGCCTTTTGATTTCAGAGGGTGACAAATAAAATTACTGTGGTTCTTAGGTTCCCAAAAGGTCAGTGACGGTATGGGATCCCTATGACCTCCGTCTGACTGTTATGTTAGCACGATAACTCTCAAAGGGGTTGGGATATTTTGTTCAAGCTTGGTGTGTAGATCCATTGGTCAAAATACAGGTCAATTCTGTACATGGGCCCAGTAAATGAGACATGCTTAATCCAGATTTCAAGTTCATTTTCTCACCGGGAAAACTGTGAAAAGTACACTGACCGGAATTTGGCGAAAGAGGGAAATTTGATAGAAGTAAAAGTTTGTTCTGAAGTTAATCGGAACATCCATACAGGGGCGAGGGTAAATGCTGAAATCATATATGAACCTTAAATTCTTGCTGGGTAACTAGTTCGCCCGGAATCTGTCAAAAACCGAAAATATGTTTGAAAGAAAAGATACCGGAAACATGTTTTAATGAAGTCGATCAGAGGATCGATATAGGGGTAAGAACACATGCTGAATTCATTTACGAACTTCATTTTCCGCCAGAAAACTAGTTTGAACGGAATCCGGCCGAAACCGGAAATTTGGCAGAAGTACTATTTTTGCTGATGTCGACAAAATTGTTTGGAATTAGTTGGTGAGTACGAAAGAGAGATGGTGAACCGGGAAGTTCAAAACGGATATTTAAAAAATTAACTTTATATTCTTTGATATGCGTGACATGTGGTAAAGTGGTCTATTAGGACGACTAACAATTGTTTACTAGATTCGGCAAAGACTAAACATCCGCAAGAACCGACCGCCTTTTTCATAAAGATCAGAAAATATTCTTGGAATCCCATTGCAATCCCATAGAAACCTTTGGTCGTGTTATTATAACGAGTTGAGTTATTTTTATTTCTGTTAGATTCCTTCCTTGAGGGCTAAGTTTTCTTTGGTTAGATCTTTGGTTTGGAACTTGGTCTTAGTACTAAGACTAAGCTGTTCAAAAATCGGCCTTGTAGCCCTCTGTTAAGGGATGGTGAGTTACAGTTAAGGCGAGAGAAAATTATTGCATCCAAGAAAATAATCTGAATCCACGTATGAACTTTCCTTTTTTCACCGGACAAGTAGTTCACACGGCTTCCGGGAAAAGCCGGTCATCCGTAGGCCTAATGTTTTGTCTCGGATTCACAACTTTACTCTCGTTACAGGCAATCGGAACTCCATCTTCTCTGGAATGTTGAAATATGCGACTAATGAAAACCATGTTGGCTATTAGCATCATCCATCACGCTGCCGCTGACTACAAAGAAGAAAAGAACAACAGTGTCAACAGGAATGGGGCCTCTAGTTTGGCTGCACTCCTTCCTCTCGCTCTCGTTTCTTTGGGATTTATACTTCTCCGCAAAGAAGAAAGGATACGAGCACTAGATGAATATAGTGAGATACGGAAGCACTACAAAGGGCAATGGACGATCGGACCATCTTGCCCATCAAAATCTGAAAGGACAGACGCTCGTGGCTTCCGTCTGAATCTGGGGCGAAACAGAAAGGAACTGAGAGCAACAGTCGCAATGTTGTTGCGAATGCTCGGATGCACCGTGTTAATTTTACAAGAGTTTTTCTGACGTTTGATTATTTTTGTGTATTTATTACTTTTCACTATCATAGTTTTATATGATAGATGTGTGATTACATGGTGACAAGCTAAGCTTAACGCAAAATGTAGTAATAAATTTAAAAAAAAAATATTTTGCGACATCCCACGCTTGAAATTTTTTTGCAACATGAGTAGGAGCAGGGTATTTTTTTTTTTCAGCGTTTTTCCGCGAACCGTTCGTGTACCGCACAATTCTCCCTGTTCTTCACGGAAACAGGATTATGTGCCACAAAGTCAAGCCACAATTTGAAACACGCGGAAAAGCCGTTTTGTCCGTTTTGGCGATGATTTCAAATGTCTGAAAATAAAAATAAAATGCCCGGTAGAATCTTAATAAGTGGAACTTCCGACTTACGTCCTTACCATTCTGTAAAAGAAGGATCCTCAGTATTGCGTCTACTTGCTTGATAAAGTAACTTATTTTATTATTCAGACTTATAATTTGTTGCTCAGTTTGAATTACCCGACAAATTTGAGCCACAAAATCGGAATCACCTCGACGAAATCACCTTGTCAATTTCCTAGCCACAAAGCGAGCCACACAAATACTGTTGGTCACGGAAACACACTTATGGGCCACAAAAGCGACCGCGGAAACATTCTTTTCGGGCCACAAAGCCAGACATACTTCGTTGGATTGCGGGAAAACGCCTTTAGAGTAAGACCAGCTTGAAGTCGGCATAATTGCTGTTGTCATGACAGCGCAAAGCTTGGCGCATATTGCTCTCATTGACCCGTGGTACAAGAAAGCAGCAACAATTCCAACGTCATGGAAATGAACTCAGTTTCCTCAAAATACCGAGTCCAGTCCTCCTTCTCGACCATTACAGAATCTGAATTTCTACCACGGATCCTTGTCCAGCTGCTCCCCCGTTTCAGTCCCCGCAAGAATGCTCTGCCTGCGATAGAGTCAGCAGCGTGGCAGGCGACCTGCCAGAGCGTGTCCCACCCCTCTTACAATATTAGCAGGGAACCATAAATTTCCTTTACAAAGGGCATGTCATTTCCTATGCTTCTATGTTGACCGATCCTTGCCTACTTTCCAAAAATCCCACTTGGGTCGAATCGGCATTCTTGTTTGCCTCATTGGACGTGCGCACCAAAGAGAATCCCCCCTCAAGGCGCCAGCAGACAATCCCAAATTTTGTCTATCTGGCCTTGGGCGTGATTGGACCGTGGGTATTTCTCGAACTTTCTTCCGATCGGTCAATATAGCATCAGAAATCTCTTATTAGCAAGCCCCCTGAATGGCGAGGCATTACAGGAAATTTATTGGTCCCTGCTATTAGTCACAATTTTCATTCCAACCTCGGGAAAAGTTAATACACTGACCGTTCCACACTTTCCGAAATAGTAAATACAAGTAACTATTGGCTTACAGGGCCGTATCCAGGGGGGTTAGGTGGTTCAACCCCCCCCCCCCCCCGAAACATACGAAAATAATCGTTTATTATAGGCTTTAACCTCTGATCTACGTCTTTTTTTGTATTTTTTGGTCCGACCCGTGGGCACCCCCCCCACCCCCGAAAAAAATTCCCGGATACGGACCTGTTGGGTTACCACGCTCGGGAGCGTGGTAAGCCTGGTAACTGAGATCTCTGTGGCGCGGTTGGCTCAATTACGAGTGGCGTGATATTTTGCCGAAAGTAGAAAAATATGTTTCAGCCTTGACGCCAAGAAGCCAGAACTCGTGACGTTACGCGTAGTTACTACGGTAAGTAGGGTGGAACACGACCTAGGTTTACCTGACGGATTTTCTGCACTTTCATCACAAGGGTTAAAAAAATCTCAAGATCCGTTTGGACTAGCTAATAATGGGAATGCCCATCCGCGATCGCGATAACAGGGATCAACGGACATGCATGGAGAGAAAGACACGTAGCACTCCTTGGCTAACCCCGAACCACGCACTAAACCCCTTGAACTCCTTGTATGCACAAGTGGTCAACCTTATCATTCCTCAATTTATTGTTAAGAGGTGATATTTCAAAAAGGCACACCGTGTTCGAAAACAGTTCTATAAAGCTATTTAATGTTTCTACACAGAGTAAAAAAATAAAGACGAAACAATCTTTTGAATCATAAAAATATCCACTATTCAATTACTTTTGGCATTCTCTTGCGGATCAACTTGACATCTCCTCCTCTCTGACCTACTTTGGTCCACCAGGTGCTGTAACCATTCCATTGTTTTTCCAGTTTCGAGGTAAGGGGCGGACTGGTCATAAACTTGGCTTTGACAGATAAAACGTCAGTATTGACGATATCGTCATTGGTTTCCTCAGGGTCTGCAAGAGTTCTGGCTATACCGTAAAAGTATCTTGACGTGGTGGTTTCTACTGGGGATACATCTACCCTGGAGGTGAAAAAATCCTCCTCGGCTGCGACTGATTCCGTTACACCACTGTTAAGTTGTCGTTCCTGCAGTTCAGCGCCAGGTATTGAGTCGTCACTGGTGGTTCTTTCAATGTTGTAATCGACAGCGTTAGAGGAAGACTCTTGCTGCAGTGTTGGCTTATCTTCGTCAGCTGATCTATTTTCACTTGCTCCCGTCGGCTCGTCGTTATTAGCATTCAAAGTGTCTTGGTCTTCGACGACATTTTCGGGCACCAGAGCTATGATCTCCGGCTGAAAAGCCCCATCGGCTTTAATCAAATCAGCGGCTATGGCTTCGGCAAGGGCATCCCCAGATGCAAGTGAAACAGGGTCGAGGATTAACTTCTCAGAGATAACGTTCTCCAACAGCGGAACGTCTTCATCATTCATGGACTCCAAGACATCCCCATTATCAACTTGCAAACCATCAGAAACAACTGGGAAGATACCATAGGACGATCTATCAGCGGATCTTTCGAACATGGGACCACGGAAGACGCTACCTCCTCGGTGGCGGGATTCCCCGACCTCAAGGTCACCATCATCTTCGACCTGAAGCGATCTCTTCTGGATGGGCACGGGTAAGGGCTGTCCGTATGGCAGATAGTAGACGACATACTCTTCTTCCTTCTTATAGGTGGAACCGGTGTATTCTTCCTTCGTTCCAACCTTGGTAGGGAGAAAAGCATCCGAGCTGGTGACTTGGTACCTTCCAATGATCACAGGGTATTTCTTCTTTCCTTCGGATCCTTTGTCGTCAGAGTAAGATGTCTCTTCGTAATCTTTCTTGGGTGTATCGTAGGCTTTGTCTTCGTATTTTGGTGCATCATAGCTTTGATCAGGGTACTTTGGTGCATCATACGATTCGTAGGCTTTAGGCGTTTCGTATCCTTTCGAGTAGTCGTCTCCATAAGTTTTGGGCGCTATATACGAGGTTTCATAAGATTTTGGCGATTCGTACGGTTTTTCGTACGTCGTTGGTGCTTCGTACGATTTTGGTGCTTCGTATGGCTTTTCGTATGACTTTGTTGTTTCATAAGGCTTCTCATAAGATTTCGGTGCCTCGTATGGTTTTTCGTATGACTTCGGTGCTTCGTACGGTTTCTCGTAGGGTTTTTCTTCATAAGCTGATTCGTACTTCTTGGGAGCTTCGTACGGCTTGTTGTATTCGTCAGTGTAAGGCTTATCGTATGACTTCGGAGCCTCATATTCCTTTTCGTACGGTTTCTCGTATGCTTTCGGGGTTTCGTAAGGCTTCGCGTAGTCCTTCGTTGGCTCATAGGGTTTCTCGTAAGGAGCCTCGTATGCTTTCTCATAAGCTTTAGGGGCTTCATACGGTTTCTCATACGCCTTTGCAGATTCGTAAGGCGTTTCGTATCCTTTTGGGGCTTCGTATGGTTTGTCGTACTGGGATGGTTTTTCGTAAGGCTTCTCGTAAGCTTTTGGTGCCTCGTATGGCTTTTCATATGCTTTTGATTCTTCGTAAGGTTTCTCGTACGCCTTGGTTGCTTCAAAGGGTTTATTATACGTTGGTGGTTCTTCATAGGCCTTCTTAGACTCGTATGTCTTCTCGTAAGTTGGTGCGGGCTTCTCGTACTTTGGGGCTTCGTAGGGCTTCTCATAAGCCTTGGGAGCTTCGTATGGCTTCTCGTACGACTTTGGTGCTTCGTACGGCTTTTCATAAGTCTTCGGAGTTTCGTAAGGCTTCTCGTAAGCCTTGGGTGCTTCATACGGCTTTTCATAGGCCTTGGGTTCTTCGTATGGCTTCTCATAAGTCTTTGGCGCTTCGTAAGGCTTCTCGTAAGCCTTGGGTTCTTCGTAAGGCTTTTCATAGGTCTTGGGTGCTTCGTACGGCTTTTCGTAAGACTTTGGTGTTTCGTATGGCTTCTCGTAAGACTTTGGGGTTTCATATGGCTTTTCGTAATTCTTTGGAGCTTCATACGGCTTCTCGTAAGTCTTTGGCGCTTCGTAAGGCTTCTCATACACCTTGGGTGCTTCATACGGTTTTTCGTAGGTCTTGGGGGCTTCGTATGGCTTTTGGTAAGTCTCTTGAGCTTCGTAAGGTTTCTCATAGACTTTAGGCGCCTCGTAAGGCTTTTCATAGGCCTTTGGTGCTTCGTAGGGCTTTTCGTAAGCCTTGGGGGCTTCGTAGGGCTTTTCATACGCTTTGGGGCTTTCGTAGGGCTTCTCATATGGTTTCGGATCGTAACTTTCTTGCTTGTAATTACTCTTCTCTTCATATTTCCGCTTCGGCTCTTCGTAAGACTGTTTGTACTCTTCCTTCTTCTCGTACTTTGCTTCCTGGTATTTGGCTGGCTCTGGATACTTCAGTTCGTAATTTGTCCTTGCAGTCCCATAGTCATCAACAGCTTTGTAACTACCTTTCTCGTAAGACTGAGACGGTGCCTTGTAGTCATCTTGCTTATATGTGTCTTGCTTGTAAGTCTCCGGTTCTTTGTACGATGTAGCAGGGTAGTTATTCTTTCCCTCATAGACAGGCACTCCATAGGTCCGCTTAGGGTCGCCTTTTTCAGACGGGTAGTCCTTAGAGTAGTTGTCCTTGTTACCAACCGCTTGAGTGTACGAATCTTTTACGTATTCCTTCGGCTTCTCTGCTTTATATCCTGTAGCTGGGGCACCATAGCCCTGACCTTTGTATGCCTCATCTGCTTCGTAGCGAGGCGCTTCGTAGTCGGAGACATGGCGAGCATCAGCGTAGCTTTCTCCGTAGGTGCCCTTAGGCGACTTCTGACTGGCAGCGGCGTAAGCGTCATTCTTATAGTCCGCTTTGTCGTCAGAATAGCCATCACGCTTCTCGTTCTTTGCCATGGAAGATTTCATGAACTGCAGGTAGTCTTGGTAAACATGTTTGTCAGGGACGGGACTACGAATGTAGCCAATTTCGTAAGGTGGCCCGAAGAGTTGTGACATGATATACGGCCCTTCGTAATTCTCTTTCTTTTCATCATCGTAATGAACTGGTCGATTTCCAGAGGGGTTGTTCCTTCTCTCGTGAGTCTTCGCTTTGGTGGAATCGTCCATGAGCTTGGGTAAGGACTGGAATTTTATATTGCTTGGCGCATTCCTGGTGGCTATCGGTTTCTTGCTGGAAACCGAATCCGTATCTCTCTTTTGACGGTAGTTCTTGCCCCAGACAATATCATAACTGAAGTTGTCGAGGGTCGAGGATACAGGAGGAAAACTCATGTCTTGCGAAAGAGATTTTCCGCTCCTATAACCAGTGGTGGGGTAATCGTCGTAGTAGCTGGTTTTCAAAGAGGAGCCGAAGGCTTTCTTCGCATCCTTGCCAGATTTGGGTGCTTCTTGGTGGGAATACAGCTCTCCCCCTGAACCTTGCGACCTAGGGTAGTATTTGGGTTGATGCTGGTTGTGACTAGGGTAATACTCCGGCTCATAAGACTTCGCTGGGTTGTATTCGGGACCATATGACTTCGCCGGGTAGTATTCGGGCTCATGTGATTTTGCTGGGTAGTATTCAGGATTGTGTGACTTGGATGAGGAATATTTGGGTTCATGCGGCTTTGCTGAGTAGCGTTCGCCGTCATACGAATTCTTCGGGTAGTACTCCTGGTCATATGCTTCAGGTCGAGGATAGTACTCGGGAGCATACTTGGCCTGCGATTCCTGCTTAGGATAAGTTGGCTTGTAGGTAGTTTTCTCATAGGCAAGATAGCCAGGGTCGTAGAACTTGGACTTCGGGTCGTACTTGGGAGACGTGAGATATTTGTTAAATGACTGAGGAATCTCCCACGCGGTATCTTCTTCATAAGGCTGGTACTTTTTCTCTTGGTGGTAGGCTGGTTTGTATTCTGGTTCATAGCTTGGCTTGTTCAAGACATACTCCCGTTTGTAAGGTTCGGCCTTGGGTAGTCCATACGACTTTTTGGGTTTAGGGGGCTGGTATTCTTCGTAAGCAGGAGCTGCCGTGGGCTTGTACGAGGGCTGTGGGCGCTTTAAGTATTTAGATGTGTCAGCCTTGTCATTAGCGATGAATATGTAGGTTATCTGCGACTGGTGGCTGGATGGCGACAAGGACATTTGCTCCTTTTCCTGGAATTTTGCAGTAACTGCGGCGGCAACAGTGGGAGCTACCTTCTTCACTGTGGGTTTTTGGGACTGCTTGACCTGAACAAGAGGAGCAGCTGTTGTAGTCTGGACCGTCGCAGCTTCAGTGGCCGAAGGAACGGTAGGTGGCGCTTCTGTAACTACTGTTACCACCGGAGCTTCAGTGAAGGAAGCTTGCCTGACCTGCCCTCTAACCGGTAGTGTCCCGACTGGGGGTTTTAACTGCTGAGTAGTTGGGAGTCCATCCTGGTAGATTGCTTCACTTAGCTGGAAGAAGTTGGCCGCGGTGTTCCTTGGTCGAGGAGCAACAGAAGCGATGCCATTTCCGACGGTGCTGAAGTACGTTGCAGCGTCACCTATGGCGTCTTGTACGACTATCTTCGTGGCGACTCCATGGGGCTGAGCGGGTTTCGTTTTATCGGCTTGGGTGACTTGCAGCGAGGCTAAGCAGCATAGCTAGAAAGGAAAAAAAAACAGTTCATAGTTCTGTCTATCTTTTTGACTGATGATCAAGATATAACAGGAGTAGATTATGGTAGTCAAAGTCACGGCGTCACAGAACAAACAGAAATTGCGGTACAACAGGAAATGAGGAATGAGTTAACTGGACAGAGCGCGACGATTTCTTCCGAAAAAGAAATTATGCGTCAGATGGGAGGTTGTCGGTTGTCCTACTCATACAAGATCATGAGCAGGGACGTGAGACCCGATCTCGAATGGGTGCAAATGGACAAAGACAGATGACGTGAAAAGCAACAGGATTCAACCAAGAACAAATAATCAGATAGAACTTGTGTCTTTAGTCGCATGCAGCGACAATGAAAACCCCGACAAAATTGAGCGGACCTGGAGTTATTTACTCTAGCTTTGAGCTGATGTTGATACCCGTTTACTCCTGTTCCATCTTCACCGTTGCTTATCGCACAAGAAATGTAGAAATAGGCTAGCGAGGGCGTACTCCGCGCGCTGACCCGCTCTGGAGCGCGTCCATAGAACCAATCAGCGTTGACTGCTACATTTCCTCTTCAGCAAGTTAACTGCGATACAGCTATTTGTAGAGGTAACGAAACGTGATGTGGCGCGAAGCTAGTAACCTCCGCTCATTTGCGTCGGGAGTTTTACTCGACTCAGCATGTTTGTATGACCGAGATAGGGAGACAGCAGTTCTGTCTCGTTACTTTTTCTTGATTCAACGAGGTAAACGCTGATCTAGTAAACGGCTCATAGTATCATAGTAAACAAGAACAAAGGTTTCGATGGGATCCCAAAAATCTAACATTTTATTTAAAAATTTGGGTCATGTCTTCGCTATTCAGTCTTCGTCAGATTCCATGAAGATTGTTAATGTTAAAATAATGTTCAAAAATGGATTCAGCATGTCTCCTTGCCCCGAATACGAATCTCTAATCGATTTCAGAAACAACTTTGAGCCACAACCAAATTTCCAGTTTCGGCCGAATTCGTGATGAACCAGTTGTCCAGCAAGACAACTAAGTTCAGATATGGATTCAGCGGACTTCCTTACCCCCTCAATGAATATCTTATTAGCTTATAAAACCATGTTTTTACCGTAAATTCGAAACCCCTCCTCTGCCTCTAAAGATGAACCAAAGGACCCATCTACGATCTTGACCTGTACTTTACCAGTGAATCCTCATTGAACAACATCCTCGCTTGAACAACATATTTCCTCATCTGAACAATACATATCAGCCCCTTCGACCTTCGATTACACTAGATCTCTTCAACGTCCATAGAATAAACAAAGAATGTCGTCATCCACGCGCAGAGCTATACTGGTTTGAGAATAAAGGGGTAGGGACTGCTGTAGCCGAAAATCGGTCGACAAATTTTGTGTCTGGTTTTCGCCAGATTCCGGGTGAACTACTTGTCCGGCGAGAAAATAACTTTCATATTCGGATTCTGCATGTCTCCTTACCCCTAAATCAACTATCTCAATAGTTTAAAAAAAAAATTTGCCCCTTACTTTGAAACCCCTCCCCCACCCTTCAATATAGGGCTACAGAGCCCATCTACGAACTCGACCTTTCCACCTGAAGGATCCTCCCACCAAGTTTCATCAGAATATCTCATTCCCTTCGAGAGTTACCGTTCTTACAGACGGACAGACAGACGGACAACTTTCGCGATGTCAATGATATCCCTCCACTTACGTTTTGGGATCTCAACAAAGGCAAACAAATAACTATATCATTCTGACGAGTGGCCTCAAGTATTGAGAGATCACCACGGAAGTTAGCCGATGCCAACGATCTAAAGGCCGAAAAGAATGTCGCCGGGTCAAATGAGGGACCATCAAACCGAGCAATATCATCCAAGAGTTTCCAGAAGAGTGGAGTTATTCTTTTTTTTCTTTTTTTTTATTTAGCGGGTGGCAAAAAAGAAGGAAATTTTTAAAATTGGTCTAGCCGTTAAAAGTGTATAATTCTTTTTCACTCTGAACGGACCGAAGCTATTTCAAGCCACGGATTAACAGTAGCCCACTCTGACAAAGGACAGAAAAGGACAAAAGAAGACTGTATTCCGGATGTTTTTCTAGCAAAAAAAAAAAAGCTGACATATGGTAGTAAAAAATGTCCTCAATTATCCATGTCCGAATTGTAACGCATCAGTTCAGGGCTTAAATCTGCGTCAGACGTGTGTAATCCTCGACAGTTACAGATGTCAGTAATTAACGGGTGGACGAAAGTTATTTGCCAAACGCAGAAGATAAAACATCTGGATCAATTATCCAACTGATGAAGGCTGTCGAGCAGAGAGTTATTATGTCCATAAACACTGAGCTATTAGAAACGCCTTTTTCTGAGACGAACTAATCATTAAGTAAGTCGCTCATTACCCAACTGAGCGTCACAGCATTAGCATGAATGTTCCAAAATTTGCTCAAAATCATTTCTTGCAAATCAAAGGACACCACGCAATATTTACTATTTAGGTTCCATATTCTAAAATAACTATGCTCTGCTTTTAAGAAATTAGACACGACTTTCCCTGTTTTACGTCTTTGTCCGGTCTCGTTGGAAATTTATGAAATGTTTCTTTCTGATGAATATGTTTCTCACGAACAATTGTTCGGAACATAATACACAACGAAAATAGTAAAACACGGAAAATGTAAAAAAACAGCGCGGTGTAGTTAGGGGGATGGAACGTACCGCATGAAAGTTAGGTCGCCGAGTTTAAGAATGGATGGAGCGATCATGGAAGTACACGGCTTAGTCTTTTCCGTGTTAGGACTAACATTAGCAAATAATATACCTTACGAGGACTGCTTTCGTCCTACGGTTGGAAAGCCCGGAGCAATTCAATCTCACCAGAGATAAGGTTCGTCTTTGCCCGGCTGTCGTAGAATGTCCTGATCTGGGTTACATTCATCCACGCGTAATCTCCGAATAAGGATTACTTTCAACCGAGAGGAAATTATACCGAATAAGGATGGTTTTCATCATTATCGGGACTTATTCCCGATAAAACGATGTTATCCTATTTGGGATAAGAGCTATCTGAGTAGTAAATACTGCAGTTAACTTTAATCCTTATGCGGTGATTTTTTTTTTACAGTGTAGGTTGCATTAGCATTATAGCGACGCCGGGCCCTTTAAGTGTAATCACAGGGACAGACTAGGTCATTATTATATATCGCCCTTGCTGAGGGTGATAGCGGAAAAATTTGGCCCGCGTCGAATATTTTGTCGCCTATGACACACAAGCAGAGCGGCACCGAAAAGTAGGCTTTGAAGGCTGTTGCTTTTCAGTAATCAAATCTGCAAAGCCTGTTTAGGGCCACGTACAATATTAAAGTATGCTGCAAAAAGTAGCCTATAGTCGGTTCTTTCGGCTTCGCTCTATTTGCAGTGTCATAGTGTCAAATCACTATTATCACGTTCATTAAAATTCTGCCGGATAGCACAAGTGACTTAAAATGTGTGATAATGACCTGATCACGGTTGCCACTAAGCCTATATTTTCTTAATTTTATTTACCCATTTGGTTTAAACACAAGTCTTATTTTCTCAAGTTTTTTTTGTGTACCCTCTTTTCTGTTATTTATGGCATTTGTGCTGAAATAAAATTATTTAATTAGTTGACTGAAACGCACGAAGGTGATGGTGAAGACACCAGGTGAAGCTAATGTCTTCTTGGTCAAAACCTAGGTTCTTCGGACAATATTCACGAGGGGAGGCGGAGGAAATGAAATGAAAGAGGAAGTTCAAAAAATTCGCAAGGATAACAGTGCGCGAGTTGTCAATTTGATACTGCTATTGATTCACATAATTTACTAAGTTCGCGGAAGGAACTTTGGAATTCTGGCGTAGCGGAATCAAAGAAAAGAGTGAGAGGCGACGAGCAAAGGGGTTACAGACTCCACAATTAATAACCCCAAGGAAGTGAATGCATTTGTAGTTTTGTCAACGGTTACGAAACATTATCAGAAAGTTGGTTTGAAGCCGTATCGTATTTTGAGCCTGATGCAGCATTTTATCACTCGTTGGTCGCGTTCATCCTTATATGTGCCGATTCGGGTGGTCTTGAAGCTCAGCTGTCCAAGCACCTGCGGTTTCTGCGACTTCAGCTAAAGCTCTGTTCAAATTGGTGTGATAGGCGGCATAAGAACTGTCCTTGTAATCGTTTCTCGACTAGCTACAGCACGTGGTTTGATTAGAGCGGAATAAAAAAAAATCGAGCTCTAAGGCGTATTCTCGCCGTTCCCTGAGGACTCCTCGGGAAATCAAGGGGAACGGCAAGAATAGAGGGAGTCACTCCAGGCAGACTCCGCGGACGGAAAACAACGAGAACATGGGGAATGCTTCCAAAACAGATTCTGTTCAAACAAACAAAAATATTCAGGTGACGGAATTGGTCGGATCCACTTTATTTTTTGTTTTGTTTATTCTGATTGTACTTACTTAAGTTTACATGTTGTTACTTTCAAACATAAAATATTAACCACAATGAAAAAGATGAATTTTTCTCAAAATCAGTTTTAAACCATAACTAAACTCGATATCTCAGAAATTCTTATTATCAATCTCTACCATCTGTTAAAAAAAGAACACCAGCAACTCCCAAAATTGATGTTTTATTATGGTGATGATAATCGGAGCATTCCCCACCCGTGGGGACTCACGAGAATACGGTAAATGAGTCCCTGGGACAAACAAAATTGCGGGCACTCCTCAAAAGGAGTCCTGGGGGAACGGCGAGGATACGCCTCTATTTTTTCAATCATGCCTGTCATGTCCTGCTCGCAGTATGAGCTGACGTGGATATGCAGCATAAACCGTCAATTTGAACTATGCTAAACCCTCGCTTCACTTTCCATAGCTGTTTTGGGGCTCCACTGGTTTCGGAGAGCGGAGCGATTTAGTCATCAAAACAAATCTTCGATTGGCTCAAAGCCCATGTAAAACCAATCGACAACGTTTGTTGTGGTGGCGTTTCGTTCTTCAGTGAATTCGCCTTATTCCAGTTCAGCACTCGCATTGGACACTTTTTTGAAAATCGCCATTGTCTTACTATCAATACTTGTGAATATAGTGAAAACGTGGATCCATAATATAGTGAGCAGAACATGTTAGTTTCCTCTTTCTACTCCAAAGACATTTACTATGTCTGTCACAAATGGAACGAGGCATCTGGGGACTTTAAGATTTTCAGATTTCAGTCCGCTTGGGCACTGAACTGTAAGATTGCGAATTCTTTCGCGCGGTAAATTTTCATTTGGCTTTCGGAAAGTAAATCCGTGAGAACGGTAAAATGGCCCACCCGCAACGACGAAATACAGCTGGAGCACGTGCGGCTAATTCTTTGAAATTCCGCGCGCTGGTTTTGTCAGAGTACATATTTTTTTAAGATTAACATGCGGTAAACCACCGAACGTAACTCTTATTTGTCAGTTCTTCTGAACGATTGCTCTCACTTTCGAACTTTGATATGGTTCCACGGCTCCCAGCATGGGAGTTTCAGGAACATCTGCGAAATTTTGGGAAACCATCATCAATTTAGCTACTAGCTTACAGTTTGACATGCAAGGGACTTGCGCAATTGATGTTTTTTGGTCTCAGTGGAAACCCAGCAGTAACCTTGGTTGGTCAAAATTAATGCCCGACCACAATAACTCACACCTATACCAATTTAGTGTTCCTAGAAGTAAACTACGGAAACAGGCGACCTCGTCATTCTCGAACGTTAGAAATAGTTAGACTGAGCTATCGAGTAGAATAGTTAGACTGAGCTATTTATATCTACAGATGTAAAGCGAAATGCAGGACAGGCGAAAACTAGGACAGGCGAAAGCTTTATGGGGTGGCCCCTGTTCACATGTGTTCATTGTGTTTGCTAATAAAAATTAGCTCTCTAAAAAAATTTCTCTCATCGCCAGCGTGCAAAACAAAATAACTGATTAGGCCCATATTGTTTAAATTCGACCAAAGTCAGAGAGCATGCCAAGACCAGGACTTCTCTGAAAACTCCTTTTACATCAGCAGGGATCCTTTCAATCCCGCGGTAGACGACTTCTCTGAGAGTGTTTTAGGGCACATCATTTTGACTATGAATGAGGCTTGAAGGTTAGTGTCTTAGCAGAGTAATGTGCAATGATGAAGCCTGGCGGTGAACTGGAGAATTGAAAGAGACTGGACCTTAGGTAATAACCTCACATAAGCCGGACGTTAAGAAATCATGGGCCGTTTCTTCTTATTCTCCATCATAGTTCTCAACTAGTAAAATCTTTATCAATTGAAACCGTGGGTTAGGTGGGGGAGTTGACGGTCCAAAATGCTTTAGCTTTAGCCTAACTTCTTCCATTCTTAGAAAGTGATTTGTAAACGTTGGCCACGTGGTCCCAATAGCGCCTGTTCCGAGAGGGGGGGGGGAATGGGCTAACAAGGTTGGGAGGGGATGGGACCCTCAGTCAGGGGCGTCGCGACACCTTCCTGATGGGGGGGTGCGGCTTCGGAATTTTACCGGAATTTTTCGGGATTTTACCGGAATTTTTCAAGATTTTGCTGGAGATTTTCCATAGTGAATATCTCTGCAGGCACAGGCGTCACTACTAGGGGGGGGGGTCGACACCCCCAATGTTTTCGGCCAGTCGGTAAAAAATAGCCGAGTCGGCGCAAAGCGCCGCGATTTTTAGTAAAAACGCAGTCAATTTTTCTATTAGAAATAGAGTCGTTTTTTCTTAAAAATAGTCGTTTTTTCTTAAAATCAGCCGATTTTTCGTCAGCACAGTCGTTTTTTTCTCAATAATAGTCGTTTTTATCTGCAAAAACCGTCGGTAAAAATGACCAGCCAGTCGGTAAATACCTTGTCCCCCTCAAACATTTTGGCTAGTAACGCCTCTGTCTGCAGGAACTCTAGAATACTGTTGTGTTCTGACTTAGATTGTGTGTTACAAACGACGGTAAACAAAGACAGGCTCGTGGAAGTTTAACTGCAAAGGCATAGCTTATTTTTACTTCTGATATTTGAAAACACTGAAATATTCTGACTCTTTCATGAGAGTCTGTTACTAATCGCATGTGAAACCGATCTAGTTGACGAACGTTAAATTTTAACTAAAATTCACGAAAGAATTCGAATACCATATTTCTTCAAACTTTTTTTTGTTCCGAACCTGTCCTGGGGACTTCCGAGATCATGTCGGAACAAGGCTAACTTGTGAGTCGAGAAGGCTGTCGAATCTAGAGTAGATGGTACTGTGATTTTATTCCTGGAACAGTATTTGTAGCTGGAAATGGTGTAAATTTTGGTAGGTTACCTAATTTTTGAAAGCTACAGAAATTTTGGAGATTACCGGAATCACCCGGTGAACGTCCAGGTTCGATGTTTTGTCCGTCTGCACGATTCACTCTGATAAGTTGTGCTTCGCGGTCATCCCTGTAAGCAGCAAAATTCCGGTAGATTCCCTGAGCCGAATTTTGGAAGATTCCGCGCGGCATATTCCGGTAGATCCCCTGAAACACGTTCCAACAGATTCCCTACGTCAAGTTCCGGTAGATTCCTTGTGAAAGGTTTCGTTAGATTCCCTGAGCGAAAATTCCGGTAGGCTAGATTCCCTCAGCCGAATTCTGGAAGATTCTGTGGGGCAAATTCCGGTAGATCCCCTGAGACACGTTCCGACAGATTCCCTAAGTCAAGTTCCGGTAGATTCCTTGTGAAAGGTTTCAGTAGATTCCCTGAGCGAAATCCGGTAGGTTCCCTGAACAATAATCCGGTAGATTCCCTAAAAATCGTCAAGTTCAGGTGAATTTGTCAAATTTTAACTGGCGCGGCTTCGCCGCACCAGTCAAAATTTACCGGAATTTTTTCCCACGGGCCTTCTGGGGGGGGTGCAGCACCCCCCCCCCCACACCCCCCCTCGCGACGCCCCTGCCCTCAGTATCCAAGATAAGGTACTATCAACTATAAACGGAGCATGTAATAAGCCAAATCGATCAGATGCTCCTATCACCCATCAAGTTTTGATCGAGTCGGATAACCCATTCGTACCGAAACTGCATTTCTGGGAAAGCCCCAAACTCCCCACAACGAGATGCGATGCGGCCCCGACCCCAATGTGGTATATTGACGTCGCGCAAACTTTGTACTGCCCAAGTTTTATCCAAATCGTTCAACCCATTTGGTCCCTAAGCGCGTCTGAACATTTCCAGGATCCCCCCCCCAAACCTAGCCAGATCTAAGGCATCTGCTCTTACTACCAATTGAGTTCCAGACGAATCGAACAATTTTTACACTCATCTGCTCCGCCAACCGAGGACGGATCCGTCTCGCACCCCAAGATAGATAGAATATCTAGGGCACATTACCTGTACGTGGCCCAGTTTCATCTTCTCCGTTTGGTCCCTACGCATGTCACACAATTATTTCATTATTTACAAAAAAAATTGAATTTTCACGGTTGTCACCCCCACCCCTCCCCACCATGGGTGGTCGGACTCGGGAAAGGAAACTTTGGTCGGGTCCCTTACAAGCGTGTGGAGTTTCGTCGAGTTTCGTCATACAGAGCGACAGACATTTCGATCACGTATGGCACTTGAGTCGAAGACTGTAAGTGCCAGAAAAACCGAGTTCAAAACGTCTAAGTTTTCAGAGAAACAAAAGAATGCTAAGGAGAAAACAAAAGAATGCTAAGGAGAATCGTAGACGGTTAAGATAATGAGAGCTGAGAAAGAAAACAACAGACGTGCAAATGAGGGCTCAATTCGCCTCACGACACACCTAAAACGCCACAAAAACAAGGTGTAGACGAACAATCGAGAGATGCGAAAAATTGACTGTAAGAAACTTGATGAGTTATCAGTTACCGGGTTGTTCCCCAACCTTCGCTGCACCCACCTCTTCTTGTTTCAGTTTAGCTTATGTATTGTGAATACGGTTGTAATAGGCTTGATTGAGATAATGCAAATCTTTCCTTCGCTTAAAGGAACAGTAAACTTGACTACGCAACTTTCGGCCATCGAATCGCCTGGGGGGCTTAGATAAATATACAGGGTCTTATTGTTGACAGGCCCCCCCTTCTTTGATATCTCGAACCGTCTCGAACCCCCTACTTAGTGTTCCCAAAGCTAGCTGGCAGGCCCTTGCCCCTTATGCACTGTAATTATGCACTTATGTACTGTAAAAGTTCGCCTTTTTACATGTAGACCACAGAGAAACGACCTCCCGACAAGACGGCCGGGGTTCGATTCCTAGTCGCGGCACACAAACCCTTTGCTTTTGCAAACCTTTTGCTCAAAAGTCGAATTCTCGGAAACTGCCCGGAAACTGCAATGGTCTTAACGAGAATTTTTCTTACTCTCAATATCGACTCAGGGTACATTCTTGATATGTTAGCTAGCTCCCCGAGTCAAGTTTGAGTCAAGTTTTCTGTTCCTTTAAACCAGAATTAAAGCGTACTTGTTCCCTTCGCCGGAACTCTCATTCATAAGTCGAGAGAATGATGAGGACAGAGGGAGTCACTTCCTAAGGATAGGGAATGCTAGAACAGATAGAGTAAGTAAGTATGTTAACAAAAAATATTTTAATTCAAACCATAACTAAGGTGTAATATTTCTCTTCCCCGGGAATTCCATCGTAAGTCAAAATAATGATGAGAACAAAGGGAGTCGCTTCCTAGGGATAGGGAATCCCCTGTATGTAAGTAAGTCTATGTACAGCCTATTTTTTATTCTTTCATATTATTTTTTTTCTTTTTCAAATCCTTATAGCCCACCCTAACTTCGTTTTTGGGATCCCAAAACGTAAGTGGAGGGACAACTATGACATCGCAGAAGTTGTCCGTCCGTCAGCACGATAACTCTCGAAGGGAATGAGATATTTTGATGAAACTTGGTGTGAGGATTCTTTGGGTCGAGAGACAGGTCGAGTTCGTAGATGGGCTCTGTAACCTTACATTTAGGGGATGGGGTTCGAATTAAGGGGCGAACAAAATATGTTTAAACAACTAATTAGATAGTCGATTAAAGGGTAAGAAGACATGCTGAAGATGGTGAAAAGATGGTGAAAACCACTTTATCGCCAGACAAGTAGTTTGACCGGAATCCAGCCAAAACCGGAAAGTTTGTTAAAAGCAAAAGTTTTATTTGAAGTTAATTAAATGTCCGATTTAACGGTAAGAAGAGAAGGTAAAGTAATAAGAAATATGACATTTTTACCCGGACATATAGTTCACCCGGAATCCGGCTGAAACCGGAAAATGTGTTATAAGTTAAAGTTTTACTTGAAGCTGATATAGTTGTAAGGAGATTAAATTCCTTTTCGAGCTTTATTCTTTTGCCGGATAAGTAGTTCGCCCGAAATTCGGCCGAAACCGGAACTTTGGCAGTAAGGCAGGAAGTTTCGATCAGTTTCGTCAAAATAAATATGACTTACAGAGGTAAACACAAATGCTGAATCCACATCTGAACTTGGTTTTCTCAGATGATTAGCTATATGGCCTTAATCTCTTTCTAAATTTTAATAATAAAATATTCAAGCAGTCTGACGAAGACTGGATGTGGCGAAGACAAGAACTAATTGTCTGGATCAAATATTACATTTTTGGGATCCCATCGAAGCCTTTGGTCCTGTTTTCCAAGAACGAACGACTGCAGTGGTTATCCAAACCAAACCAAACGAAAAACGCGAGTACTCCGCTGTGGGGTTCAATGGAGAAGTCGAGAGTATACCTTTAAAGTCGACCGGAATTCCAGTCCGGGAGGATCGGCAGCTCCCGGACTGGAATTCCTGCCCGGATTTTCGGCACCATCATCACTTCCATATGGAAAAGTAGAAATTTCTTCAACTTGATGATGAAAGTGAATAAAATCTGGCCGGGAAATCCTCATCGTGTGTTCGCACTATTAGTCGGGAAACAAAGAGTTGTAAAGGGTGGGAGGTAGAAGAGTGTACGAATCCTTACCACTGTAAACCATGTCATCATGAAATAGTTCTTATTCTTAATTTCTTATCCGACTGGTAATATCACTTGCACATGCTGCAAACTACAAGCTACAACTTCGAATGCGTCGACTGTCCATCACATTTTTGTCTTTATAGAATCATGCTTCAAAGCGCGTGAGAATAGAAACAAAACAACATGTGTCATCTGGATCACCTCCCTTTTTTTTTAACTGGATGATTTTTGATAACTCGACCTTAACTGATACTGACCAGTTAATGAAGAAAAGGGCAAGGAACTCCAGATTTTTTTTTCCGAATGTACTGACATTTAAAGAAAGGAGGTGTCGAAAATTGACGACTCAGTTGTCAGTTGTCACTGACCGAATAGGGGGCGTCACTTGCGTTTTGAAACCTCGATGAACAGTCGTAATAGTGCATTGTATTTTGTATTGCTAGGGGTAAACTTTATGTGGGCTATACTTGGGAGATTTAATCTCTTACCGTGGCGTGGTCTTCAAACTCATCTGCTTCGAAAGAATGTGGGTCCAATAAAAACCTTGAAATCCGAAAACAGGCTATATTAAGCTTTTATCTTGTCGCCATTTTGTGCTGCCAAATTTTTGTGCATAGAAACGATTTTTCACGGGGGTTTTGTCATGGTAATGTTGTCTCGTGGGCATGTTTTGCCATGGGGACGTTTTGTCACGGAGACTTTTCCGTGGAGGTTCTGCTAGAGGATGTTTTTGCAGAAAAACCCATTTTATTTGCCTAGAAACAAGCATTTCGAAATATTAGCTTTCGAGATCACGTGGGGGGGGGGGGTTAGCTATTGAAATAACAATAAGCATTCCACTGAAAACGGATATCCATCGGAAGGGGTGACACCCATTAAAAAAAAAAGATTTTGTGGTTATGGAGTGGTGGGACTGATATGGTGGGTGATAATGATCGTTGGAACTTCAACTGACTTCAATGGGTCTCGACTTATGGTCTGGACACTACTTTTGCGACAGTGTGACGATGACAGTGACCAGTGTGGCGGAGGGGGTGGGGGGGTCATAAGATTAGCAACGGAGCGCCCAGCCATGAAACTGGTAATGGAGATATTTGAGGTTGGCCCCCACCACGGGGCTATCAGGGGATTGGCACGTGTACTTTTTCCTTCCCTTTGCTGTATATGCACGGGCATGTAGTATACACGAGCTGTGTCGGGTGAACAACCGTTGACGATTATCGTAGAATTACCGGGGAATTTTTAATTGAAGACGGCGATTCTCTGACAGGTTTATTGGTTCTTGGTAAACCACCAAATTCGACCACGCTATAGCAAACCTTTGATGTCCCTCTGTCATCCTTAGCCTTCATTCATGAACGATTAAGACCAGCATTCAAAACACTAAACTGATCACGTAGTCATATTAACCTTTCACTGATAAGCAATCGAACCGCCAGTAAAACAAATTTACGACTCGTCTGACGTCGTGTTGCCTTTGCTACGCGTCTGCGAAGATAATTCATTTCGTATGAAATTTCAAGAAATAACAAGAAAATATTTTCGTTGAAGAAAATGGCTGGTTCCTGGTGAAGTTAAGTGTATTTCCCTGACCAACAAGATTTTTGTGGCTCGAGTCTGACAAACAACTGTCGAGGTAGTTTTCGATTTTGTGGCTCGAATTTCGCGGAAAATTTAAATTTAGCGGCACATTAAAGTCCATATAATAAAATTAGCTACTTTATCAAGCCTAAAGACATAAAACTGAGGATCCTTCTTGCAAGAACTGTTTATCTGGATTTCATTTTTAATTCTAAAACATTTTAAAAATTACCGCGAAATGTCTGCGAGTTTCAACTTGTGGCTCGACTGTGTGGCACACAATGGTGCTTCGTGAAGAACAGTCAGAAGTGTGTGGAACATAAATGTCCCGTGGAAAATGGCCTATAGTGAGTGCCCCAGATTGTGGCTGATACTTGCCACTTTTCCTTATAACCTTCCTGGTACCTATTTTACGGCTTTGGCTTGCTAATGTTTATTCACACACTACTGCCAACGCAACGTTACCGAAGTTCCGGAAGGGCATAAATTCTTCCACTCTAATTATTTTCCTGGATCCCGACAAATGCAATGAGCCTTTCAGAATGCGCCGTGATTGGTAGAATATGCGCTCAGGTCACTGCGAACCTATTCTTGGTCTAACCAGAGATGTCATTCGCAGACCTAGGGATGAGCAACTGCGCCATTCCGGGCCCCTTTGCCATTTTCGAATGCAAATCTTAGCTTAGGCAAGACCAGCCATTCAAAAGTAATTAACAACATGTAAAATAAGCTATATTTAAACGCAGAACTGTATCCAAAAAGGGTATTATGTAAAAGATCTTTAGGCTAGAGATATGTAGACTGGGCCACTGTTTCAGATTCATTCTGTCGACTTGTCCATGCTCTGCCTTCGGTTTACCGACTAAACATCTCCATGGAAAAACGTCCCCGGCAAAACGTCCCCGTTGCGAAACGTCCCCGTGGGGAAATGTCCCCGTTGCAAGACGTCCCAATGGTGAAACGTCCTCACGACAAAACGTTCCCATGGCAAAATGTCTCCAAGGCAAAACGTCCCCACGGCGAAACGCCCCCAAGCATAAATTTTGAAGTTTGCCATGGTATTTAGGCGCATGATCGAGGTAAAACAACACCAGAGTTTGCGTTACAGACGTAGGAACATTTTTAAGAGGCAGAAAGGAGCGGACGTGGGACCAGTTGCTGCAGATATGCGCCGTTTCCCCTCAAAATATATACTGTACTATGCCTCGCCCTGGGCTCGTAACTGATCAATAGTAGTTCTAGGTCGTTTAACGAAACTTTTTACCAGCAAGCTCCTCGGAGGAAACAAGCGGAAGCCTGATCTGGCTCAAAAAGAGTCAAATAGGGATCCAGTGCAGATATCCCTATTGTACATGTGGTTCAAGGATCCTACCACAAAATCTGTAATAGTTCATAAGTCGGCCGAATCCCGTCTGTTCCGAGACCCACAGTAAAGAGATGAGCTAAACAACTCCCAGTTTGCCCACCTTCATGAAAAAAATTCATAGTCGGATTCGAATCATTGGGCTTTGCTTTGTTTGGTAACAACCTGTAGCTTATTTCGAAGCAGCCCTCAAGTGTATAGTGAACCTGGTGTTACTCTGGATAATACTTATCTACATAGGCAATTTTAACCTCTTATTCCCATGTCAAAACAAAATAAACATCCCACAAACCATTATCATATTTTTTTTTGTTGGTCTATTTCAGCCCGGGATGTTTCGCCATGGGGACGTTTTGTCATGTCGACGTTTTACCGTGGGGACGTTTCGCCGACAACCCCTGCCTTTTTTGTGATCTTTTCTTTGGTGACTGTAGGCACCATAGGAGTGTGCAGTTGCCCCCCCCCCCCGCCCAATGACACCCTGGGTATATTACTAACCGACAGACCCAGCATTGCGGAGAGTACTCGAGCTCAGGGCCTTATATAGCTCATCATATTTCGAAGCCGAGAACTTTAGCCACATTGCTATCGACGATGTTATATACTAATGCAGGTGCGAACAAATAATGAAATATGGTTCTGCTAATTAATCCTTCAGTTTATAAAATGGCCTCGAGCGCTATTCGAGGACCAGTTGTCATTCAAATGAAGTGGAACACGTTGCTGGTAGCCTCTGCGTTTTTTGCGCTCGTTCTCGCTCGGCATCCGCCGAAACGCGGAAAAAGCCGACCGCACATCCGGCAGGAGGTAAGTGATTAGTTTTAAGCTACGTGAACGCGCAGTCCGATAAGATTTCGCATGCGAAAATACGGGCGCGAAATTCACGTCACTATCGGAATGAGAAAATTCGCATCTGACTGCGAAAATCAGACTGTGTATGTCTCACTTATAGCAAGATAATTTGCACCCAAAGACTATACCCAAAATAGTAGCTCATATCGCAATTGTTAAGAGTAGGCGGTACAAGAACGTCAAAAAATACACCCACCATCCAAAAATGCGGTTCGGACCTAGAAATAGGATATGTAGTTTCACTCATGTCTGAGCATTTCCAGCATCGTCTCGGATCATCTGGAGCAAATGACTGTTCTAACTTCCAAATATCAGCCCAATAAATCCAGTCGTTTGATCCCTAGAAGTGCCACACGATTTCCGGTACCTCCCTCCAACTCCCCCTACCGCGGCTGAATCTGGCTCGGACTCAAGAATGGGTCATCTAAAGCCTCTTCTCTTACCACCTATCAAGTTTTATTCGAACCTGAGCATATTTGAAAATTCCGGTACCCCCCCCTAACGTTGGTCAGATCCGGTTTGGACCTTAAAATATGCCATCTAGGGCATATGCTCTCTCTACGTTCCAAGTTTCATTTAAATCGCTGCACTCCTTTGACCCCTATGCGAGCCACAACATTTCCGGGACTCCCCCTCCAACGCCCCTACTGTGGCCGAATAAGAATTGAAAACATGAAAGTCACATCTCTGACAACTCCTCTTACCGTCCATCAAGTTTGAGTGGAATTGGAGCATCGCCTATCTGCAAATATCCGGTTCCAGCCCTCCCCCCTATCGTGGCCGGATCCGGTCTGGACGCCAAATAACAAATCTAGGCCGCATAAGCTCGGCACTGCCCAACTTGCATCCCATTCGGTCAATCCGTTTGGTTTTTGTGCATGTCAAAAGTTTCTGGACCCCCCCTCTAACTCCCCCAACCGTGGCCGCATGTGGTTCGAATGCATGTTTTGCACGTCTAGGTCATCGATTTGTATCACCCATTAAGTTTCACTCGAATCGAACCACCCGTTCCCAACTTACGCAAGTCAATTTCCGTATTCCTTTTCCCTCACTCCCCCCAAAAACGGTCGGATCCAGGAAAGGAAGTTTCCCTAGGGCATTGTGTCGGGTAATCAAGTCAATTAGGTCGGGTCATTAATATGCCTGCGAAGTTTCATTGTCTTAGAACATCTGGAGCTATTCTAACTCGCGATCACCGGAATTCTGAAAAAAAAACCTCCAACTCCCCCCACAGAGCTCCGATACGATCTGGCTCCGTCAATTGAAGAAGTATGTAAGATATGGAATGAAGGGTCATAGGAACTTTTTTCTGTAGGCACTGCAGCCACTGATCGAAATACCAACGCCAGAAGCAACGACGGCTGCACCTACACAAGCGACGGAAACAACAGCGCCAACTACGCCAACTACGATACCGGCAGATGAAGTGACAATAGCCCCACTTCCAGACCTTATAAGCACCCTCGAACCCAGTAAGTTCTTCTGGGTTTGCCGTCGAGATAGCTTAGAATACTGGGAGATTTATAGTTTCTAGAAACGCATTGATTTGTCGCAAGTTCATATATTGGCTACGACTGAAGAGAATGCTTGCTAAGAAGGGCTGAAATAAATCTCAGCTGACTAATCCGTTTGGCATCACCTAACGGCCATATCTTTTCCCAAACGGGCCGTATGAATGAATGAATGATTTATTCGCACATTAAAGCCATCAGGCCATCATGCAACAAAACAAAACAAAAAATCAACAATCTGACATACGTATCCTCACAAAATACATGCTTAATATTTTTTTAATTACATTAAATAGTTTATAAACACTATAAACACAACTTCCTCATCAAAAGAGATCTTTCCGGTGTTTCAAAGCTAACTTGAGGAACTTCCCTACATTTCTTATTTCTTTAAAATCTTTACTTCCCATCCTTTTAATAATCCATTTCTTATCTTCCCCCCACCCCGAAAATCTCCTCCCTTAGTTAAGTGAAAATTCGAATGACTGATCTACGTAATGCATGTGAAGTTAACTAGATAGCAAGATCCAAAAGCTCACATGGCACTTGCAAGAGTAGTTCGCATGTGTATGCGAGCTATAGCTTAACACTGTCATGACTCGATGGCTCTTTCGAGACCCCTCAAACTCTTTAGGAGTGACCGGATAAGATCCGGATTTATAAATTGCAGGTCCAAGAATTATGGTATTTTCCGCTCATCAAGTTTTGACACCCCTCTCCCTGCAACTCCCCTTTCGCCGCATCCGGGAATGTTCAGAGACCTCTTCCATCTCCCCCACCGTGTCTCGATGTACTTCGGATAAACGGCGTCACATTTGGAGCATTTGCTCCTACCAACAATTAAGTTTCACTTGAATCGAAGCTCTTCTGAGAATTTCCGCCCCTCTAAAACAAATCTGGTCCCCCCTCCGTACTCCCCCCACATCGAGGTCGGACCTTATTTGGATACATAATGTGCCTGGGGCATATGCTCCTACCACCCATCAAGTCTTACTCGAATCTGAGAACTTCCGGAAAATGACCCGAGATCCACTTCCCCCAACAGAGGTCGTGGAGGGCCCAGACTTGAAACGGCACATCTAAGGCCCATGACTTTTGTACGTCCCAAGTTTCACCATTATCCCCCATTTGTTTGGTCCCTGCGCGAGTTACAAAGTTCCTCCAGATCCCCGCATCGTGTTCAGATGCGATCCGGAAACGTACATTTCGCATTTAGGGCATGTTCTCCTACCCTCTATCAAGTTCGACTCAAATCGGGGCACTTCCGGAAAATGTCAAGTACCACCCCCCCTCGAATTCCCATCGCGGAGTCCGGAATAATATATCTAGGAGACGTGATCTTTTATACTGTTCAAGTTTCATCTCAATCGCTCCATCCGTTGGTCCCGGATTCCTATTCCCCCCGATCCCACACGGCTGATCGGATCCGGGTAAAGATAGTTTCGCTGAGTATTGGGTCGGGCCCATTGTACGCAAGCCAAGTTTCATCGTCCCAGCTTACGTGGAAGTGCCCGAACTAGCAAAAGTGAGACACAGGGAAAGACCGACGGACATAAATTACGATCTCTATATGGCACTTCAGCCGTAACCTGCAACTGCCACAACCTGAGGCGAGTCTGGATGATGCAAAAGCTGAACATTGGTCCAATCCGGGTTTGGATTTGGACTTTAATATCAGATTTAATTCTGACAGGCTCCATCAGCCAAAAAGCTAGACTGACTCAGAGATGAATGGCTGAATTCCTATACTGTCCCTTGCCACAAAAATGTTTTTTTTTTATAACAATCACTCTTTTGGAGTCTGTTTACCAGCACTTTTCTAATTAGATTGCGGCTTTGAAATCAATGGTCTGAACACAAGGTCTGGGCTGATTACCTCACCTGACTACCCGAGCGATTACCCAGATAATCAGTACTGCATCTGGAGAATAAAGGTATGAAAAAGAGCTTCTTGAACTTCTTGTACACACGGACACACACTTCGATAAGACTTCGCATGCGAAATTCGCCTTATTCCAGTTCAGCGTTCCAAGCAGACTAGTTTACCCTATTGTCTCATAAGTTCTGTAGTCATAGACATAGGCGAATTAAGATCCAATTAGTCCTTTTTCTTTTTTTTTCTTTTTTTTTTCTTGTGCATTTACTACACTATTGAAAGCTCAGTATATTTTTTCCTTTTCTTTGTCTGTACTGCGCTATTTTCCTCTTCTTAAAGTTTAACTGAAAAGCTAATTTATTTTTGTATCATTTAACTGACTACACTGCATTATTTTGATTGTGTTAAGGGATTTATATTATTTCCACTATTTGCTCTAGTATGATGTTCAGAATATCTACGGCCGTCCTCACAGCGCAAAATTCTACTATGTCGCAGAAAAACTGAATCTCAATACAAACGCGGCTTTTCAATGGCCAGTGATCAGCTCCAAGAAGGGCGTGAACACTTAGTGTTCGTAAAACGTTTTCGTCAAGCATACAACACAGACACAAGCAGATAGAGGTACTTCAAATCACAAGGAAATTCCACTATTTGAAAACCGATTATTCGTTAATAGCTAAAGAACGAAGTAACGCATTTTCATCGGGTCTTCAAGCCTCTTTAAGTGAATAAGTCATGGGTACCTAGATTGTGCTATTACATTCCTTTTCGGTTAAACTTTAAGTGCGTAAAAAAAATTTCATCATCATCATTATCACCATCATAGTAAAAAGTCGGATCTGTGAGGTAGTGGGTAACTTTCACTTTCTGCTACTGAGATATATGCAAAACATCTATTGCCTGAGAAGCAGATTTCAGATTTTTTCCTCATCAGTCTGCGGATCTATTTTACCATGTCTGTCATAAAGTGTTGATGGTGAGGCATAGAGGGATTAACAGAAACTAGCCCGCTTGGAACCGCTGAACTGGAATATAGGCGTTTTCAGTGACAATCCAGATTGGATTCTCGAAAATGCGTTTTCTCCGACAATCCAGATTATGAAACATCGTTTTCTCTGACAATCCGGATTCTTTTTTGGGTTGCCGATTCGGGAATTTTGCAACGAAGCAAGATCGTCAGATTGTCGTTTTATAATCTGAGATACTCGATTCGCTGTTTTCTCTGATAAAGTAGCTATATCTAGGATTATAGTCCGGGATTGTCACGGAAAAAAGCCTTAGGCGAATTCGCGTTACTACGAGGAAACCTGCATGCGATGCGTCAATATTTCGGAGCGAAGGTGGAAGTTCGCATCCGATTGCGAAAATCGGACTGTGTGTGCACGTGCCTTTAGTGTTCTGGATTTCTTGCAGTTTCTTCATTTCTTTGGCTATTGTTGAAATCGGTCGGTATTGATGTATGGCGGGACGGTATAACGCAACACGTACTTATAGGACTAGACTACCAGGAGACCGAACGCTCATGATTACCTCACTTAAAGGACCTCTCTTGCTTTTTCTGCCTTCTATATTTATCCCTAGATCCCTTACGGAATTATTATTTTTGAAATCCCCGTTTCGCGATTGTTTCGTTTTGTACCAATGACTTTTAAGCACTTTTTCGGCTTAGCCGAGTTTTGCCGGTCACGCAACATAAGCTTCGCCGAAAGCTTGATGGTCCGCCAACAACTCTTTCGCACATAAGAACATGAGAAGCTTCAAAGTGTTGTTTTTCGTTTTGAAAGACATGGTAGGTAGGCCTATTCGGGACTATATTCTGTCTTAGTCTCGTTTTTTCCACTTCTTAACTACTGCGCGTTCAGTTTTCATTTTGCGTCCAGCCGACGCGTCGGAGAGCAGGAAGGCTGGATAGACTTGACAAACGCTAATAGGAAAATCGCTCATTTCACGTGGAAAGTAATGGTATTTTGAAAAACGATCTTTCCGAGCCATTTCATCGTGAAAAGACCATTTCTAGTAAGAGTTGTGCTTTAAACACGAAGATGGCTTCTTTCGAGCTGTCCGAAGCACTGGGAAGGCGCTGCATCGAATCGATTGTTCTAACTGTCTTTGGGAAAGCATATACAGCAGACTTAGGTCGAACGAACATGCAGTCGGTGAGGTATGACAACCGATCGATTCAAAATCTCATTAAACGAAAATACCACTGACGAGCACACGACTGTGCAATCAAACTCTGTAGATACCTTCAAGAACGGAGTTAACCAAGAACCGCGGATCGTGATCGGAACCGCAGAGGGACACATATAACGAAAAAGGCTTCTTGTCTCCCCCACCCCTAATATCAAAGCATCAAAATCAGGTAAAATTTACTGGAAGTGACAAACAACAGAAGTACTTCAAGAGTATTCGGCCTTGCCCACTGAACAACTCGTCCCCTCGTCATCAGCGAAGTTGCGCATTCATGCAACTACTTCGCTGGTATTGAAATTTGCCAGACAAACGACAAGTGGGACATTATCCAGCTAATCGTGAGATAATACGTCTTGTTTGTTTTATGGTGGCGACACGAAGCGACTCATTACTTAACAGAGCTTGCGGAAATAACTGGCGGTCATAAAGAACCGATCCACTCAAGGCAGTGTCGGATGTCAAATTCAGCAAAGTCACGCAACGGAAACTAAAAGCCAACGTCACCGATAGTGTCGTTACGACCGAAGTCATTATTTCTCATTGAAAGCTGGGTAGACCGCCGAATTCAGGAGAAACTGCTGCTTAGCTTGCAACTCAAAGCCACGCCGTCAGTTGAAAGGATACTGTACTCTTAGGACTCCTCCACTCTTCTTCCTAACTGTTTGATCATTACCCTCTCCCTACGAGTGTTTGGAATTCAATCCCAAGTAAAGTCCGTGAGGCCCCGCACCTTGCTGCATTCAAGGCCACAGTGAAAAGGTTCTTCCTCGCTAAAGAGTAAGCAGGAGTCAGTCGTTTTCTTTTTTCTTCTTTTTGTTTTGTTTAGTATTTGTTTAAGTAATCAGAAATGTATTGTTAGTAGTAGTATTTATTTTTCATTAGTAGTAGGATTTATTCTTCATTAGTAAACAGATGTGAATTTTGTTTTTTCGCCGGTTATTTAACAAGTCCCCCGGGACTTTCCCTGTAGGTGATGCAGACAAATGTTATGCGTTAGTTTTGTATTAAACATAATCTAATCTAAAAAAAAAAAATCTAATCCAGCTCTGAGTTTCAGTACGATTAATCCGATCCGTCCTTCGACAATTAATAATTCGTGTGTGTACCACGATCGACACTTTGCAAGACCTTTTGAATCTTCGGATGTCTCCTTAATAAGTCCGTCTTGGCCGAACGGTTAGCACGCTGAACTCGTAATCGTAGGGTTGCTGGTTCGAGTATCGGTGATTCCTACAGTTGGGTTTGGGGTGGAAGTTAGTGGCGTATCCCTGTGAGACAAGCCAAAGTTTACCCAGCTTTAAATGGGTACTTAGAATAACCTGGAGAATGTGACAGGAAGGATGTGCGAAAGTATCAGGATTGCTAACCCCCACAGGTCATTGTACTTCCTTGTTGAGGGAAAAGAATCAGAGATCAGCTCTGCCAGTTAGGCTGATGCTGATACCTTTATCACGCGTAAGTCACCACCAAACCCTCGGAGCACCGTTTCGTCTCGCTTTTCTTACTGAGTCGAACAAAATCCAAATGTTGAAAATAGAGTTAAATGGGTGGATAACTTTTTGAAGTGAGAGAACGATTATAAAGGACAAAGATATCGGCAAAAAAGCACTGTCCAGTGTTGTATTTCCTGAAAAGTAGATCTAGAACCCTGCAGCGTTTCTCCGTAGCACTGCGCCTATTTCGCGTATTTTCGATCTGTTTAAATGTTCACTGAATAGGGATGAAACAAGAAAATCCGGCAACAAATCACTTTTTAATTTAAACAAGTTTGAAAACCCGACGAAAACGCGTTGCTCCGTTGCTCCGCTGTTCGGCGTGTACTTAATAGCCGAGAAGCAGATAGTATGGTTTTCAATCAAGATCAGGGAAGGTATATTTACTAGGAGGTCAGCCAGGGATAAGCCTTGGAAGTAAGTCTGCGTAAAGGTCAACCTTGCCGTCGAAAAACAAAGGAGGAGACTATCCGGGATTTATCCGAGAGCTAGGCTTCCCTCCTTTTATGCCCAATCCTATACGGCAACGAGGCTGAAGTAAGAGCAGGATGGACCAGGTTGACGTAAGATTGCGATGGCTTACTATCCTTCTCAAAAGTCAACACAGCAGGAGATGGAATACAGGAGGATCTTTTCCTGACAACAAACTCCGACGGCATTACATTCTACCGATGTAGTAAGAAGTCGCCTATAGTGTGACGAAAGGAGCTTCGTGATGAAGAAGGGGCCCAACCAAACTCAAAATCCTGCAACAATTCATTCAGTGGCAGCCCTGAGCAACTTAGCCTATTCCTTAGTTTACTGGTCCGGGTGGCAAAATTTCAAGAATTCAATTTTCCTCGTGGCCACTACAATTCATTGTTGACACAAAGAAGCCGATGCCTAAAACCTAATCTGCAATGTGTAGCCTACAGACGGCATTTCCAGAGGTTGAGGCGATTTTGGAGTTAACCACACACAAAGAGCTTGTCCCAAAGCTGAAACGAGAGAAGCTTGAAACTTGCCGCGAAAGCCTACTCAGTCGGCTGAATTTAATCTTCATTCACGTGTCCACAAGAATGTGTGCTGATGGAGTTTAACAAACATAACTGTCCGTCGTTTGAAGAACATAATCGGAGATGCGGTTAATGCTGAACCGACTAATAATTTAATGTGTATTAGTCGGGTCTTCACCTTCCGGAATCTGGGTTCCCAAATTCTCCGTGAATTTTTCTGAATTTCTTCTACGATAATTAACAAGAGCTGTAAGCTCATATGGCACTTGCATGTGTTGAGATGTTTTGTTTGATCAAAAATATTTTTCGACTTTGTGGTTAAAATGCGCACTTTAAGGGAGCTAGATAAAAAGTATTTTATTTTTGAACTTGGGTGTAATGATGCGCACTTTAAAGGTGCTAGAAATGCATCTGTATGCAAAACCCTTGAGGCAAAAACGATCACAGGCCCTTAGGGATCCTTGATGTATACTAGTCAGAGCGCCAGATTCTGTATCTCGCTTATTTCGATCAGTACCCATGCCGGAAGGTACAAAAATGTTAAGGGTGGATCCCAGGGTAGTCGACCATGCTGAAAACGAATATCGTAGGGCGCATGTTCGCCGTTGGGGCGTTTCTGAGATATAGGCCAAAAACGCCAAATTTAGCCTATAACTAAGTGTGACGATTCAGGATTTTTTTGCGAGTTATTGGGTTGAGGAATCCGGCGTAATGTTATATCAATCGAAAGAGGAGATCTAGATCTACAAGAATATGATTTTTAAATGGAAAAAAAAACAATATTTTTTCTCTATTTACTGCAGTTTCAAAATAAGTGCTGTAAAATTCGACAAATATCTCAAAGAAAGGCTAAAAACTCGAAATTTCTTCAAGGTAACAAACTTTTTTTTCATATTAGAAAAGAAAGTTCATTCAATTCCGTACAATTTGAGCTAAAAAAATATAAACTATTTTTATTTTTAAAATGTCTGCGATTTTTTTTTTGTAGTGTCACTGCATGATCACTAGCCATATCGTGAAAAGGGACGTAGTTTTTTTTTCTTCAAAGGGTAGGAATACTTCAAACTGCCTAACTGTTTAAAATTTTTAACTTTTTACTTGAAAATAAAAATAGGTTTAAAAAAAATGTTGACAAAAAAAGTGTTTTTTTAGAATGGACGAATATGTTTCCTGGTGTACTAAGGGGTCTGCAATTACCTTTTTGGGACCTGATTTGCCACTGATACGACTGAGCTATTTACTACAAAAAAAATTCTGCTTCACAGATGGATTCAGTCGGCGCACTGGGGTTGTCTTACTCGGCCTGCCCGTAAAATTGGGTAATAGTAACTGATTAGGGACCTGTTGTAATTAAAAGTAAAAGGTATCAGATAAAACTTTCAAAAATATTCCTCATTTTCTTCTTCCGAGAATTCAGTAGGGCAAGGTCAGACTCCCTGCATGCCCTCCTCGTTCCGCGGCAGGAGCATAAGCTGCAGCATCCTTTCATTTTTGAGCAGCTACAGTCTTTCCTGCATCTTCCACTTTTGCATCTGCAGTAAGCTTCCAGGCTTGATGCTTCTTTACAGCTTGAGACGACCGCATCTACTCCCCCTTCAGCCATCTTCCATCCATGGAGGAGTGAATCTGGAATGCTCGGCCGAGCCTGTACTGACGACAAGATTATCCATGTAGCGAATATGGCTCTTCGTATGCATGGCTCGGAGATATCATCAGAAGGTGGCAGTCTTCTCACATCTTGTTTCTGGCGCCAAATGTAAGCCCTTACACTGGCCAGTGAATTGAATCCGGCCTGTTTACCGTACATTTCAATGACCAGGGATTTTGATAGGTCGTGAACTTCTCTAAACGCGTCGACTGAAAGCTTCCCTTCTGCATCCTTGATCCGCTCCGTCACAGACACCATTTTTGAGGCAAAAGTTGGAGACGTTTAAGAAAGAAGCTTTCCCGACGCCGAAGAAAAAGTTCGTTGTGTCACACCCTGACAGACCAGTGCACGAACGGTAACATAATCTGCTCCTCTTTGGACAAATGGACTCCATCCGCCAGCTCGTGTACTGGGATAATGTAAGTCGGGAACTTCAAGAAAAGTTCGCTCAGTCCCTCAGCTTGAAGCTCTTCAAAAAAATGAACACGGGCTACTGCCACGTCTGTGTCGTTGGCATGCACAACGATGCTACAAGCGTAACGGCTAGCGTACTTGGCATGTGTCATAAGGCGTTGGTCAGCCTCTTCGTGGCTGGAGGACAAGCATTCCTCGTAGTAACAGTGTTCTGGTAAAGTTGGACTGCAGCCATGCTTGACCAGAGACACTTTGAATCTCTCCTTGAACCCACCTGAGAGAAAAAGGTTGAGTGCGTTCGGAAGCTGATCACCCATCTGCTCCCAGGTTTCATACAAAATTTCGAGGAGCCGGCTTTTAGACGCTGAGCTTGCAAGTACGGCATCCCATTCTTCAATTGTGCTAAGAGCGGAAATCTGGAGGTTTTTCCCTTTCCCTCGTCGGAGTCTGCATGCTGATTTCAAGGAGATCGACTCTCCGGTGTCCGTGAGCTTCCCAAACAGCCCGTCGTACCGATCTGCGACAATGTGGACTTCAGGAATACCCACTGGAAGATCATTCAGCAACGATAGAAGCAATCTTTCCGCGAAGGATTTGACTGTTTCAAACCTGGCAGGCCGATATGACCTTATCTTGGACATTAGGTCAATGATGTGTACTGTAGCTGATGTTGTTTCTTTGGATTTCAAAGTCGCCGGCCAAGCTGCAAGTCCTCCTTTTTTTTCTTAGCCAGTTCAACAGCACAGCTTTGTTCCCCGTCCTCATTTTCCAGCCAGAGGTTGTCTTGGTTGATTGTTGCGGAAGATGTTCAAAAATGGATGGAGTGAAAGTAAGAATCTCTTTTGTGAGGATCTTTGCAACTGCTTTCTCCTTTTCTTCGCCGTAGCTCAACTGAGCAGTAATGATTCTCTTCAAGGCTGTTACTTCAGAGCTCAGGAGATCGGTTCTAGGGACACCCTTCAACTTTCTGAGTTTTTCTCTCTGAAGGGAAAGTTCGGAGTGCAACCTTTCTCACATCTTCTTTCCTGTTGCACAGAAAGTCCTCAACCACCTCTTTTCCTTTTGTGGCTACGCAAGTAATATCAGAAACAATCTTCTCTTCGTCCACAACTTCTGACGTCACAATATTCACTAGGTCGAAGTCCACTCTGCTGAACGGATTGCCACATGTAGTGAAAATGTCTCGAACCCTATCTCGCGAAAGTTGTAATCGCGTCGTCGTCGACTGATTGTCTTCGTGATGTTTCAATGTCTCTGTGGATACGTTGACTACTTGCAGGAAACCATTGCTGATGGCAGCAGAAATCGGTAAGGTAAGAATCCAAGCTTCAGTCTGTCTCTCATCCATTTGTTCTCCTATTATTCCGGCCGTCGTCTTTGCATCCTTGTTCACTGTACATTCCAGTCTCTGATCGGACAAGGTGGCCGTGAACCTGATGTGCGTTCTCTTCACTGCGAAGTATCCTTTCATGAACTTCCTGTGTACATCAGGAAAGGTTTGTGGTAAACTTCGCATGTCTGATAGGTACTGTATGAGACATCTTGTATACTGAGGATGGTCAGCCGCCGCCAAGTATGGCAACATCCGAGCAGTTGCTGTCAAATGAGACTCTCAGTCACAGTCTCGTTCAGCATGAATGAATTGCATCGCTATTTCAAGTATTTCCAAGAACTGCCGCCAGAAAGCAAACGTGGGCGACGCATTTCGCAGGGTGTCGAAGGCATTCATTATGGGAGCCAAAGTGATTAAGGTATCGTTTGCCTCCTGAAGTGCAGTTCGCGCGTCAGCACCGTTTGCCAATGAAGTCCTGAATAACTCAATGGCACTACCCAGCTGGTCCAGACGGGATAAGTCTTCTTGTGCTTCAGAGTAATACTCTTCCAAGGACTCCCAGTAGAGGGCTAGCAAGACCTCGTACAGTATGCAGTAGGCATTGATAGCTTGGTAGTAGCCTTTCCCTTGAAATACCTTTTCGCAAGTACCAGGAAGCAGCAGCTTTGCCTTTGCAGCTGCCCCCATTCTAAAAAAACACTTTTTTTAGTCAACATTTTTTTTAAACCTATTTTTATTTTTAAGTAAAAATTAAAAATTTTAAACAGTTAGGCAGTTTGAAGTATTCCTACCCTTTGAAGAAAAAAAAACTACGTCCCTTTTCACGATATGGCTAGTGATCATTTCAGTGACACTACAAAAAAAAAATCGCAGACCTTTTAAAAATAAAAATAGTTTATATTTTTTAGCTCAAATTGTACGGAATTGAATGAACTTTCTTTTCTAATATGAAAAAAAAGTTTGTTACCTTGAAGAAATTTCGAGTTTTTAGCCTTTCTTTGAGATATTTGTCGAATTTTACAGCACTTATTTTGAAACTGCAGTAAATAGAGAAAAAAATAGTGTTTTTTATTCAATTTAAAAATCATATTCTTGTAGATCTAGATCTCCTCTTTCGATTGATATAACATTACGCCGGATTCCTCAACCCAATAACTCGCAAAAAAATCCTGAATCGTCACACTTAGTTATAGGCTAAATTTGGCGTTTTTGGCCTATATCTCAGAAACGCCCCAACGGCGAACATGCGCCCTACGATATTCGTTTTCAGCATGGTCGACTACCCTAGGATCCGTCCTCAGCATTTTTGTACCTTCCGGCATGGGTGGGTGCACGATACAGAATCTGGCGCCCTGACTATACCGTTTCGTCAAAAGTTTTTTTTCGCTTTTCATTTCAAATGCGCACTTTAAGGGTGACAGAAATAAATTTTTAAGCAAAACCCTTGTGGCAAAAAATGATCATGGGTTAAGTAAGTACTTTTCGACCTGGCCGTTCAGATTCACACTTTAAGGGAGCTAGAACGTCATTTGTAAACAAAACCCATGAGGCAAAAATGATAATGGGCTCATGGGGATCATGAAAATATGAATTTGGTTTAAAAGTATTTTTCTAAATTTGCAGTCAAGATTAGTACTTTAACGAATGGTCGGGTTTGGAAAGTGGCCATTTTGAGTCAATTTTGTCAAATCTCTAATATCGTCCTAGATTATCTGGAAGTACCTTAAATCGTGATCACCGGAATCCCGGACCTCCCCCCCCTCAAACTTCCCCACAGTCACCGGAGCCAATCCGGTTCCGTAAGTGTTTATCCAGAGCATCTGTTTGTTATTCCCACAAAGTTCCATCCCGATCTCATCGGTCTAAGTCGGTCACGTATTTTCGCCCCTCCCCCCCAATTGCTGTCGGATCTATCCGGACATGAAAAAGATCAACAGAAACATGTCCTCTCTTCAATTACCAAATTTCACTCAAATCCGATCAGCCGTTTCAAAGTTACGCATGACTCAGTATTCCGGATTCCCCCTCCCGTTACTCCCCCCACGGCTATCAGATCATGTAAATTTTTCTTTATAAGTCAGTTTGATCGGGTTCCTGATTCGCCTCCCAAGATTCGTCGTGAAAATCCCCAAAACCGCCATAACCGGAATTCCGGGAAACTCCCCTCTACCCCCCCCCCCCCCCCCAATGTCATGATCCATCCCAAATGTATAAACGATTTATCTGGAGCAGATGCTTGTTCTTCCTAGCAAGTTTCACTCCGATCCATCCATTCTAACCGTTTCCCGATATTTCCAGTCTCCCCCCCAACTCCCCCATAGCTGTTGAATCCGGTCCGGACTTCAAATGGGACACCAGAGGTATGTCATTTATTCAGATATTAAGTTTCATTCCAATCCGACCACCCGCTCCAAAGTTACACAGTACTCCAATTTTCCGGATTCCCCAGCCCTCCCCCCCCGCTAGTGTCCGGATCCAGTCCAAATGTATAAGCGATTTATCTGGAGCAAATGCTTGTTCCTCCCAGCAAGTTTCACTCCGATCCCTCTATTCTAACCGTTTCTCGAAATTTCCGGTCTCCCCCCCCCCGACTCCCCCATAGCTGTCGAATCCGGCCCGGACTTCAAACGGGACATCAGTAGTGTGCCATTTATTCAGTTATAAAGTTTCATTCCAATCCGATCACCCGTTCGAAAGTTACACACTACTCCAATTTGCCGGATTCCCCATCCCTCCACTCCCCCCCCCGGATGGTCGGATCCAGTCCAAATGTATACACAGTTTATCTGGAGCAGATGCTTGTTCTTCCCAGCAAGTTTCACTCCGATCCCTCTATTCTAACCGTTTCTCGAAATTTCCGATCTCCCCCCCCCCAACTCCCCCATAGCTGTCGAATCCGGTCCGGACTTCAAACGAGACATCAGAAGTATGCCATTTATTCAGATATTAAGTTTCATTCCAATCCGACCACCCGCTCCAAAGTTACACAGTACTCCAATTTTCCGGATTCCCCAGCCCTCCCCCCCGCTAGTGTCCGGATCCAGTCCAAATGTATAAGCGATTTATCTGGAGCAGATGCTTGTTCCTCCCAGCAAGTTTCACTCCGATCCCTCTATTCTAACCGTTTCTCGAAATTTCCGGTCTCCCCCCCCCGACTCCCCCATAGCTGTCGAATCCGGCCCGGACTTCAAACGGGACATCAGTAGTGTGCCATTTATTCAGTTATAAAGTTTCATTCCAATCCGATCACCCGTTCGAAAGTTACACACTACTCCAATTTGCCGGATTCCCCATCCCTCCACTCCCCCCCCGGATGGTCGGATCCAGTCCAAATGTATACACAGTTTATCTGGAGCAGATGCTTGTTCTTCCCAGCAAGTTTCACTCCGATCCCTCTATTCTAACCGTTTCTCGAAATTTCCGATCTCCCCCCCCCCAACTCCCCCATAGCTGTCGAATCCGGTCCGGACTTCAAACGAGACATCAGAAGTATGCCATTTATTCAGTTATTAAGTCTCATTCCAATCCGATCACCCGTTCTATAGTTACACACTACTCCAATTTTCCGGATTCCCCAGCCCTCCACTCCCCCCGGGTGGTCGGATTGGGAAACTGAATGTTTCCAAGTTAGTCCGATCGGGTCCCTGATGCTCCTGCCAAGTTTCATCGTCCTAGCACATCTGGAAGTACTCCAACTCGAAAAAGTGTGACAAAACTCCTTAATTTTCAGAATTTCCCCGGCCCACCACTCCCCTCCAGATGGTCGGATCGGGAAACTGATTACTTCTAGGTTAGTTTGGTCGGGTCCCTGATTTTCCTGCCAAGTTTCATCGTCCTAGCACATCTGGAAGTACCCTAACTCGAACATGTGGGACAAAAAAATTCGGACAGACCGACCGACAGACCGACAGACCGACCGACAGACGGAATTGCGATCGGTATATGGCACTTGAGCCAGAGGCTGCAAATGCCATAAAAATTCCGGAAATCTGGAAGTTCAAAAGCCCTTTTTTCCGGATTATTTTGATATACTTTCGGACCGGTTCATATTCCAGATACAATTTACAGAAGAAGTCAAAAAACAATCTGGAAGCCCAGATTCCGGAAGTTCCGGGAGGTGAAGACCGGACTTCACAGATCAGATTTTTAACTCTGTTCTGTACGACCATTCCCAATTTCTTTGAGACATGCAGAGGCGAAAGTTTCTATGATGGAATATATAAAAATCGCCCAATTCGTGTGCCCATTGTCCAGAGCGCTGGCGCAGATAGAAGGGGCGCTCCAAGACGCTGTTTGAGCCATCTGTCACAACTCGACAACGTCAACTACTCTTCTCCTGTCGAGTTGTCAACTCATGGAACAATCTCACCAACAAAACTGTATCAGCACCCAACGAGGAAGTCTTCAAAAAGTCTTTGGATAAAGATTGGAAATTTAGTACTATTGGGATGCATCCGATGCCTATCAACTCATCACATCATCAACGACGGAGCGATTCAACAGATCAAGACTGATCTTAATTCGCACTGTGCGAATTAAGGTAATTACTATTGGTATGACCATAACCTTGGCTTGATCACAACCTGAGCAGCACCAGGGACGATGTATTCCCGAGATGGGGAAGGCATAAATATCGGAACCACACTCCGTTCGTATAGTCCAAATAGCCAATTGGTTCTGTCACAACATTCGGTTTGCTTGATCAGTTTCGATAATTGACCACAAGTGAAGTGAATGATGAACAAAGTGACCGCGACTACTGTGTATTTTCTTTTGAGATTGAGGTTATTTTTAACATTTTTTTAAAGAAACCAAAAAACGATTTATCTTGCTAAATCTCAGAAGTAGACAGACAATATAGATTGGTCTACAGCCGGTGCTGAGACAAGGTCGGTCTATTTTCTTAATCTTGTAGAGCATTGCACAACAGACAACCTAAACTGACATATCGGCAGAAGGTGCGTTTATGGTCGTCACATAACTCGACGACTCGACGTGTTCTTCTTTTCCATTTTTTGACTTTAGGGCGAGACACGATGGAAGAAGAGGATTTGGTTAATAGAAAAAATTTGCTGACCTTCGTCAGCTTGGGAAGTTTCTCGGCCAGGCTATGGAGCATCTTGAGCGTTTTTTTTTCTTGTGTACGGATTTTCTCCTTTTGGTGCTTATATTTAGTTTTGGGGTGTTATTTTGAATTTTATTTTGTTTTCCTGCCATGGCCCCACGGTCTTTTTGGGAACGATTCATTCATTCATAAAGCTATTCAATTTTTTTTCCTTATTTGCCCTTTTTTCGGATTAGCCTACATTCTTCACTTACCACAAAATCCATCGCGCACGGGACTTCTCACTAGGTGGCTCGCGTAACTAGGCTACCTAGGACATCCGTCCCCACCCCTCGTTTGCTGACTGGTTTTGAAGGTAGAAGCTAAGGTCGGGCGCCGCCGGTCTGCAGAAGAGTTTCTCCACGCTATTCACAGGGTCCCAGTGACCCTATTTAAGACCTAGCCTTAACAACCACCCTCGAAACCACATCATAAAGGATAATAACCACAGGATAAAGGGCGCATTCGATTTACTTACCTCCTTACACTTGTGTCAGGACGTAAGCTCTGCAGCTCTCACTGGCGACAGCCGCTTACGGGCCATTGCGTTCCATGAAGCTTTCGTGAACGGCACCAGACGCTGAAGCTAGTAGCGATCCCACCTCCTTCTGTGACGGCGGGAACCTCCGATGGGCTCATGGTCTTATTTGACAGTTCGCAGCGAATTTTTGTTGGCGTTGGCGACGAAACTCTTCAAGCCGGCTGGTGGGTTGTCGAGCAAAGCTTTCTTCGCTAGGCTGGAGTGACCCTGCAAAACAAAGTCTCGCTTATTTAAAGGTTTAGTCGAAGAACCCGATATGGGATTTCCACGACTCAGTTGACACAATCTGAAATCATAAGTAAAGATGTGGACGTGGCGGTGATTAACGTACGAAATTTAGAAACACGCGGAAGAAAATCAAAACCGAATAATTTCTGTCCTTTGTGCTTTAAAGGACACCTGAATGAAGAGTACCAAGTATCATCCCTAGCTGTATGACTTCCGTTAACATTGCCTGCAGAAAACCCAATCCAAATACGGAATAATGTTTCCAAGCTATGATTTTTGCTCCATCCCTATTTTGAAAACGCAACAACCAGGAGAAGAATGCTCTCCGTGGCCATGTCTGTAAATGCATTCTCCATGGTGTGTTCAAGTATGGTTTCATTGTTCAGGTGTCCTTTGACGACTAGCCTATCTATTCTAGGCTGGACCAGGCAAGCGCGTCAGTCTCAACTTCACCGACTTCGACATCTCAGGAAGTGAAAACTGCGAAGGTGACCGCATCAGTGTTACGAGCTCTGGTAAGACCGGGTCGATTTCACAATGTCTGGCGTTCCTATTTTCACAAGTGTCAACTAGTCCAAACGAAACGCTTTCTCTCCAGTTAAGCAATTATTTTGTCCCTGTTTTGTCTCACGTTTAGTTTCTTCTGGCTTTTCCGACTGTTTACCTTTTCTTCTATTCCACAGACCAATAAAGAGCATCAGTTCAATGAGAAACCAACGTGTAGTTTTTATAAATAAAAAAAAAAAAACGTAAACTAGTAGATCTCTATTCATATCTGGAGTTCGGAAAAGGTACTGGAAAATGACCGCATACCGAGAAACAGGGACCGGACATAAAAAACCAAGGCCCCTAAGCAGGACCGTTAGGCGACGTTCACAGAAGAATACCTCTACTGTACTAGTAAATAGCAAATCTCTAGTGTGCGCAGAGGCGTTACTAGCCAAAAATTTTGTTTGGGTGGCAAGGTATTTACCGATTGGCTGGTCATTTTTACCGACTGTTTTTGCAGCTGTTTCCAATAAAAAACGACAGTTTTGACGAAAAATTGGCTGATTTTTCATAAAACCGACTGTTTTCATGAAAAAAATCAACTGTTTTACGAAAAACTGGCGGAGCTTTAGGCAGTTGCCTTTTTCGGTAAATTTAGCAAAATAACAAACTTTGCATATTTATTTATTGAACGTACTTTGACTTCAGAGAATAGACAAGCGGATCCAGAAATGAAATAGACAAGTACCAACTGTAAGCTACTTTTTTTTTACACACTATAATTATCATTTTGGCCCCTTCCAAAGTAGGGGCTCTAGGCTGCTCAATGAGCAAAAGCAGAAGTTCGCCGCTGGAGTTCGGAAATGGTTGAAAAGGAAAGAGCTTGTACGCTGGGGGAATGGAGTGAATGAAAAAATGAAATGTTAGAGCTCTTTGTGCTTCAAGGTCATAGCCTCTAGTTTCTTCTTTTTATGAAAATCGTGCTGCTTCATTCTGGGGGGTCCATTTAACCATAATACCAGCACCATTAAAGCACCCCTCGCACTGTTTGGCTTACTGTTTACGTTCCAGTATTTTAAGAAGTTGAATCCTTCTAAAACTAGATTCTTCTTCTAAGAAGTTACCCACAACTATGGCTATTTAAGCCCCTTTGACTTCTAGCAAAAAACAGGGTAGAATTTCCATATCCGTTTTTTCCGACGGCGGAGCTTCTCGGGAACATATAGTCAAATAGACTGGGAGTTTGGCCACGGTGGGGGAAACCCAACGCTAAGACTCCCTTGGTTCGTAGTCTGGGAGGATTCCCGACGTCCTCGCTGTCGTTCAGGGCAACCTCCTTAAATGTATGGCAATGTCCGACGAGAAACAGGTGCCGACCTGTTTTCAGGGCTAGCTGAGGAACGTCGTTTGCGAGATTTGCCGCTGGGGCGTACGCTTGGTCACCGCAGAGTAGCGCACGTGGCGCGAAAATACGCGGGACCCGGGATGTGCCATATCCATATAATTTCAGTATAATATCAATAGAATTTCCATATCCGTTTTTTCTGACGGCGGAGCTTCTCGGAAACATTATTCAAATAATGCATAAACGGATGTGTCAGCTACGATGCTTTGGCAGTCGTTTTATGCATTATTTGAATAAACATGTTTCAAGGTCAGCTTGGGCTCAAGGAAAATATCTACGAAGTAAGGAACTTCTCGGAAACAATCGTCGGGAGCGCGATACGCATCGAAAATAGCGAAACAAATCAAGTGTAAAAATCAGTGAGTGGTCGTTAGGGGGGTTAATAAGTACCATATGAAATTGGGGTTTCCGGGTAGGAGTCTGATGGAGCGACTACGGAAGTAGGTGTATTGGCATTATAGGTCCGACGGGTCCTTTAAGGCCCTCCTTAAAGGACCCGTCGGAATGGGATAAGCAGTTTTAATTACCTCGACAATGAGAGCGTGGAAAAGTCTACAAAGGATAGCAATTTACGATCAAGGTCAGAAACACAAACAAAATTCATCCATAAATCTACCAGACTGAATTCATCTGAATTTCGTCATGACCAGCTGCTAAAACGTAACATCAGTTGCGTCACTTCCACGCTCGAATTCTGCGGAGGGGCTGCGACTTCACAAAGTAACAGAGCAGATCAGAAGTACGTAGCCTTCACAGAGACCCACAACTCTCACAGTGTGCAGTCAACTTGCCAAAAACTTGGTCGAAGATCGTCTACAGAACATGATGGAATAGTGGGTCTATAGACCATCTATAGACCCACTATTCCATCTATGGTTTATAGACCATCCACCATAACAATAGCGTCTATAGACGCTATTGTTTAGTTTTGGGGTCGAAACTCCTCCCAAACATCTTACTGAGAAAAAGCTAAGGGCCCTAGCTTTATTTTTTCCGTTCATGCCCATAATAACTAACCCACCAAAATTCTCTAATCGTTTCACCCCAACAGCAGTATTTTTCCGACTGCCGTGTTTAGATGTTTGGATTCGTCTCAGTACATTTCACTCTTTCTGAGAGGATTATCGTCTCAACATACTGGTTAGGAAAGTTTTGCCGTGTTTGTGACTGAAGCGGGACAAGAAGAATGGATTAAACAGCCGAAAACGTTTGCAGTTTGCTAGAAGCGGAAATCGGCTTTAAAATAAAAAATTACGGACCAGTGCGCGAAGGCCGCAAGAAAGGGCTAAAGACAGATTTGCTTTCGTTTGGGCTTGGTGGAGGCAATCAGTTACCTGGACTTGACGTGAGTCCAGTGACACCTTGACTTTTAAGACTGGCAGGCTTACGGGTTTTGAAGCATCAAGGTTTTAGGTTTAGAACGGATCCAGCAATAGCAAGCTTTCTGGAGAGGAGTTTCATGGCTTGCTAACTCCTCAAGGGTTTCTTGCTCAACTTATGAAGCGACACGCCACGTTAACTCTTCGCAAAAATACAAACCGCATTCCCTCCCAGTACGTCACTGTCGGTAGAAATGGTTAATAACGAAAGTAGCAAAATCCATAAATCACAAAATCGTCCGTCAACTAATTACAAGGAGTCGTCTCAAGTGTGGGAAAAGTGTCGGTATCGGCTTGTTTTCCGATGGCTTTTTGTTACACTTGATAGGTAGGATAATTCAAACGGAAGTTGGTACGCTGCAAAATGAATATTTTCACGGATGTCCTCTATTTTCTGAAAGTAGGTGAGACGAAGATGAAAAAAAATCGTCTTTGGCGTGCTGAAAGAAGGAGCGGTTCGATGTAGGGGGGGACGCACCCCCACATGCTTCAGAAAATCAAACTCTCAGTCCTAATATTTAGAGCTTGTCAGAATGACAGTCGTATTTTTCGAACTTGCCAGAATTACATAGACAGTTACAGATCGTGCATTACGCCCACAAATGGCTTGTTTTCTAGTCGTTTCACGACGAAAAAAATTTATTTTCGTGTGGTACGAGACAGTCGTAAGTTTTGAGTTTGTCAGTACAAAATAAATATATTTTGAGCGTCGAATTCGTGAATTTCGCCCGCAAGTGACCTGTTTCTAGTCTTATGGTTATGAAGAGATTTTCTACTCGTACGTTACGGGACAATCATGCGTTTTGAGCTTGTTAGAATGACAGTCGTATGTTTTGAGCTTGCCAGAAGACATAAAGGCAGTTTCCCTCTACGAGACAATTTCCTGCAACTGCAAGGCCATGACAAGACCAGGCAAGATTGAACGCATCTGAACTAGTTGGTTAGAGATTCCTAAACAATGGGACTCCTTGCCCTTCAGGATGTAAGCGAAGTGTGACAGATTGATTCATCACTCAGACCTTGATTTGACGGTTTTCCGTCGCCATCATCGCCCAAACGCCACCGGACCGAGACAAAACACACAGCGCACGATAAATCCTCTGCGGCCCTGACCCCACCCGGCGACTTGGACGGCCAGGCAAACTTTGTGGTGGCTTTACGAGGCAACAAATCCGCATGTGATATATATAATAATACACAAATAGTATCTATACTGAAAACCACGAAGGCTGAATAAATCTGGCATTTTTTTTTGTCTGGAAAGAAAAGAGAAAGAACACAGCTTAAATTAGAACACAAATTTACACTTCGAACAAATTACTGTTCAGACACACGGACAAGACCGTGATGCGGAGAAAACGACGCGACCGACAGATTTCTATGCTAAATAGCAGTTTTAATTAAATCTCAAGATTAGTATTTTCTTTACAGTGGTCTTTGAAAGTAATTTTCCCGAATAAGATATTTATAGTTGGTAGAATTTTCAGTTATTTATTGCAGGTTTGTTTCCTTCCCCAGCGTTGGCCCAGAAGAATGACATGACAGCCTGAAGAGGACCCTTGCCAAGAAGGTCCGAAATATCGCTTCATAAGCATCACAGCTGACGAATCCGTTTTGTATATATTATATGAATATCTATGCAGCTCGTCAAGTTTAACAATTATATCTGTAACTGAAAATTCCGCTGCTGAAGAAAAAAATTCCCCCACTGAAGAAAAAGGATGTAGCTGCTATTCGAGCTGTTTACTTCCGATACTGTAAATTCTTCCTCTACTTGCCAATTTGGTAGAAAAACCGAAAAATTATAGATAAATTTTCAGTTACAGATATAATTGTTAAACTTGACGAGCTGCATAGAAATCTGTCGGTCGCGGCGTTTTCTCCGCATCATGGTCTTGCCCGTTTGTTTGAACAGTAATTTGTTCGAAGTGTAAACTTGTGTTCTAATTTAAGTTGTGTACTTTTTCTTTTCTATGTACTCCACTATTTCTATTTTATAGAAGTGGGTTAACAAAAGATTAATTCATTCATTCATATACGCAAGTTTATCTTTTCAGAAAGAAGTTTGCTTGACCAGCGATTCTGCGGCAGTACCGTCCCTCAAGTGTTGGAAACGGAGGGCGAAGACGTTATCCTCGAATTCAGATCCAACGAAGAAGATACATGCAAAGGCTTCAAAGCAGAATTCACCATCGAAGACAGTGAGTACTCTGCTACTGAGGTTTCCCAACTGACATCCAGATTCAGATAGGAAAACATAACCGGAGGTTACTGGCTACGTAACTGTCAATGCTAAACGGATACGTCAGCTGAATTTTATCACAGCTATATTTCGCCTGGTGCGCTTTTCGTAGTAGCCTATTCTCTATTTAGATGGAGCGTGCGTCATTTAGGTGGGGTACTTGAGACTTTGGAGTCTGAGGCACATTAAAAGCTAGAATTAGTATGGGAGGAAGTTGAATTTTGCCAGTAAAGGGTCGGTTTAAAAAAAAAAAAATAACTTTGGGCTGAAAGAATATTTATACTGGCCAAGGTTTACTGTTCTCAACCATCCACATGCTCCTAACCCCTATAACCGGAAATTAGACGAGGGGGGGGGGGGCGAAGAGGATAGGGATACCAGTTAACAGTTGTTTCAATTAGCTTTGGGAGTAGCAAATCTTCATTTGTCGTCAAACTGAAAAGGATCCCAGCAAAACGTTGGACGTACACAGCTACGAACCAAATCCCTTCGCAACTATTCGAAATAATCGCGAGCAGTTAGCTTGATCTACGAAATATTTAGCAGTTAAGGTCGATACTCACTGGTTGTCTTCTGTAGTTGTCGTTTCCTGTGGCGCTCAGTCATCGGTGTCTCAGTTCGTTTTCCGATCGCCCAACTACCCTAACGCCATCGCCAATACAACGGACGAATGCGAAGTGAACGTCAGCCATGAATGCAGTGTCCCCATCTGCCAGATACGGTAAGACATAGTTCTCCGCCTGAAATATTAAAGACTTTATAAATATGAACATTATATGAACGTGGTACGAGCGTGCATGAGCTGAAGCTCTGTAAACGTCATCCTACAAACAACAACAACAACAATATGAACATGAGCCGCAATGCCCTAATCTTTTATCAAAAGATAACACACAGATAACACAAGGATGCGCAGTTTCAACAGACATTCTTGGGATGTTATCTGTGATGATTTTGCAAACATTATGCACGAACAGACCTGCTTGTAAATATAATTATGTGCGAAAATTTGCGAGCTTCATGCCCGTTCATCTGAGCAATTTTAAAAACATTTCTTTTTAAGTTTACATGGGTTTACAATGACAAGCCCTGAATATCATTCATAGTTTCTTGTTCGTTTTGAATTCTAGTGTCGACGTACCAACGTTATAATTGCTTTGCATTTATATCATGGTGAATAAATCTGAACTGAAACGTTAGGCTATACATAACAAACATTGCCAGGAAGAGTCGAAAAAACGCCGAAAACGCATTTGCTGACTTATCCAATTTCATGATGACACATGAAAAGTGAGCAGATGTTGTTATCAGGAATAGTTGAAAAAAAAAGCCGAAAAGCATTTGCGGACTTTTCTGATATCATGACGACAAAAAAATTCAGTAGATATTTTTTCCGCGGTGTTTCGGCTCTTACTGTATGCATAACGTTTCAATGCGTAACATTTGAAATCATGACAGCTAACATCCTAAGTTTTATCTGTTGAAACTGCGCATCCTTGTTTTGTCTGTTATGATACTTCTAAAAGTGAGAGACATAACTTCTTGTGGTCCGGACAGACGATCAGGTTTTCGCCGACGGATTTCTGTACTTCCGCGATGAAATACTAAATATCTCAATTCGTGCGTATAACTGTTGACACTATAGCCAAACCTTGGCAGGAATTCCATTCTGAGGACTGTCCGACCATGCTCGTCTTCATTCTTTCCAACTGATTCAGCGCAGCTACTGTGTAGTCGGTATATCGAAGTTGACTACGGATGGTCTGCAACGGAGTGGAAATATGAACTAGACGGTGACTAGCCAATGCTGCAAACCCACATTTAGCAAAAAGCTGTTGTGGTGCAATATGCAAAATTACTGACACCACGACGTCTACAGTTCTGCAGCTTTAGCACGTGAACAGTCATCTAATGTAATTTAGGATAAGTGATCTAAGGCGATTTAGGATAACCGTTGCGGCTGAGAAGATATGAAAATTGCTGTACTGCTTCAGAAAACAAAACGGTTTTCACAGCAAAAAGTAAATTTGTGCGCTGATATGAATGAATATTTAAACGCGACCTCAAAACACCCCGTTTCTACCTGACAATAACTTCACTCTCATTTTTGCAGTACCTATGAAACTATCCTTGTACCAAAGTTTTACATCCGATTTCAATTTTTAGGGGTCTTCCATCGTCAGGCCTTAAGGGGGATAAGCCTGTACAATCGCAATACATAAGATTCCTAAAAATCTTCTCATCCCATTATACCTTAAAGGACACATGAACAATGAAACCATACTTGAACACACCATGGAGAATGCATTTACAGACATGGCCACCGAGAGCATTCTTCTCCTGAGCGTGACGTTCTCAAAATAGGGATGTTCGTTTCTGGAAGTTTGCACATGCAGACTCCAAGACAAAAAGCGCAATTCATTCAAATCTTGTACAGCGCTGGCCGGATCGTATTGGAATCTCCTCCAGATATACGTTTGGGCTTAACTGGTTAAAAATATTCCAGAAGAAGGGTTGATTGGAGACATTTATTCATTTCTATAATTGGTCGGTACTGAAATAAGGACAGATGCAAAATGGAGCAAAAATCATAGCTTGGAAACACTATTTTGTATTTGGATTGGGTTTTCTGCAGGCAATGTTAACGGAAGTGACACAGATAGGGATGATACTCAGTACTCTTCATTCAGGTGTCCTTTAAAGACCATGTTCTTCGTATTCACCACGTTTACATTCACCGTTCACTCGAATACTGCTGTGAGACGCCACACTTTGGTTTAAGCCGGTTTAACTTCAAGAATTTATCTCCGTTCATTTCAACCGCACATATTTAAATATTCTTCATATTTTCCAATTCAAAAATTGTCTTTAACAACTTTTCCTAACAATTCTCATTTTCATCAGAAGGACTATTGCTATCAACACCATGCATCTGTGCTCAAAAGCAAGTTCTTATTAGCAGCTATCTTATCTAGGTTGGACTTCCTCGACTTCGAGTTGCAACCACCTGACCGTGGAGACTGTAACCATGACAAATTCATGGTGAGAGCGAACGAACCAATACCGATCCTATGCGGTATCAACTCAGGACAACACAGTAAGTGATTTTCTCTTTTATTCCGCAAATAGCTTCCACCCTACCTCACTTGAACCAAAGATGACTTGAACCAACATCTTCAGAAAAGACTTTACACCCCTTGTAACAGGTCAAAGCTCGATCACGTCTACGTACGTCTTTTCACCCGTCTGTCCGCCTATTGCTCGGTCAGTTTGTAGAACTTTCCCTGGTCTTTTAACAAAATGCCATAGTCTAACTTGACCGTTTTTCATTCTTTAATTCGAGAGTATGAGCCTTGACACTGTCTTATTGTGTGAAATTTCAAAGACGAATCCCGAGTGCTCATATTACTTTCTTTTTACTTTTAGTTTGATTATTAATATTTTCCCTATGAATATTTTCTCCTTGCTCAGGTGGTCGTGCCCACTTATAGATGAGGAATCAATATTCTTTCAGCCCAAGCTGACTGCGAATTATAGTTGATAGTGACAAGCGGTGATATTTCGGCCCTTCTTGGCAAGGGTCCTCTTCAGGCTTAAACCAGGAAGTGAACTGGAAAATATCGAACTTGAAAATATCGCTCTAATAAAGTTCACCTGACGAATCCGTTTGTCACTATCAACTAAGATGAGGAATGAATGTTTTTTATAAATGGATATTGTTTGTCATTAGAAAGTTAAAGAGTAATAAATCAATCAATAAACCAATTTTATATAATTTTCAAAAAGTGTCATATGAGCTCGTAGCTCTTGTATTACATTTCTCACTTCTAAACTCCGGGTTCGGCCTCATGATAATATAGTACAAGCCGTCTGATACACCTCTTGTAATATTTTAGTGTATTAATGTCAAGGACCGTGCCAGAACTAGTATACACCTTACAAGCTAAAGACCCTGCCGGTGGGGTCAAAACAGAAACAATAATAGAGTTGCTATGGCCAGTTGGCTTTTTGCAATAAATATCATATCAAATATCATTTCATATAGCACGGAATGACCCATGTCATGGAAACAAATTACAAAATCTTATTTATAACCCATCTATAGGTACAGACAGATTATAGTAGCAACACGTAGCACAGCACTACAACAACAACCAAACTAAGCTCCATATGAGTGATCAAAGTTTTGCTTTATTCTGTTGATGGATTTTAGGGCAGCCGCAGAGGAATCAGCAATACGAAACTTTTTTTTATAAGCTGACTGTTTCTTGTCACGGTGGGAGGCGTAGCAAATACTTGTAAAACCAAACAACTATATTTATAGGTTCTATTTTGAATATCTTTTTCTTCTACGAATATTTTAGTGTACATCGATGTCAAGGATCGCGCCAGCACTAGCCTACACGTTCTGAGCAACCCAATCAACCCCAAACCCGTGGGGCACGAGCTGCACAAAACCTTAGCATTCGATACAGCGGGTGGCTGGGAGTACGAGTACAACGGAACGAGAAGATGGAGTGTCAGAGTGACGCAAATCCCGTGCGACTGCGCTCAGAGGGAAACGTCGGAGGAACAAGTCCCCAGAGGTAAACTACGCTTGCAAATCGCTCAAGATACTCTTTATGATCAACTCTTAGTGCCGACGAAGAATCGCCGTGTGCCTAGCTAAGGACCAGAAACACCACCACAACAAACGTTGTTGATTGGTTTACGTAGGATTTGAGTCCATTTTGAGGATTTGTTTGGGTGATGTTTCTTGTTCTTTCCTAGGATAACCGTCATGTTTCGGACTTCGTCACATAAAGTATTAGTGCCCAGAGAACACAATTCCTTTCCACTTAAGCGGAATTCACACAGAGGGCGTCAATTATTTGCCTGGCGTTGCGAATTTTTTCGGCTCGGAGCCGAAGCCATTTTTGTACCTGGCGTTACATTTTTCAACGCCTGGCGCGACGAATATCGTCAGGCGTGGTGAAATTCGCTCTCTGTGTGAATTGGGCTTTACGAACTGAGACGCGACGCGAATAAAATTCGACTTGGATTTGAAACGGCCGTGGGAGATTTTTGTGGCCTGACGACGCGGATTTTTCCACTTGCGATTCCGAATTCGCCTAGCGAACAGGAATTCAGGTTTTGTGGGCACCTAGCTTCAGTCGACGGTACCGAAGGTGGAAAATTTCACGCGGGAATTAAAAAGAGAAGAAAATGTGACCCAAACAAGGTTCTGACAGAAATCGCAACGAGGGCCACAGGAATAGACTTGAAAATATTTCTTTTTCTTTGACTGCAATGGCATTTAAAAGGCAAAATCAACCTAGAAACCACAAAGCTTTTTTTTTTCAAATATTAAAAAAGGCTCCTCCTCACATTCAGTCGCAAAGTAGATTTTTGTCGGCAAGACACGGAAAATCCGGCGGGGGATGCGCAAAATGGGATTACTTCAGAAACTCAGAACTTCCCTGTAAGGTTATTCACACTCCGTGAGAAATCCTGCTATCCAGGACCGGAATTGCTTTCAGGAAAAGTGTAACTTTTAAAGTTTTCCGTATGGAAAATTATGGAATTAGTCACGACTCTGAGTTTGTTAGTCCTCATAATACAACTGGTACTAAAATTATCAATTCATTCACTACGGACCGCGTTCACTTTCAGTTAGTTTCTTTAATAGCTACCTTGCTAGAATTATAACAGTAACAGCGGAATTCTGTTCACTTGCCAGTCACAAACTGACCGTTGACCTAACCGAACTAACTGGTTATCCCTGCACTTGGACGCGCGAAAACGCTGGAACTAAAAATGGGAGGCCCTTCTGCGAATTACAAGTGGGAGCAGATGCCTTTATATTACACCAGGTGTCCAGGTTCAACTGGGCAACGTTGCAATTATTTCGCAATTCTTTCCTGAATGGAACCTTCACTTGTTTCTATTTAGCATCGACGCGAATCCCTAAACGGGAAAAAAACAAACCAAAAAAACAATCTTGGCGAACTACTAGCCAGCTATATGACGGACAGCGTCTGTAACAGCTAATTTTGTTCGACACAGAGATGGCGTTATGATTCGCTATCCAAAAGCAAACCGGAAATCCGCCACTAAAAAAAATGCATGAAAAGCTATTTCGGCTATAAAACTTTGCGAGATCACTTTCACCTTTCGTCGTGGATTCGCTTTCCAGAACAATCTGTTTCGTTTTTTCCAAAACTAGAGGAGTGCAAAACAGGTCTGGAACAAACTACTGGATCTTTCCAGAACGCCAGGATCACCCTACGGTCGGTGTTTAGCAAAGCAGAGCGTAATGTAATTTTTGACATAGCGGCGATCCCTCTACCCAGGGAAATTTCTAAGAATCGTAGTTGCGTTTTCGCAGATACCACGGTATGTATTACCACGGTAGCTGGACCTGCAATTAATCGTTTTTGCAGTACCGTGGTATCTGATTTACGGTTGCTCTGCAAAAATGACAATTGCGCTCTTCGAAGTCATCCCAAAAGAAAAACTGATATCCAGTCCCATCACTTAAGTGCCAAACTTTTTGATGGAGGTGAGATGACTTTTCCAGATACCACGATCAGTTACCACGGTAACTGGCCAGATACCATGATAACCGCCAAAACGCCTTTTAACCGTGGTAGTACCAGATACCACGATAACTGCATAAACAACTTTAGACCGTGTTATCAGACACCATATTATCTGCAGAAACGCAACTAATGAATACCGCGTAGAAATCATGTCACTTGCAGTAAGGTCATTGTTAGTAACTATAAACAACACACCATGGTCGGTTGTTATTACCGATACTTTTTATCCACGTCTCGAGTTACGTGAGTGAAGGTACGTGCACACTCAGTCCGATTTTCGCAGTCGTATCCGAATTTCTTCCTTCGCTCCGTAATTTTGACGGGTCGCATGCAGGTTTCCCCATAGTGACGCGAATTTCGCAAGCAAAATCTTATCGGACTGCATGTGCCAGCAAGCTTAAGTGTGAACCAGCGGGGACTCACTTTCGAGACCCCATCCTACCATCTCCGAGCCATCGGGTAAACTGTCAGAAGTTTCATAGCAGAAAACAGAAGGATGCGCGGTTTCTACAGACAATCGTAACAGACACACTTCGGATGTTGTCTGCTGTGTTTGAAAATATTGTGCATAACAAACTTTGCCATCAGGAAGAGCCGAAAAATCACCAAAAAGCGTCTGCTGAATTTTCCGACTTCATGACAACGGACAAAAAAAGTCAGTAGATGCATTTTTAGCTGCTATTTGGCTCTTTCTGGCAATGTTTGTTATGCATAACATTTAATGGATAACATTTCCCAACACAACAGTTACCATCCCAAGTGTTATCTGTTACGCACTGTCTGTTGAAACCGCGCATCCTTATTGCCTATTACTTATTTATCTAACGTTCAAATAAACTTTCCGTTTCTTAGTAGCTACATAGTATACCTACCTTAGTACCTACTTCCGACTTTTCTATGCGAATAGAAACGGATATAATGCACACCACGCGCAGTCGCCACCTGGCGGGCGCCAACGAATACTCGGAACACTATAGATAGAGGCTGTTGGTGCTGAACCCTACGGGAGAGACATATGTCGCTCGGTTTCATAAAAAATCAAGAGTAGGCCCGCTTACTGATCGATCGCATTACCTTGTATTAGGATTTCGATCTTGTTGAACTGCTTGCTGATAACGGCGGCTCACTTCATCGTTGCTGATACAGGGGCGCTCAAGACCGTCATCCTTGGCTGAGTGGCCTAGTCTTCATCATGCATCTAGGCCCCTCTTGAAGGAGGAGACCGGGGCTGATTACACTGGTTTCTAACAGGGAGCTCCATGTCGTTATGACCAGTATTAGACCACAACCCTTGCCCAGTCCTGGATGAGCAGCTTTCCGATGATGCTGAAATTAGAGAGATTGCCAGATCAGCCGCCAGGTTTGCTGCGAAACAACTACTGCACTTCCGATAAGACTAGGACGAGCCGATGAATCGGCCAAGATAGGGCGAACTCTGGCGGAAATTAAATAAAATGAACGGAAAATGTAATCACAAGTATCTCGAACTTTTGTCCCTTACTTAATACGCCACTCTTTTAGCGCCTAGCGGTTGCCTTCAGTACTACACGGAAGTAAGAGAGACATTTAGAAGTTTCAATTACGGAGGGACGAAATTTTCGCTGGACTCCTGTTGGAATGTAACCGATCCAGAATGTGGCAAAGTCATCAAGTCAGGTATGTGTTACAACAAGAAAATAATAGTTGGAACCGATATTTAGGCCAAGTGTTGTGTCGTTTGTTTTCTATGCGATTTGCAGAAGACATTAACCCTTCACACTCGCCACCGTGGCCCAATGTCGTAATGTCGCGGTTTGATAGACAAGCCAGTCTATATTTATCCCAGTTTGTCTTTTGTCGCTTCACAGATGTTTCATTATTTTACTGGTCGCTTAAAAGACACCTGAATGAAGAGTACCAAGTATCATCCCTATCTGTAGTTACTTCCGTTAACATTGCCTGCAGAAAACCCAATCCAAATACGAAATAGTGTTTCCAAGCTATGATTTTTGCTCCATTTTGCATCTGTCCTTATTTCAGTACCGAACAATTTTAGAAATGAACAAAATGTCTCCAATCAACCCTTCTTCTGGGATACTTTTAACCAGTTAAGCCCAAACGTATATCTAGAAGAAATTCCAATACGATCCGGCCAGCGCTGTACAAGATTTGAATGAATTGCGCTTTTTGTCTTGGAGTCTGCATGTGCAAACCTCCAGAAACGAACATCCCTATTTTGAAAACTTCACGCTCAGGAGAAGAATTCTCTGCGTGGCCATGTCTGTAAATGCATTCTCCATGGTGTGTTCAAGTATGGTTTAATTGTTCAGGTGTCCTTTATTGATTCAGATTAATAGAAGAGCAAAGAAAAGACAAACTGGCATGTGCCAATTTAGCCGTGAATTTAGGACTTCTGATTTGCGTTTTAATTTAAAACTTTTAATTATATCTTGAAAGCTGAAGAAGACCCATACCAAGAAGAGCCGAAATACTGTGGAAAAAAAAAATCTGCTGACTAATCGTCTAAAAACACCAAAACATAACGCATTCAGCAAAAACACAGCTAGAGTTTTCCTTCAGCCCAAGCTCACTTACGCATTACATTTTATGTTACTAAACGGGTAAGTCAGACGAGTTTTATCAGCGATACTTGGGTTTTAAGCTTTTAGCTATAACCTGAAGAAGACCCGTGCCAAGAACGGCCGAAATACTGCAGAGTAAAATCATCTGACTAATCGGTCTAGAAACACCAAAACATACAGCAGATCGTGTGCCGATTTTGAGGACATGTGATCCACTTCATGTCAAATCGCTAAAACTCCATGAATTAAATTAACTAAAAATACGGATGCAGGCGCAAGCCGGTGCGAAAAACGACAAAGGGCACTACTCATGTTCTAACTTTCTTCTTCTGCTTCCATAGGAGTTGAGAGACAGGAGCCCTGCTATATAATGCAGTTATTCTGCTCCTTCCTTACAAAAAAAAAGCAATCAACTTTCTAAACATTGTTTTAGAGAATGGAAGAATGGATCTGCCACGCAAAAGAACTGATGATGTGATGAAGATTGGCTGTAGGTTACCGCCTGCTTAGCAGCATGTGTTTTGTAATTAAAGAATCGTGCAGTCGTTCTTTCAGGTATTAAGACACAAGTCTCTTTCTCTTCAAGTGAAATAATTATTTTGTTTATTTGTTTCACTGGCTCTTTGAGCTTTCCCTATCCTCTTTCGCTCCTTCCATATCAGGATGTTTAAAAAGAAAGCATGTAAAGTTTTGAAATTTTAGGTCACTTAAATGGCTTGGACTACAGTATTTGCGTCAAGCCGTTACCAAACTACTGCAGCATCATGTATAAACAAACTAATAATGATAGCTTCGCCCTCACTGGAGTACCAGGAACTGACATTATGGTGAGTAAACGCTACCCTTTTCAATAGTTAAAGCTTCAGCGACAACAGTGGAGCTTTTCTACTAGTCTGAGTCTCATTGGCCCTGTGTACCATAGCTTATTTACGGTCGAAACAGGTTTGAGAAAATTACCGCAGAAACAGATTTCGCTGAACATTTTCCTGTGGACCATATCCCATATGCCGACAATTCTTGGACTCGCACAAGAATCCCGTCAAAATTTATCGAAATGTGTAGAAACAGATTTCCCTGAACATATTTCTGCTGACAGACTGACCCATATTCACTGTGCCAACCATTCTTGGACTCGTAATTGACGTCTTGAATCCCCCCGAAATTTACCGAAACTCGAATGGATGCGAAGGAAGCTTTTCTGCCATAGATTATATATGGGTGCGGCAGTCTACTGGTATTTTTAAAGTTTAACTGAAAAGCCAACTTATTTTTGTGTCATTTAGTCGAATACACTGAATTATTTGGATTCTGCAAACGGATTTTTTTGTTTTCCCCTATCTGCCCTAGTTATGACGTTCAGAATATCTGCGGCTGTTCCCACAGCGAAAATTCTACTATGACGGGGGAAATTTTTATATAAACACAAACAAGGCTTTTCAGTGGGCAATGGCGATATTGGTGAAGATTGCTTAGTGCCTGAACACAAAAAAAAGTCATAAATCTTTCTTGTAAGGCATACAACAAATTAGAGGTACTACAAATCACACGGAAATTCCACTATTTGAAAATCGATTATTCCTGAATAGCGGAACAACCAAGTAACGTAATTTCAGAGGGTCTTTAAGCCAATTTAAGTGAATAAGTGATGGGTAACTAGATTGTCCTATCCCAGAAATTTTCGGTTAAACTTTAAGGTTTCCAAAATGATGGTTGATTTCTGACGATTTCAATGCCGTTATTCTTGACTGATACACGATTTTTCGGATACGGCTGCCGAAGGCTGCAACGTTTGGACACCATCGGAGTGCTTGGGAGTTTCGTATTCTTTATGTAAATAAAATTCATAAAGCCTTTTTTTTCAGTACGGAATTTCCAGCTGCCAGTCCGACTACATAAATATTCCTGGAGGTCTGACACCCAACGTTCCTAACGGCAAACCGCATGACAGATTCTGTGGCACAGCGCTAGGGAACTACGCCACAGGCCCAGTCATCTGTAAGTAGCCTAAGTATTCACAGTGGACCGAAACTTAAGTTCTACTTTTAAAACATTTTAACCTCAAAACATTGCAGGAGCTCAGAAAGGAGCTACGCAGTACGCACCGACTTCGGTTTAGCCATGGTATCTGACCCTCTCCACTCTCAAATCCTCCCTTCCCCCGTCCGAAACGTCAGAAATCAACCAGGACGAATGGGTGTTCTAGAGTACCCGAACTCTGCCCTGTAACCTACCTACAAAACACACCAGATATACAAAAAGTTTTATTCCATAATTCTTAAAACCTTTTGACGAAGCATGATTCATAGTCAAGTGTACTGAAACAGATGTAAATAGATGTCAGTATACTGACACATATGTAAATAGATGTCAGTATACTGACACAGATGTAAATATTTTTGCCGAAATAATCGCAAATTCTATTTGTGTAACCACAAAAGTCGATATGTAAAATAAACTGCAAACTGCTGTGAAAAAGCATGGTTTCTCGGTAATACTCTCCGGCCTCTCCGCCCCCTCTCGATTTTCGCTAGACGAGACATTATTCTGGCGCTCTCCTCGACTTCCTTCGTTCTACTGCTTCCTCATTTCTCTACAATGATTCCCTCACTGGTCCTTTAAACAGTAGCCTCTACCAGAGCAAAATAACACTAGAGAGTAGTGCCAAGACTTGAAAAAAGTGACACACACTCGAATAGCAGCGACACTAGCACCATTAGCGGTACTGAACGTCCCTACTGAAACACAATCGGTCGTGCACCAGCGCTGGCTCCAATAACTTCATATTCTGAACACAGCAAAAAAAAAAGATACAACCTCCCTGGTTTGCAAGATGTGTGCAGACCGCGTCTTAGCTCTACTAGAAATTTATAAATCCGCAAGTTTGTCTCGCTTTAAATTCCGCAAGCGTAATGGGCGGCGCTACGACTATGGCCCGTTTGCGAAGCATGGAAGGGATAGGTCTTGGCGCTACTCCCTAGTGTTATTTTGCTCTGGCCTCTACCCAGAGCAAAATAACACTAGAGAGTAGCGCCAAGACCCATCCTTTCCATGCTAATAAATTTCTAGTATAGCTAAGACGCGGTCTGCACACATCTTGGAAACTGGGGAGGTTGTATCTTTTTTTTGCTGTGTTCAGAATATGAAGTTATTGGAGCCAGCGCTGGTGCACGACTGATTGAGTTTGAGTAGGGACGTTCAGTAACGCTAGTGGTGCTACTGTCGCTGCTATTCTAGTGTGTGTCACTTTTTCAAGTCTTGGCGCTACTCTCTAGTGTTATTTTGCTCTGCCTCTAACCGCCATCCAACTCTAATCCTCCCTTACCTTTTTTTCAGCATCGGCCAAGCCTTTCGCGGTCCAAGTCGTCACTGATGAAGACGAGAGTACCACCAGCAAGGACGTCGAGAATGGTGGCTTCGAACTCGTGTATCAGCAGCTGCCTTGCTCCATGTCAGAAACATTTGTTGGTAAAGTCTGGAAGTAGCTTGATTTTGTCAGAAAATTAAAACTCTTATCTTATATAAAAACGCTCCAAGTATACAAAGGATTTTTCGTTTCACTTTGAGAGGGATCTAAGTTATCTAACCCGAGCCCTAGAAATCAGTATCCTTATTTCTTACCCAGACAGCTGTTGCTCACTTCTCCAAGAAAGCTATTTGGAATAAAATGCACCTGAGGTAAAATACGACGTAGTTTTGTGCCGTATTGCTTGAGCAGGTTTGTCCTCAAGCCCATCAGCGCAGCAATTGCGACAATCGCCAAATTAGCGTTTTTCGAAGCTCTCCCAAAGAAATACTTACATCCACTCACATCAGAAGTGCCAAACTTATTTCCGAACAGTTTGACAAAAAGCTAGGCTCCTGTCTTGGTGATGATGAAAGAGAGATGACTATTTTTTTTTATACAACGGTAACTGGCCAGCTATACTCAGTAACTGCAAAAACGACTATTGACCGTGGTATCAGGTACCATGGTATCTGCAAGCAGAGGCGTTACTAGCCAAAATGTTTTTTGGGGGGACAAGGTATTTACCGACTGGCTGGTCAATTTTACCGACTATTTTTGCGGATAAATACGACTATTGTTGAAAAAAACGACTGTGTTGACGAAAAATCGGCTGATTTTTACGAAAAAATTGCTATTTTTTCGAAAAACCGACTGCTTTTGATTGTTTTTAAGAAAAACGACTATTTCTAAGGAAAAAATCGACTGTTTTTACTAAAAATCGCGGCACTTCGCGCCGACTCGGCCATTTTTTACCGACTGGCCGACAACAATGGGGTAGGCGTCCCCCCTCCCCCCAGTAGTGACGCCTCTCAGACTGTAAGTTGTACGTGGGTTGGGTAGTAGCTTGGTCGTACACTCTGGTAGGCGAGTGGTATTCTCGAGTCGGCGTGTTCATTACCGCCGTCTTTAGCTTCAAAGACACCGGATGCTAAGATGCATATGTGCCGTCTTGAGTTTTTGCTCGCATCCGCGTTATTTCACTTGTGAATTGAAGTTTTATAAGTAGAGAAGATCTGATGGTATGGGTACAAAGAGACAGGCACACCAATTGTCACCAATAGATTACTCACGACGCTTCATGGCCACGAAGAAGAACCGCACAGAAAAACTGATTTGGGGTAATATCTAGGATATTAGGGGCACAGAAAACTAAAAGAGCCCCTTTTTTAGGGTGGCAGGTGTTCGGAACTGTTTACGCACATTGCATAAGATTCGATCTAGTATTTTTCTGAGGCAAAAGGGACAGAACTACGAACAAAGAAGTGCGAATAACTCTCGCGGCAAGATCTAAGGGCGACTCTGGCTATCTGGAAAGCTCGGCCGGTTTATGCGCCGACGGTTCTTGCGACTTCGGCTAAAACTCGCTTCGCTTTCCAGAGCTGTTTTTGTGCTCCGCTAGTTTTGGAAAGTGACGTGGAAAGTGAATCCACTACGTGAGTGGAAAGTGCTCTCGGCAAGTCAGCGAGAAGCTGTAAAGGCGCGGCGACTTTCCGTTAGTTCTTGCGCTCGATGGATTCTCGCTTTGCTTTTTGGAACGCGGATCCGTGAAAACGGAAGTCACCTTCTAGTTATCAGAATCCCTTTCTCGAACTCGCTACAGTAGAGGTATACGTCTTTGGACGGTATTTAACTTCAGACGGTGCAATTTCCATCAATTTATCTAAATGCCAACTACTATTTTTGGGTCACAGTGGTTGCTTAGGTTTGACACCTGACTGGGTGCTTCAAGTTTTTACTTGATATTTAGCCGTAGTCAAAAGTCAAATAGCTATCACCTCTACTGTTCTCGTACTGCATTGGTTATCTGTTAGATTTTTACCTCAGTTAGAGCAAAGAAACCAGTATCACTTCTATCAAAACTTCTTCTGGCTCAGAAGAAAGGCTTTTAACTTCAGGGCTAGAACAGTAGAACTGTTGGCAAGTTAAAACCAGAGGGAACCGCAAAAAAAAAATGAAACTTTAAGTTACCACTGGACTATAAAGGACCTATACGGTAGTTCGTTCCTACGTTAAGAGTGCAATTTTACTTCAATAAACCGAACAAAAATAACAGTCGACAACAACAAATTTTAGAACTACCATCACCGGATCAACAAATCTTGAGTATTTAACCCCAAACTCGGTCTTCGCTGACATGTACCGCTCCTCCTATCAACGTAGCCCCTACCTAGTTCATTCAGGCTCATCGGAGGCCCTTTACCCCCCCCCCCCCGATTATCGGAAATTGCTTAATTTTGAGGTAGGCAGCTAAAGCAACTTCCCTTTTCACTGGAATCGGTTACAACATTAACCCCAACATTACTAAAGGCCTGATAAGCTACGAAGGGACTAGACTGGGTAACCAGACTTAAACGTTCATTGGCTGGTATAAAAAGGGTTGAGCCAGGCTGAAGAGACTTCGAATCACTGGTTGTGGCAGTGCCCTCTATGATGATGATGATGCTGGCATTTCGGGGTAGGAGCTGGTACGAAACATTTGGGTCGTCAATCTGAGAGAGAAGCCTCAATGTTAATATTTAGTGGACCGGCGTACAACTTACAACAGTAGCATTCCATGTAGCAAAAGATATGGTACTCGCGGACGTTATCTAACTTCGGACGACACACTTTTTTCTAGATGGAATTTTTTTTTTTTAGAAAGAACACCAGCTTACAGGAGACCATAAAGAACTTCTCTAACTTACCAACTGTTTATTTCTTATTACTTTGTATGGGGGAAAATGGCAAGATAAAGAAGTTAAATAACATTCAAAGAAGCATACCTTTACTGTACTCCAAACCTAGCCATGTAATGCTGCACGGCTGATACCCTAACTTTAATAGACGGCTGCAGCGGGACTAAGGTTATACCAAGAACAAATAATCAGATAGAACTTCTGTCTTTAGTCGAATTAGCTACTATGAAAACCCCGACAAAACTGAGCGGACCTAGAGGTATTTACGCTAGCTTTGAGCTGATGTTGATACCCGTTTACTCCTCTTCCGTCTTCACCGCTGCCTATCGCACAAGAAATAGTGAAGGATTCTGGCAGGATGTGTACTCCGCGCGCTGACCTGCTCTGGAGCGCGTCCATAGAAACAATCAGCTTTGACTCCTAGTTTTCCTCCACCGCGGGTTGACATTGATTTAGCTATTTGTAGAGGTAACGAAACGTGATTTGACGCGAAGCTAGTTACCTCCGCTCGTTCGTAGCGGAAAGGGTAAAATTAACTTCACATTAACTTCACCTATTTCCATCGACCTCCACGGTACTCTACTACACTATATGCACGTGTTTGAAATATGCTCGGATTCACGCAAAGTGCAAACCCAACAAAACGACAGACAGACACCATAACGAAGCTTCAGAATTATTTTTATCTTTGAAATACTACCTCCCTGTTTGCATTCCCTTTCCTCTGTTTCAGATTTTACAGCACGAATGCTTGTTATGCCCAAACACCTACTGGCTATGCATGACAAATCCCTGAAGTAATCCCTACAGACACAAAGAGGGCCTCCATCGCCCGAGTTATACTCAACCAGTTGACAACCCTCCCCTGTATCTTAGAAGTATAACTACACATTTTACTTTCTTTCCACATTAAAAATTGTTACGACGGTTCCCTGATTTCTTACTGTTTATTCAGCCGCCACTAGGTAGCGCTACCACTCTCGTATTTACTACTTAATCTTTTTTGGCATTATTTATTACCCCTCGACCTAGTGAACTTCGTAGCTAGGTTAACACTATGAACCGTCTTTCCTGAGTGCCGGTTAATTTTATTAATTATTTTTACAAACAAATCAGAATTAGTGAAGCGTCGTTTTTTTTATGCCACTGGCATGTCTGACACTTTAAGCAAAACGAGGTTTATTTATATTTGTCAATAAAATTGTACCTTACCTCACCTTACCGGCCGGTTGACTACTCGTTATATGTAAAGATAGCTCTTTTTAATAATAACAATAATAATAATAATAATAATAATAATAATAATATAATAATATAATTAATATAATTGCAATAATAAGGCTTTCGCCTCTATAAATTCTATAAATTTTTGAAAGCACCACCCCTGTAAGTACCATTTGTTTCTTACTACAAGAATGGAATGCTTACTTTCACTTCCGCAACGGCGAAGTCCGGGACTGGTGGTCTGCAGGTCTTTGTGTACTTATCATCCTTCGTCCAAGCGAGGAGGTATTTCTCCTTAGTGCCACTGTCATAGTCCAACATACTGCATAGGGTTTCAACATCTTTAAACTTAGGAGTGAGTCCAGCGCGTACTACGTTGTCAGAACACGCCATGCATTCGATACAGTCTAGAAGGAAAGAGGCAGTGGTGAAGGGGGGCGGGGGCCTCACATAATGAGCGTCACCCTACTTACGATAGTTACTACGCATGACGACGCGATTTTTGGCTTCTTGGCGCCAAGGCTGGAACGCATTTTTCCTTTTTTCGGTCAAATATCATGCCACGGGCTAATCCGACCAATCACGTTACAGAGATGCGTAGTTACCACGCTTACTACGCTCTCGAGCATGGTAAATTTACTTTACTTTATTGTAAAACGAAACTTTCACAGCATTAGATTGCCGAACTAGTCGTTTTCGTCAGGTACAACATAATTACAAAACTAAGGCGGTTGTACAAAATAAAACAATAGTCAAAAAATGATCGAACAGAATAAAAACCCTAGACAATTAAAACATTAAAGGGAAATATTTGATCAATTGTTTAAAACTTCAACAAAGGATGGTACAAAGCTCTTTCTGTAGCGTTCGGTTCTTGTACAAACAGGGTTAAGAACCGGAACTTTTTGTGCTACAACCCGAGGTAGTCGAGGTTTTGGCGGGCAATATGGGGTAGGAAATAGGTGCTCATATAGTTTACTATTTGGCGAATTAGTTACTATTTCCAGAAGGTTGGAACGGTCAGCGTAGCAACTTTTTACGAGGTTGGAACCAAAATAGTAACTAATAGTTACTGTTGTTACTATTGTGGAAAACGCTCAATAGCACTGACGGAAGTTTGATCAAGTTTAACACAAAGCTGCGCATCCTCGTGTAAAATCTTGTCCAACTTTTGAGACTTTTGCGCGAAACATAACATTTAAGACGGTCTTTAAATAATCTTGGCATCCATCACAACGTACAACTCAAAAGGATGTGCGGTCACGCGTCTTCTAAAAACAGTAGTTTAGCACGACAGTCAAGGCGGAAATGGTAATTTGCAGATTATGGCCGCATTTCGGTTTCCAAGATGACGATGGACTGGTTCTCATCATTGAATTTAGTGTAGAAGTCTAGGACTCCAACGTCGGAGCCACGTAGACAAACCAGGACCCACTTGGCGGGGTCTAATGGTGAAAACCAAACAAACCCAAATGTAATTTTGATGGGTAATACGCCCTTGAGATGGAAAATGTTGTAGAAGTAGTGAACTGAAAGACAAAAATGCTCCTCAGCCGGGATTTGAACCCAGGACCTTCTGCTTACAAGGCAGACACTCTAACCGTTTGAGCTACGGAGGGGCTTGTGAACAGAGTTACGGTAAAAGAGTAGAGTAGTCACGGTAAAAGTCTCATCATTGTTGGCTGAATGGCAAGCGTTTTGCCTCTGAACAAAACAAAAATGAAAAAAATACAGCATTGTATGCGAATGTAAGAATGGCATGTTTGATGGCGTTCAACGGGTAAGTCAGCTAAGGTTTATTCTAGCAAAATTTCGGTCTTTCTTGGCAACGGTCCTCTTCACGCTCAAGGTAGAAAAACCAACCTGCAATCTTACCTAGATCGCATGTACATGTTTCTAGCTTGCACGTAAAAGGGCCGATGCTTGTACGAATGAGGTTTCTCCACAATAGTTGCGTTTTTTCTGATACCATGGTATCTGATATACGGTCTAAAGTCGTTTTTGCAGCTATCGTGGTATCTGATACCACGGTCAAAAGGCGTTTTTGCAGTTGTCGTGGTATCTGGCCAGTTACCGTGGTAACAGATATTCAGACATCACGGTCCGACCGTGGTATCTGGTCGTGGTATCTGGAAAACACATCTCACTTTCAGCAAATTTTGTCAAAATGGTGAGAAAGAAGTTCAGCACTTAGTGGTGTAACTGGATATCAGTTTTTATTTTGTGATGACTTCGAAAAGTGCAATTTCGGCAATAGTTGCGTTTTTGCTGATACCATGGTATCTGATATACGATCCAAAGTCGTTTTTGCAGCTACCGTGGTATCTGATACCACGGTCAAAAGGCGTTTTTGCAGTTGTCGTGGTGTCCGGCCAGTTACCGTGGTAACAGATATTCAGACATCACGGCCCGACAGTGGTATCTGGAAAAAACATCTCACTTTCATCAAATTTTGTCAAAATGGTGAGAAAGAAGTTCAGCACTTGGTGATGTAACTGGATATCAGTTTTTATTTTGTGATGACTTCGAAAAGTGCAATTCCGGCAATAGTCGTTTTTGCAGTGGACCGTATATCAGATACCACGATAACTGCAAAAACGACTAAATGCAGATCCAGTTACCGTGGTAACAGATACCATGGCATCCGCAAAAACGCAACTAATAGCTTGCCCATTTTGTCACAAATAGATGGGAACAAATACACCAACGAAATGCGGAATCTCGGTTATCGTGGTATCTGGCCAGTAACCGTGGTCTCAGATACCACGGTCCGACTGTGGTAACTCATCGTGGTATCTAAAAAAGTCATCTCACTTTCATCATCACCAACAATCGAGTCTAGGATTTTGTCAAATTGGTGGGAAAGAAGTTTGGCACTTAGTGGTGTGACTGGATATCTGTTTTTCTTTTGGATGACTTCGAAAAGCGCAATTTCGGCAATTGTCGTTTTTGCTGAGCAACTGTAATATCAGATACCACAGTAACTGCAAAAACGACTAATTGCAGACCCAGTTACCGTGGTAACAGATACCATGGTATCTGCAAAAACGCAACTATTACGGACGTAGAATAGATTGGTCTAAAAGGTATGAAGGGTCTGTCAACAGACCACCCATGGACAATCTGGCACTCGTGGACACTCTCGTGACACCTCTTGTCTGCAATGATCATGGCGAGGCTCTAAGGGTGCGTTACGGAGCGATACGCGTAAAACCGTCCCTGATCGTAGCCTACTTACCTCCAGACAGATAGGCATGTGGGATGTTCGGCCCCAGGAACATGGCTTCTCCAGGCTTCAAAATTATATAGTTCAGAAAATATATAGAGAAGCAGCCAACATCATTCGGGAAATCTTCTGAAATCCTTAGGAACAAATCACCAAGCACTAGGTCCTGCTCTTCTTTGGCTAAAATAAAAGGAAAAATATCAATTAGACCAGCCTTAGAGCACAGCTAACTACACGACTGATGTGGCGTACTGATCCGCACCGCACAAAGAAACAGTGAAAAGCCAAATAAAAAATATTGATCAAAATAAATATTTCTGCTTTTTAGGTAAATACTTCATCTAGCTTTCTTCTACAAACGATGGTTATGTAGACAGACACACAAGCTACGTGATAGCTTTCTATCGGAGCTTGCGTTATCTCAAAAGTATGGATTGACAGAATTCAATTTCCACATTGATATCTGGGTCGTCGGTACAGTCAAGCCTACTCTTCCGAATCCAACTAAAATAATGATGGCTAATTTCACTCGCTATAATACTAAATTTCATCTATGTCCATTTCGCTCATTTCATATGCCTCTGAATTCCAATTCTCAATCACTCTCGCTCCATATCCTACCCATTAGAGAAAGATTTTTTGGTGGGGAACCCATACTATTTCCTAGTATTATGGAGTCGACGAGTCGTCAGGTAATTCGGTCTGTGTGTGAATATATTAAGTATATACTGGAAGTTTAGATTGGATGTATTTTTGGTTAATAGTAGAAGGGTAAAAAGGAGTAATTTTACTGTATGTAATATTGAAGGTCAATTTTGTTTGTTAAGTGCGAGAATGAATGCTGATGTATGGCCCTTTGTTGGCTTTAATAAATTATTATTATTATTATTATTATTCTCCTAAATGTGTAGCTTCTTTGAAATGAGCACTCTTCCAAATTCCAGAATCTGGGGTTCTGGCACCGCTGGGCTTCCAGACGTGTCTGGTCTGGCTTCATCTTACGGATCCACCTAAACGGATTTATAGAATCCGGAAGGTAAAGAAAGGAAGAACGGAAAGTAAAGACTGGCTTTAAAGTTTAACCGAAAAGGGCTGAGATAGGTTAATCTAGTTACCCATCATTTATTTACTTAAAGAGTCTTGAAGACCCGAGGAAAATGTGATGCTTCGTTGCTCGCTATTCACAAAAAATTAATTTTTCAATGTGGACTTTCTCTGTCGGATTTGTGGTACCTCTATACGCTTGTACCTGTGTTGTATGCTTGACGAAAAAGATTTACGAAAAATTTGTTTGTTGTTTGTGTGTTTGTAAGCAGTCTCCACCAAGCTCACCACTGCCCTCTTAAAAGCCGCGTTTGTGTTGAGATTCAAATTTTCCGCGTCATAGTAGAATTTGCGCTGTGGGGACGCGTAGATATTTCTGAACGTCACTACTAGAGCAGATGGTGGAAAATAAAAAAAAATCCTTTGGCAGAACCCAAATAATTCAGTATACTAAACTAAATGAAACAAAAATAAGTTAATAAGTTAGCTTTTCAGTTAAACTTTAAGAGGGAAGAAATTCGCAGTGAATTTGTGCTAGCGGAATACCCCTGTAAATAACTACAAACAAAAAAAAAAATCATGGGCCATTTTGTACTACAGGATGAGAGATAGGTTAATTTACACAACATCATAGCTAACAGCTAATTTGCGTTGCTTCAGTATGCTAAATAACAAACTAACACAAAAAACGGAAAATATCACTCGGCTTTGTTTAGCAAATCCGTAAAAATAGGTACAAACGAATTTGCGTGGCGGTTCGTTCGCGAAGCTACTGGAACCAGTTTATTTTGGTGACGCGTACGGTTGTTGGGCGGTGCAGTGGGTGGTACGATGTCTCGATGCTGGGGTAGAGAGAAGAATCTTCCCAAACCTCAGGATAATATGCTCGTATCTTTGGGCCAACGTGGGGAGGTCGAGTTTAACAAGCGCTTCACCATAAGATAGTTGTCGATCGCCAATAATAATGAACACGGCCCGCTTTTGCACCGACTCAAGTTCTTGGATGAGGTACTTTCGCTGGCTAGTGCGATTAAAACGAAAAATAGGGGAAAATTCTACCTTTGCTCTTGAGCCACTCGAGGAACTCGGAAGATACTTGTGCCACAATATCTTCGGAACAATACATGAGTGCCGCGTAGGAATCTTTGATCGCGTCAGATGAGCGCTTCTGTAGATTTAAAACATTTTCTTCCCCTACAAGTTTCTGAAGAGCTGGGACTCCTAAAAAAGAAGATGACACAAATGAAATAGGCAGAAAAGGTGAGAATGAGGTCATAGCAGCATGGTTACTACCCTAAAACACTAAATTCACAGTTGCAACAACTATAATAATAACATATTGCAAAAAATAGGCCATTCATCTCCAAAAAAGCTAGCCAACTAATTAAGTAATTCAGCCGATAGCTTACGTCCGCAATGTAATAGTTAGAAGGCTCAATAGCTGTGGGAGAGGAGGGTAGCGTTCCAGTGAAGTTATTACAAGTTACGATGATAAGAGGAGGGGCGATCGTCGTATTGTGGTAGTTATCACGCTCTCTGGAACGCAAATAATAACAACGCGTACATACGTCATCACTATTACGGGAGTTCCTGCAGCACCGATAGTTATTATCACTTATGATGTTCGCGAACATCATAAGTAAATCGTAACGATCGTAACAGTCCTGGAACGAAAATAATAAGTGGGAGAAGCCAATTTACTGATTACGGCGGGCTCTGGAACGGCAATAATAGCAAGAATAGTAACGATCGTAACTAATATTACGTCGCTGGAACGCTACCTAGGTACAAGTGTACCAACCTAGGTCAAGTGTTTTTATCTACTTCAACTGTTTACCTCAAGTGTTTTTATTTTTGACGTGCCAGTGCTATTCTTTCTTCTGGATATTTATGGCAAAGAAATAAACCTGATTTGATTTGATATAGCAAAGCAAGGCAGAAACATCTTAAAGTGTTGGGGGTGAGGTAAAAGGCGAGGTGAAGTATCACTTGGGAAGAATAAGGATTTTAGGAAAAAGAAGCTTACTGTCAACGAATACTGCAATCTGTTCAACGGGACGAAAACCACACAAGGCCTCGAAATCACCAAATATTGGAATTGCCATTTCTGGTTTGTGATTTGGATCTTTATACAGATCAGGATGAAACCTGTGAAGCTGCTCTGCAAGTTCCTGAAAGTGAGTAAGGGGATAAATGAATGATACAAAACAGAGAGGATGACAAAAGTAACGTTCCAAGCAAGGAGCCTATCACAAAGACCCCTCAATAATTCATACAAATACGCTATATTGCGAAGATATGTTAAGGCAGTTAGCAGAAGCCTATACGCATGTGTTCTTTTTATGAAGAATGGTCGAGGGGTGGCACCTCACATCAATGAAACATGTTACCTTTTTTTGCAACAGATTTGATATTATAGGTGGTTTGTTTTGGTCTAATTGCCATGAACCTATATGCTTTCTAGAGGAATTAACAATATTCCATCCATAAATCAAAATTTCTGTGTGCCAGTTGTATGACAACTGTTCTTTCTGCATAAACCAACTTACTAAAGGCACGCTTACACAGGAACAGGAATGAAGAAAGTCAGAAAACCTCTTGTCGGTCTGCAAGACCCAAATACATTTTAAAGAGTAGATGACAGGACAAACAGAAAACATACCTTGTTGGGATGGGCCTGAATGGACAAGGCCTTTGCCACTGCCAGAACTTTGAACAAGTATGAAAGATCTTCTCCAAATTTACCCTTCTCTTCATGAGCTAACAAAGAGGGATTCTTGATGATGCAGTCTTTCAATGACTTGCCTCCAACCAAATTTGATGGTCCAGATGTATGTGTCCCCATCCATAGCTCTGCGTAAGGAAGGTCTTCTTTGATATCACCTCTTGACAGCTTGGCAACTGAACTGCTTGAGCCGACTTTGCCCCATGGGTAATTCTGGACTGCACACTGGATTTCCATCACCTCAATGGCTAAAATCAGAGTTGAAATGAAACTGTTGTGAGCATATGCCCTCCCCACTGGCTTTCTATCGGATTCTATCACATGTTTCAGGTTGCATTGCCAGAGTGGGACATTTGCGGCCTAAATTTTGACCAAAGGTTTTGGCCTACCCCATAGCATAATAACCATAGCATAGCTACCCCATAGCAAGCCCTGTATCCGTAATTCAGGAAAGGCGAGAGCGCTTTAAGAGCAGCCTCAATATAGCTCAGCAGAAGCTTTACCCAGTGTAAATTATGTCAATGTGTGTTGTTTCCTTTTCCTTTATGATTATTGTTGTTGCTAGTGATGTCCTTTTTTCCTTTCTTTGTTTTTTTTCTTTCTTCTATACTCCGTCTTTCTGTACATTTGTGCATTATGATGGGAAATAAATCTATTATTATTATAATAAAAAAATTACAAGCAGACAGTGGTGTCACAAATCCAAAAGAAAAAGTTCATTATACAAAAATTAAGTTTTTTTCCCTAGGGGAGCAGAGAGGTAATGCATTTTCAACAGGTCTTCAAGTATATTTAAAAAAAATAAAAAAATATGATGCTGATAAAAGGCTATATGCCTCTTAGCTAAAAAAAAAAAAAATCATTTCGAGACAAATTTTGGTAGGCCAACCACTAATCTAACTAAATGAAAACCCTCTCCGCAACTTTGAGACCAAAAACATATCATTCAGGTGAATGCTATCAACAGCTTTTTATAATTCACTGACTGTCTCTTTAAATGAATAAATTGTGTATAAAGTGATCACTTGCCATGACCTGTTCAGACTTGTTTTGGCCTACCCCATAGCATAATAAATAAATACAATAAAACAAAAGTTCGTTCTATGATAATTGCTTTTTTTCCACAGGGGAGCAACAAGGTAATACATTTTCATCGGGACTTCAACCATTTCTAAAGAGAAGACCCTGTAAAATATTTTACAAATATTAAGTGAATGAGTGTTTGGTACCTACAGAGTCTGGACCAGGCCTAGCTAGACTGTCCTATCTCAGCCCTACTCTGCTAAACCTTAACAATAGTAGCTGTCAAGGCAAGGGCTGGTCAGGGGCATCACATATGAGGGGGCCGGGGGGAGGGGGAGGCAAACTGCAATTTTTTCTTTAAAACAGTTGGTTTTTCTGAAAATCAGTTGTTTTACGTCAAAACTGTCATCTTTTCCTTGAAAACATTCTGCAAAAACAGTCGGGAAAAATGACCAGCCGGTCAGTAAATAAATACCTAGTCCTAGGGCCTAGGACCTAGGCTAGGCCTAGCCTCCCCCCAAACATTTTGGCTAGTAAAGCATTTGGTACAATACAGTACAATAGCTGTTATTCAGACCGAAGCTGGGGCTAGTCTAGGCTAGTCTGAAGTTGAAAAAAGAAGGCAGATGCAGGACATGCCCCGTTCTGAGGCGGGAGACATGTAAATTTATTCTACCTCGAGCACGTGCTGCTTGGCGTTTAAATGTTTGGCCAAAAACATTCAGGCAATTCAGCTGACAACGATTTCCGCCATCTTGCGATCTAAAATCGTCTTTAGAACTGGACGTTAGTGAAGTGCAAGAGAAATATTAATAAGACCTTAGAAAAGTAAGTAATTTGCAGCGGGAATATGAGAAGATTAATGATAATTGTTATAGTCTTTATGTAAATTAGTTTGGTTTTCTGGCCGAGGAGATTAGGGCTGTGCACTATAAAGATCTTCTTGAAATTCCCCTAGATGGCAAGGAAGTGCGTTAAATTTGAATATCATGATGTGAGTGGACGACGAACCAAGTTCCAGCCAAGTTCTGAAAAATAGAAAGTCAAAACTCAAAAAGTAGTGTCGAACTGTTGAAGACTATATATATCCAGTAAGTATGACTTACAACTTACAAGTCACAACATCAGCAGAGTAAGTTGCTGGAAGTTTATGAGGCTAAACTGGCTTCAAACCTTAGGACCTTAGGTCCTCAGGCTCAGGCTTAGGGCCCTTAGGCTTAGCCTTAGGGCTTAGGAGTGGTCTGCTATTTTCGAATTTGGTCTTTTGGATCTTCAAGAGCTACCTATTTTACTTTTTGTTTTAAGGATCTCCAGTAACTTGTCAGTAACCAGCCAGTTACATATCTCTTTAGGCTTACAGTTGGTCTGCAGGATATTTCGTAATGAACTACGGTCGTCGGTAGTACCAAGGTAGTAGTAGTCTAGACTGGAACTACAAACACAGTAGAAATATCTTTATTTGTACACTCTTGTGGCCTTGTGCCTGAATAAGGTTTCATGTGTAGCCTACCTCTCATATGTATGTCTCCCAGCGTTTGGCATGTCATACCCTGTGCCTAAGACTAGATACAGTACATCATAGACTATTCCAAATGCCAGATACCCGACTCGGATAAACGAACATATTGTGTTGGTGCCACAGGCATTTGATGTTTGACCATATACGATTTTTTATGGCACTTGCCCTTCGGCCAAGTGCCATGCAATTTCTGTCCGTCGGTCCGGGTTTTGCTAGTTCGGGCACTTCCACATAAGCTAGGATGATGAAACTTGGCAGGCATATCAGGGACCCCAAATGATTAAGTTGGAAATAGTCACTTTCCCTATCTGACCATCGTGGGGGGAGGGAGGGGAGCCGGAATCCGGAATTTAGTGGCATGCATAACTTTCGAACGGGTGATCAGATCCTCGATCAGATCTTAATGAAACTTGATATTTGGAAAAACGTCATGCTTCAGATGACCCATATCAAGTCAGGACCGAATCCGATGTATGTGGGGGGGAGTCGGAGGGGGGAACCGGAAATCATGTTAAACGATTAGAGTGGAGCGATCGGGATGAAACTTGGTGGGAGGAACAAGCACAACCCCTAGATACATCATTGACAGAACCGGACCGGATTCATGCACTGTGGGGGGAGTTGGAGTGGGGTTCCGGAATTCCGGTGATACGGAGTTAATAATAATAATAATATAATATAATGCAAAAATAAGGCACATGGCCTCTACAAGAGTTACTTCCTTAAGTTACTTCCAGGTGGGCTAGGACAATGAAACTCGGCAGGTAAATCAGGGACGCGACCAGATTAACCTGGAAATAGTCAGCTTCCCGATCCGACCATCGTGGGGGGTGGAGGGAGGGGGAATCCGGAATCTTGAGGTATGTAGGCTATAACTTCCGAACGGGTGATCGGATCATAATGAAACTTGATATGTAGAAAGACAACATGTCTCGAATGTCCCATTTCAAGTACGGACCAGATCCGATGAAGCTCCAGCCATTCCTTAAAGTACTAATGCTAACCGCAAAGTACAAAAAAATAATTTTAAGCAAAATATACATTTTCGTGATCCCTATGAGCCCATGATCATTTTTGCCTCAAGGATGTTGCTTACAACTAAATTCCTTAAAGTACAAACAATACTTTTGAGCAAAATATACATTTTCATGCTCCTGATGATCATCTTTTTTGCTTCAAGAGTTTTGACTACAGATGATTTTCTACAACTTGGAAATAATCACTTGCACGATCCGACCATCCTGGGGGGAGGGAGGGGAGCCGGAATCCGGAATTTAGTGACATGCATAATTTTCGAACGGGTCATCGGATCTTAATGAAACTTGATCTTTGGAAAAACCTCATGTCTCAGATGTCCCGATTCGAGTCCGGACCGAATCCGATGAATGTTGGGGGAAGTCGGAGGGGGGAACCGGAAATCATGTGACACGCTTACAGTGGAGCGATCGGGATGAAACTTGGTGGGAGGAACAAAAAGAATCTCTAGGTTCAGCATTGACAGAACCGGACTGGATTCGTGCACTACGGGGGGAGTTGGAGTGTGGTTCCGGAATTCCGGTGATACGGAGTTAATAATAATAATAATATAATATAATGCAAAAATAAGGCACATGGCCCCTACAAGAGTTACTTCCATAAGTTACTTCCAGGTGGGCTAGGACAATGAAACTCGGCAGGTAAATCAGGGACGCGACCAGATTAACCTGGAAATAGTCAGCTTCCCGATCCGACCATCGTGGGGGGTGGAGGGAGGGGGAATCCGGAATCTTGAGGTATGTAGGCTATAACTTCCGAACGGGTGATCGGATCATAATGAAACTTGATATGTAGAAAGACAACATGTCTCGAATGTCCCATTTCAAGTACGGACCAGATCCGATGAAGCTCCGGCCATTCCTTAAAGTACTAATGCTAACCGCAAAGTACAAAAAAAATACTTTTAAGCAAAATATACATTTTCGTGATCCCTATGAGCCCATGATCATTTTTGCCTCAAGGATGTTGCTTACAACTAAATTCCTTTAAGTACAAACAATACTTTTGAGCAAAATATACATTTTCATGCTCCTGATGATCATCTTTTTTGCTTCAAGAGTTTTGACTACAGATGATTTTCTACAACTTGGAAATAATCACTTGCACGATCCGACCATCCTGGGGGGAGGGAGGGGAGCCGGAATCCGGAATTTAGTGACATGCATAATTTTCGAACGGGTCATCGGATCTTAATGAAACTTGATGTTTCGAAAAACCTCATGTCTCAGATGTCCCGATTCGAGTCCGGACCGAATCCGATGAATGTTGGGGGAAGTCGGAGGGGGGAACCGGAAATCATGTGACACGCTTACAGTGGAGCGATCGGGATGAAACTTGGTGGGAGGAACAAAAAGAATCTCTAGGTTCAGCATTGAAAGAACCGGACTGGATTCGTGCACTACGGGGGGAGTTGGAGTGGGGTTCCGGAATTCCGGTGTTACGGAGTTAAGTTACTTCCAGATGCTCTAGGACGATGAAACTTGGCAGGTGTATAATGGACTCAGCCAAATTAACTTGGAAATAATCACTTGCCCGATCCAACCATAGTGGGGGGAGGGAGGGGAGCCGGAATCCGGAATTTTATTGACATTCATAATTTTCGAACGGGTGATTGAATCTTAATAAAACTTGGTATTTGTAAAGACCTCATGTCTCAGATACACCATTTCAAGTCGAGGCCGGATCCGATGAATGTAGGGGGGGGGGGTTGGAGGGAGGAACCAAAAATCATGTGACACGGTTAGAATGGAGCGATCGGAACCTCCCGAGCGTCACCGTCGAAAAGGAAGCGCTTGAAAATTTCGCTGATTTTTCCATAAGATGTTAAAATATTCAAAACAAATTGTTCAAATATTTTATACAACAGCAAATATAACTAAGTGACCATTTCTTTTGAACGTAACTGTAGTACCAAACCATCACACTGACAAAGCTACTATCCATTCACATCCTACTACGATAACTTGAATACAAGCTAAAAAGCTTGCAAGTGCCATATGAGCTTGCAGCTCTTGTTTTGTACAAATTATTATTGTGATTATCATTGTGAGCACCATGCTCACAACTGCCAGCATGCCTCCAGCGGTCGAAGTATGGTTATCAGAAAGGGCTTAGTTTGAGTTCAAGAGAAGCTATGATGATAAGCTGGCTCCTCCAGCCAGCTCTTTATTGTTGTAGTCTAGTTATTAACTTTTTCAACGCAACGCAAATTTTTCAACGCATACGACACTGCGACAAAACGCACAGTTCTGCGTCACTTGTCGCACGATTTGTGTCGTATGTCGCATGACGCCGAATTTTGCGCGAAATCGCAGCAGTGTGAACTATAGGTAACAGGTTCTTGGTAACAGTGCGGAAGGCGGCACCATTTTTACAGGAGTTTCTGCCAGTCAGGCAGTTAATTATTCCCTGCTCACGACCATCATAAGTAGCCTACGGTTGAACTGTAAAGATGTCGTAACTATTATGGAATGAAAATGATGAGAGGGAGGAGATAATTTTCTTGTCGTGCCGGGCGGTGGAACTGAAGTAATAACAGATTCGTAACGATAGTAACCGACAATAACTCGGTGGAATGCATAGACATAGTAAATTGTGTACCTACCTTATGTAAATCAGAGGTCACGTTTGTCATGGGGGTTGTCATACTTTGCGCGTAACCTTTTTTTGCGCAAAATTCACCGTGCTTTTCTCGTGGCAAAGAAAGTATTTTCTTCAGATTAGTGGTGGGAACCAAGTGGCAATTCTCCAGTGTAAGAGCTACTAGTGGTTAACTAGATGGTAAACATTTAACATAGACCACGACTAACCTCCGCTTTATCTAGCCAATGTGAAGCCAGTGTTAGTGCTGTCGCTGCTAGCAAGCAGCTAGTAGCCTACCAATAAGATAGATTCTTAAGAGCAGAGAGACTTGCTGAGTCGTTTTTGTCCGCTAGAGATTTCTGGAGACAGGTCCGTCGTAATTTTTGCCCTAAGCAAGGTGTGGTGGGGACTTTGGATACAGTACCGTCATAGTTTTTGGCTGCTTTACTTGGTATTCGAATTAAGTTGACATGCATGGTATAGTAAGTAGGAGTTCTCAAGTCTATAGAGGCAAGGTGTGCTTGAACTATTAAAAAAGAACTAGGCTACATACAGGTTATAACGACGATGGGCGAAGTAAATAAGTACCGTAGCTAGTGACACGCCAGTAGCAAAATTTATCCTCTTTGGGTGTGTTCCCAAATAGAGAGATTGCACCTGACGAAAATGGATATTTCCATTTTGTTATTCCATTTTTATAAGTATAGCTAAAATGAGCTACTTATCGTCGAGCAGATAGACATAAAATTGACGATCCTTCTATTAGGCTACAGTTGGCAAGGGTGTAAGTCTGATGTTCTATCTTTTTATATTTTATCTGAATTTCATTCATATTTTCAGGCATTTCGAATTGACGCCAAAATACTTAAAATTGGCGTTTCCACGAGTTCTAGCTTTTAGTCGAGTGTGTGGCACACACTCCTGTATCCGTGAAAACACTCAGAGATGTGTGGGATACATATCTTGCCTATTTTTCCACGGCATATTTGCGTCCCACGCACTTCTGAATATTTTCACGAAAACAAGTGTATGCCACACACTCGGCCACAAGTTGAAACCCGCGGAAACGGCGTTTTGCCTGTTTTCAGCAGTAATTTAAAATGCCTGAAAATATGAATACAATCCAGATAAAATCTCAATGACGTCTTACGCCCTGACCATCGTGCACTAGAAGGATCTTCATTAAGTCTATTATTAGCTTGACAAAACTAATTTTATTTAGGTTACCTCGAGAGTTGCTTGTTCGATTTAGCACTATTTTATCTGCACTATTTTTAAACTACAGTCTCTTCGCGGGATAACGGGAAAACACCTTAACTTTGAGCCTCATTGGGAGGGAATTTTACTTCGTAAGGCATGGATCACTCACAGTTTAAATCGGACCTAGAAAAGTCCATGCTGGTAAATTGGTCGCCGGTATAAGCTAAACTGAAACATTGAGTTTTCCAATCGTCGGCTAAACGGAAATCCTCGTCAGGTCAGAATAAGGTAAGAATAAAAATGGCGGGGCTTCGAACAACTACCAAAGGCTAACCTACCAGACAAGAGATGCCAAAACTTTCCTGAGATCATATTGCTGCATAATAAATTAACTTTTATTTTCACAACATAAAACATAAACATATAGACTAGTCTGTCGGGGTGAACATATAAAGTACACTTCAGTCAAGAAATTAGGGTGCGTCATAGGCCTAAGTGAAGTTACAACAAGTCAGTTCTCCTCAATTCCAAGCGACATGAGTATGTAATTTCTGTATGCCTGCTATTCTTCACAGTGAAATAAATAGCTCTACTGTCTGTAGTATAGTCATAGAAGTGGCTTGTGGCTTAAGCGATAAACCCGTGTGTCCGTCATCATCTTGTGTAGAAGAACAACAAAATGTCTTCATTTTGGCACTTTGAATCAGTCATACAGTCAAAAATGGGGTAGTAATAACTCACTTACAACACGTACGCTCACAAAGCTGAATCAGTCAAGTTCAGGATTGATTGTGACTGACTATTCGCAGTAAAACGAAATTCTTTTACCTCGTCAGATATAACAAGTTGTATCCTATAGCGGTCGAGGAGAAATCTCCATTGAACTAGTAATAGCTACGTCGTTGGTCATTAGTCATTCCAGTCAAGTATTGTCCAAGTATTGACAATAAAATGAATAGCATATACATTTCTGGATAAAATTCGCTATTTTTTTTACTGTTCCGGTTCCCGTCGAAGTCCAAGTCATCAATGGCTGTATTACTAGTAGGCCTGAAGTGGTTTACTTTTTGTCAAGTCATGATTTATTGTCGCTCTCCTTGTCTAGCTTGTTTAGTCGTGAGGGGTCATTCGTTTGGTCGTCTTTGTTTGTCGTCCAGTGTGCGGCATTCTTCTGACCTTTAGCCAGAAGTTGGAAAGTCACGTAATGTAGTGCTTGAAGTCGCTTCGTCCGTCAGTGTAATAGGGAAGTAAGTCGGAAACCGTCTATCGTAGGGTTTGCTTTGCTATTGCAAAAGCCTTATCACAGATTGCTTTAGTTAATAAGCCAAATATAGGTAAGTCCGGTAAGGTAAATCGGTGAGTCTCTATGGGGAGTTTTAATCGTTTCGTCAGTCGGTCCGTCGGTCTGTGCTGCACAGGGAGGTGAATGCTGGTCTATAGGTTGGTCACTGGTATTAAAAGTTTAGCCATACTGTCGGAAGTGATCAAACGGGGACACTGAACGAGTTTCAAGTGCAATGTCAGCTGTCTTTCAGTTTCCCGTCTGGTGAGTTCGTCTTTTTAAGTCGTTGATCGGCCAGTCAGTATTGTTTGTTCAGTAGTTAAGTCCCGTCACATCTCTTGTCCCTTTGTCAACTCTTCTAGGAAGTTGAGCTGCACTAAGCTGTCAGTGTGGTCGGTCAGGAGACATCGAGAAAATTTTCTGTCGAGTATGATCAGAGGGCAAGCGTTAGTCTAGAACCCTGAAAGTAAAATTAAGTTCGTCAGGACAAGTCCGGTAAGGTAAATCGGTGAGTCTCTGGGGAGAGTTGTAATCGTTTCGTCAGTCGGTCTGTGAGTCTGTGCTACTGGGGATTCAACATAGGAGACGAATGCGAGTCTATAGGTTGGTTGCTGGTAGGAGAAGTCTCATACGCCTCGTGTTAAAACTTTAGCCATGCTGTCGGAAGTGATCCATCGAGAACACTGAACGAGTTTCAAGTGCAATGTCAGCTGTCTTTCAGTTTCCCGTTTGGCGAATTCGTCTTTCTAAGTCGTTGATCGGTCAGTCAGTATTGTTTGTTCAGTATTTTTCGGGAGTAAGCCGAACATTTAACAAGTCCCGTCACATTTGTGTCCCTTTGTCACCCTTCTAGGAAGTCGAGCTGCACTAAGCTGTCAGTGTAGTCGGTCAGGAGACTTCGAGAAAATTTTCTGTCGAATATGGTCAGGTCGAGAGACTTCAGTAATTTCTGTCAGAACCCGACACAGAGGTGCAAAGTAAGGTCGCTTTAGTCCAGAGGGCAAGCGTTAGTCTAGAACCCTGAAAGTAAAATTAAGTTCGTCAGGATTAATTCACAGAAAATCGGTCAGTCCTGATTAGTCTTAGTATCAAGTCAGAGTGGTCAGTATTTACCGGTTCCGTGTTATTGTCCATCGTTACTGGGTATCAGTGTTTTGGCAGCTCTTTCTTGGCACTTTTTTTAGGTATCAGTTGACACGCTGTCGAATTTAAGGTACAAGTCAAGTCGAATAAGTACTAAAATAGCATGAACATGGGGTCAGTAAAGGTCAGTGAATAACAAAGCAGCGACACAAGAAATGTCAGTCATTGTCTATTCTATGGGCAGTAGCGATAAAGTCAAAATGGCAAGTAAGATATGAGGTTCCGCGACACTGAAAATAGAAACGTTGATGGTAACCCTGGAGTTGTGGGTCTGTAGTTTGTCACCGTAGTCAGTTAGTTAGTCGTCAGTTATTTAGTAAGTCAAGTGCGAATTTTACCCCCACCCCTGATATCATGCTGTATCCCATCCCTATTTGTGAACTTGATTCAGCGACGAAAATGTTTTTGCAGATGGAGCATCGTCTTTTTGGTCCTTTGCCAAAGTCTCTAATCTGTCGTCATTCGTTGAGCACGTCAGGTATTTTTGTCCATCAGTCTAGTCTTGCTGAGGATATGCAATCTGTACCCTAGTTTAAGTAAAAAAAAAAGTCAGCAAATTTTAAGTCAGTTTTTCCAGTCGGTCGGTCATCAGCCGTGCTATTGGTGATAAATATTCACGTTCATTGAGGCTCGTAAAAGGATTGTTACTCCAGTTTCTCCAGTCCCAGTCAGGAAAGTGCAACCACAGAGAACCACAAAATGTCATATCTTCGATTACGTTCTAGGCGAAGGTAATTCGCGGTACTCGGTACTGCGCGGTACTCGGTACTGGACGAAGACGTCCTAAGAACAGTCTTTAATGTTTTTCGTGAAGTCGTCGTCATGTCTATGAGTTTTAGTTTAGAATCTTCTTCGTTTAGGTCTTGTCATGCAAGTATCGTCGCGCGTATACATTTCAAGTCATGTCAGTCAGTAGTAGTAATTTGTCTAAACTTGTGATCAGTAGTTGGTCACGGATGATCTACTTCCCTGCAGTATCTCGAAGCACAGGTCGATCATCACGTACATCATTTTTGGGATCCCAAAACGTTAGTGACGGATACCTATGACATCGCAAAAGTTGTCCGTCCGTCCGTCTGTCAGCACGATAACTCTCGAAGGGAATGAGATATTTTGATGAAACTTGGTGTGAGGATTCTTTGGGTCAAGAGTAAGGTCGAGTTCGTAGATGGGCTATGTAGCCCTACATTTAGGGCTGGGGGAGGGGGGTTTAAATTAAGGGGCAAACAAAATATTTTGAAACAGCTAATGTGATAGTCGATTATGGGTAAGAAGACGTGCTGAACACGATGGTGAAAACCATTTTATCGCCGGAAAAGTAGTTCGCCGGAATCCGGCCGAAGCCGGAAAATTTGTTAAAAGCAAAAGTTTTATTTGAAGTTGATTAGATGTTTGATTTAGGTGTAAGAAGACATGCTGAACACGATGGTGAAAACCATTTTCTCGCCGGACAAGTATTTCGCCCGGAATCCGGCCGAAACCAGAAAATTTGATAAAAGTAAAATTTGTATTTTAAGTTGATTAGATGATAGATTTAAGGGTAAGAACAGACGCTGAATCTGTATATGACAGTCATTTTTTACCCGGACGTATAGTTCGTATGGTTTTTTTATTCGTATTCGTATAGTTCGTTGAAACCGGATTTTTTTGTTATAAGTTAAAGTTTTATTTGAAGTTGATTAGATGTTCTTTATGGGATAAGCTCTAGGAGATGCGCTGAATTCGTTTCTGAGCTATCTTTTTTTTGGCTGGACAAGTAGTTCGCTCGGAATTCGGCCGAAACCGAAGTAAAGCAGGAAGTTTCGATCAGTATCATCAAAATAGATATGGCATATACAGGTATATCTGAACTTAATTTTCTCAGATGATTAGCCTGGCGAAGACTGGATTTGGCGAAGACAAGACGTAGTTAATTTTAAATTTTTGGGATACCATCGAAAACTTTGGTCTTGTTAAAAGAAGAGGCAGCAGATTCAGGTTTGGGTTAAAGCTTGAGCTACGGGTTCGACAATTTGTTCAGGTCGAAGAACTTTTGACCCATGAAGAGAAATTTGACGGAATGCTTAGAGAACATTAGCCCACTACCGTGAATTGATGTTACCACGGTCAAAGACCTCAAACTCAGGGAGGTGAGAATTGGCATGTTTTCTATAATTCGATTTGAAAAAAAAAAATTAAATTAAATTTGGATCCGCCTTGGTACGTGACTATTGCTGGCTCTGGAGGAACCACTCTTAAAGTTTAACTGAAAAGCCAACTTATTGTTGTGTCATTTAGTTGAATACACTGAATTATTTGGACTCTGCAAAGGGATTTTTTTGTTTTCCACTATCTGCTCTAGTTATGACGTTCAGAATATCTGCGGCTGTCCCCACAGTGAAAATTCTACTATGACGCGGGAAATTTTTATCTAAACACAAACAAGGCTTTACAGTGGGCAGTGGCGATATTGGTGAAGATTGCTTAGTGCCTGAACAGAAAAAAGTCATAAATCTTTTTTGTAAGGCATACAACAAATTAGAGGTACCACAAATCACACGGAAATTCCACTATTTGAAAATCGATTATTCCTTAATAGTGGAACAACCAAGTAACGCATTTTCAGCGGGTCTTCAAGCCAATTTAAGTGAATAAGTGATGGGTTGTCGTATCCCAGTCCTTTTCGGTTAACCTTTAACGTTATTTTTGTGAAGTTGAAGGCACTCGTGCATTCACATTTTGATCTCAAGGAAGCACATAACTGTTGTTAGGGGCAAAACGTAGCGTAAAGTTATTTGAAATCAGGACCATTAGCCCACAAAGGTGCTAATTAAGCTAGGGGTAGAATTCGTCCAGTCAGTACAGTGTAGGCTACTCGGGGGTGAGGTTAAGTAGGTCGGGCAGTTATTAAAGCTAGTATTCAGTCAGTATAGTTCAGTTGTTAGCATCAAAGAAACAGGTATTCTAGTCCGCACGTCTACAGAATCACAGCTAAATCGGAGTCAGTATAGTAGTCTACTATCCAGCCATATCGTCTCAAGTCCCATGGTCAGTAGTAACCTGCGCATTTAACCAGTGTATGTAAATGTCTTTCCTTGCCGCATATCTTGTCAGTAGTCTAGTGAGTCGTCCGGTAAGTCAGTTTACGTGGTTTTGTTTTCTTTTACTTAGGTCCGGCTTGTGTTAGTGTATCTTATCCGCTATCTAGTTTGGTAGTCATGTCTTACGATCTCGGTCATGTGTGGTCCAAGTCAGTCAGTCAGGTTCAATTTTCCGGTTGTCCTTACCGGAAAGTCTGTGTCCTTCATGTACTTTAGTTTAGAGTGGCGATTAGTAAGTCTAGTCCAAGTCACTTTTGTTTTTATTGTTTTTGGGATCCCAAAACGTTAGTGACGGATACCTATGACATCGCAAAAAGTTGTCCGTCTGTCCGTCTGTACGGTCTGTAACTTTCGAAGGGAATGAGATATTTTGATGAAACTTGGTGTGAGGATTCTTTTGGTCAAGAGTAAGGTCAAGTTCGTAGATGGGCTCTCTAGCCCTATATTTAGGGGTGGGGGAGGGGGTTTAAATTAAGGGGCAAACAAAATATTTTGAAACAGCTAATGTGATAGTCGATTATGGGGTAAGAAGACATGCTGAACACGATGGTGAAAACCATTTTCTCACCGGACGATTAGTTCGCCCGGAATCCGGCCAAAACCGGAAAGTCTGTTAAAAGTAAAAGTTTTATTTGAAGTTGATTAGATGTTCGATTTAGGGGTAAGATGACATGCTGAACACGATGGTGAAAACCATTTTCTCGCCAGACAAGTAGTTCGCCCGTAATCCGGCCAAAACCGGAAATTTTGTTAAAAATAAAAGTTTTATTTTAAGTTGATTAGAGGTTTGATTTAGGGGTAAGAAGACATGCTGAACACGATGGTGAAAACCATTTTCTTGCCGGGCAAGTAGTTCGCCCAGAATCCGGTCAAAACCGGAAAGTTTGTTAAAAGTAACAGTTTTATTGGAAGTTGATTAGACGTTCGATTTAGGGATAAGAAGAACACTTTTTCTACCCGGACAACTTGTTCGCCCGGAATCCGGCCAAAACCGGAAATTTGGCAGAAGTAAAGCAGGAAGTTTCGATCAGTATCGTCAAAATAGATATGGCTTATAGCGGTATATCTGAACTTGGTTTTCTCAGATGATTAGCCTGGCGAAGACTTGATCTGGCGAAGACAAGACCCGATTGTCTGGATCAATCATTAAATTTTTGGGATCCCATCGAAACCTTTGGTCTTGTTTCTTGCCAACTCTCACATGTATTCTTATTGCCAGTTAATTAATCAAAGTCAGATGGTAATCGTCACAGTTTTTACCGTAAATGTGGCTCCGGGTGGGTCTCAAATTACTCCCAGTATCGTAATTAGTCAGTGCTGAATTTGGCAGCTCTTTCACTTTGTCAGTCCTAAAAATTGTTCTTGTCATCATTAAAGTGTCAATAAAATCTTCGTTGATAGTTCAAATCAAGTAGGAAATGTATTTATTATCTTTGCTAGCCAGTCACGTCCATATCACTTAAGTATCTCTTGTGGTCTTATGGTCAGTAATTTAATCAAAGTCGGTTGGTAGTCGTCACGTCTTCCCCTAAATTGAGATCAGCTCAGGTCTTTGTTTCGCTGCAGTAGCGTAGACAGTCAGTAATTGATCAGTGTTAGACTTTGTCATCTCTTTCACTTCGTCAGTTACGAAACAGTAATTGGAATCATTGAAATATCAAGAACACATTTCCTTTGAACCCGTAGTTGTTATTTTACTGTTCGTTTTTCGTTAGTCTTTACAACAATATCTTGGTCAGTCATTGAAGACGAATCAGTAGGCTCTGTATTCACGCAGGCAGTATCATTAGCTGTTCAATCAAAAGTCCATGTCAGCACTTAAAATTAGGCCTACGGTAGCTGTACGTTCAGTGTCGTTCGTGACTTTTAATCGTACTTTTCCTTTTCCTTGTTAAGTCGAGAATCTCCATATGTTTGAATTTGAGTCAAGTAGTTTTGCGATTGTCAGCTGACGACTGACGTAGAACCTGAAGTTAGAACTCTCAGTAGTCTGGTAGCATAGTAGTTGAAGTCAGGTCGTCGGTCGGTATACGAGGAAAATAAGTCAAATTCTGTTTACGATAGGGCTGCTTATTGCATCATGAAATCAGCCGAATATGGGTAAGTCAGTAAGGCAAGCCACGCCAATCTCTAGGGGATTCTTCTCCAAGTCTACCACTGGTATTGGTTGTATCCTACATCGTGTCGTAAAAGTCAAGTCCTGGTCCTCAGAAGTCGGTCCCTTCCGTTAGTCTGTATGTCTGTACTAATGGGGATATAACACAGGAAGGTGAATCCAAGCCTATCGCTGGTATGAGATGTCTCCTGTGTCGTGTAAAAAATGTCAAGTCATGGTAAGGGAACTCGTTCAGTCTCTTCTTATTGTCTCTTCAGTGTGTCTGCATGTCTGTCATCTATTGTCTCGTCAGTGTCTGTATGTCAGTAACTGGGGATACGGCATAGGAAGGTGAATCCAAGCCTATCGCTGGTATGAGATGTCTCCTATGTCGTGTAAAAAACGTCGAGTCATGGTAAGGAAAGTCGTTCAGTCTCTTCTTATTGTCTCTTCAGTGTGTCTGCATGTCTGTACCTTCTATCAACATCTATTGTCTCGTCAATGTCCGTATGTCAGGAACTGGGGATAGGACATAGGAAGGTGAATCCAAGTCTACCGCTGATATGGGATGTAGCCTACACTTTGTCACAAAAGTCTAGTACTACCGGGGATACGACATACGAAGGTTAGTCCAGGTCTACCACTGGTCTGGGATGTATCATACTTCGTGTAAAGAAAGTCAAGTCATGCTAAGGCAAGTCTGTCAGTCTCTTCTTATTGTCTCTTCAGTGAGTGTTTAACCCTGGGTATAAAACTGAGGAAAATGAATCCCTAGTCTACCGCTGAAATGGGATTTATTCATCGTCGTGTCACAAAAGTCAAGTCATGGTAAGGCGAGTTTCCGTCGGTATCTTCTAAATTGTCTCTTCAGTGTTTTTGTCAGTACTACTGGGGATACAACGTAGGGAAGTCCAAGTCTACTGCTGGTATGGGATGTATCCTACCATTCACGTCGTGTCAGAAAAGTCAAGCCGTGGTAAGACAAGTCCGTCAGTCTCTTCTTATTGTCTCTTTAGTGGGTCTTTCTGTACTACTGTTAATACAACATAGGAAAGTGAATCCAAGTCTACCGCAGGTATGGGATGTGTCACGAAAATCAAGTCATGGTAAGGCAAGTCTGTCAGTCTCATCTTATTGTCTTTCGGTTAGTCTGTCAATGTGTGTTAGAAACAGTCAGTATGTCAGTGGATGGTGCGAGAATACGTCTTCGCGTCACGAAAGTTAAATCGTTCAGTAAGCGCAGTTATGCAACTGGAACAGTTATGTCCAGTAGTCATTGTCAGGCTTTTTTGTCCTTATGGTCATAGTCAAGCAAGTGAAAGATGGTTATTCAAATTTCCAGCCTCGCCTTCGCTTTCGCCTTATATCCTTATCGTGGAAGTATTTGCAGCCACAAAATAACATAATTTTTTTTTTATGTTCGTTGAGATTTCAACCAAAAGTATTTCACGGTATTTGGGTGATCGTAAGACTATCTACGTCCTAGGAGTGCCATAAATGGTTTCTTATCCACAACTCGAGTTTAGTAACTACTGTCACGCAGCTCTACTGAGGTTAATAGCGTTACATTTCCAATCCTGATGTCATGTCTGTCAGCAGTAACTCGTCTACACTCGCGACTTTTAACCCCACGGCGTCGGTCAGTTGCCAATCATGTATGACCGACTTTGAGAAGTATTTGCAATCACACGATTTAAAATGCGTAATTCCTTTTATTTATAAAAAGAAGAGTCAGTGGGGTAATTCGCAGTTAATTGAGGGCGTCGGGTTGAAAAACGGGGGACTAGCTGGGCATGGGTAATGGTTAAAAAGGGGAGATAAAAATTGGAATTAAGTCTTCTGACTGATTTGACATCAGCTCACTGATCACCCACGCGGTTCTAGAGACTATAGGGCACGGGGAAGGGGGGGAGTGAGGTTTCTGCTACACCACTGGTCAATTTAGTATTGATGAAGCTATCATGATTACACTAGTGATGTCGTATGATTGACCCTGGTAAGATTAAAGTCGAATTCAGTGAGAGGAAACGGATCATGTCTTCTGCAACCTGAAAAAAAAACGAATTACTCTGAAGCGAGGATACGTGACTATTGATGGCTCAGATATTTCGGAGAATCAATGTTCCTCTAGTCGTAAAGCTATTTTTTGGAAATTTAGCTGCGTGCACTCGTGCGTCCGCTGTTTGATCTTAAGGAAGCAAATAACGGTTGGTTTGAGTCAGAGGTATCATTGTCGCTACATGAAAGACCCACCGGGGCTAGGGGTGTGTTACTCATGCTGGGGGGGGGGGGGGGGGGGGGGTAGAAGTCATTTAGGTTTTGTCCAGTGCAGGCTATTGCACTGTATTAGACCAGAACCCTTGCACAGTCCTGGATGAGCAGCTTTCCGATGATGCTGAAATTAGAGAGATTGCCAGATCAGCCGCCAGGTTTGCTGCGAAACAACTACTGCACTTCCGATAAGACTAGGACGAGCCGATGAATCGGCCAAGATAGGGCGAACTCTGGCGGAAATTAAATAAAATGAACGGAAAATGTAATCACAAGTATCTCGAACTTTTTTCCCTTACTTAATACGCCACTCTTTTAGCGCCTAGCGGTTGCCTTCAGTACTACACGGAAGTAAGAGAGACATTTAGAAGTTTCAATTACGGAGGGACGAAACTTTCGCTGGACTCCTGTTGGAATGTAACCGATCCAGAATGTGGCAAAGTCATCAAGTCAGGTAAGTGTTACAACAAGAAAATAATAGTTGGAAACGATATTTAGGCCAAGTGTTGTGTCGTTTGTTTTCTATGCGATTTGCAGAAGACATTAACCCTTCACACTCGCCATCGTGGCCCACTGTCGTTATGTCGCGGTTTGATAGACAAGCCTGTCTATATTTGTCCCGGTTTGTCTTTTGTCGCTTCACATATGTTTCATTATTTTACTGGTCGCTTAAAGGACACCTGAATGAAGAATACCAAGTATCATCCCTATCTGTATGACTTCCGTTAACATTGCCTGCAGAAAACCCAATCCAAATACGAAATAGTGTTTCCAAGCTATGATTTTTGCTCCATTTTGCATCTGTCCTTATTTCATTACCGAATAATTTTAGAAATGAACAAAATGTCTCCAATCAACCCTTCTTCTGGAATACTTTTTAACCAGTTAAGCCCAAACGTATATCTAGAAGAAATTCCAATACGATCCGGCCAGCGCTGTACAAGATTTGAATGAATTGCGCTTTTTGTCTTGGAGTCTGCATGTGCAAACCTCCAGAAACGAACATCCCTATTTTGAAAACTTCACGCTCAGGAGAAGAATTCTTTCCGTGGCCATGTCTGTAAATGCATTCTCCATGGTGTGTTCAAGTATGGTTTAATTATTCAGGTGTCTTTTAATAATTCAGATTAATAGAAGAGCAAAGAAAAGACAAACTGGCATGTAGACGGCCAATTTAGCCGTGAATTTAGGACTTCTGATTTGCGTTTTAATTTAAAACTTTTAACTATATCTTGAAAGCTGAAGAAGACCCATACCAAGAAGAGCCGAAATACTGTGGAAAAAAAGAATCTGCTGACTAAATCCTCTAAAACATTAAAACATAACGCATTCAGCAAAAACACAGCTAGAGTTTTTCTTCAGCCCAACCTCACTTACGTATGACATTTTATGTTACTAAACGGGTAAGTGAGACGAGTTTTATCAGCGATACTTGGGTTTTAAACTTTTAGCTATAACCTGAAGAAGACCCGTGCCAAGAAGGGCCGAAATACCGCAGAGTAAAATCATCTAACTAATCGGTCTAGAAATCATCTAACTAATCGGTCATGGAATACTCCATGAACTAAATTAACTAAAAATGCGGATGCAGCCGCAACCCGGTGCGAAAAACGACAAAGGGCACTACTCATGTTCTAATTTTCTTCTTCTGCTTCCATAGGAGTTGAGAGACAGGAGCCCTGCTATAGTGCTATTATTCTGCTCCTTCCTAACAAAAAAAGACCAAAGGTTCCGATGGGATCCCAAAAATTCAATATTTAGGGGAGGTCGGGGTTGAACCGTACGCGGGTTCAACCGGACAGTTTCAATTGTGGGCAGACCCAAAGTTGTAAAATCGTGAAATAATTAACTAAGGTTGGCAACAATGTTCTGACTCATGGGACGAAATTTGAACTCTCAGGTGCGAACCGATTTCCAACCAGGCGACTTTGTTTTTTTCATTGCACAAATCGGACTTACAATTTCATTTTCATTTTCAGTTAGAGAAGAAGTTAGTTGTTTTTGGCGAGTTGGTTACAGTTCAGTCCAATGTAGGTTCATTTCTTCATCTTATTAGCCTATTGCGGGATTCCTACTAATTTCCGTTTTTTCTTGGTGTTATTTTTTTTTAGAAATGGTCTGTGTGGGGTTGAACCGGACACGTTCTGGGGGGTTGAACCGGACGTTATTGTAGAGGTCCGGTCCAACCCCCCTCTGTCCAGATCAAAATATTTACCATTTTCTGGAGTCCGGAAAGCAGGATAAAGCTGCTGGAGCCAAGCTTTCTAAATTAATTGCTTCCGGTGGAAAAAGTTAAGTTCAGCAAGCATTGTCTTTTGAGTTCGAATTTCCAAAAATTTTCGGTAAAGTGGTATGTTCGGATAGTCCAACTCCTCTCCAATAAGTGAAAACTTGATAAGCGCTTAGTTGTACCACTTATTCGGTCATATTCAGAGCTCATCTTAACATGTCCGGTTCAAAACACCACTCGTCCGAACCAACCCCACCGGTGGGGCTGAACCGGACGATTTTTTGAAAAAAAGAAAAAATCATGGCGCCAAAACCGGATGAAATTAAATTCTCAAAAAATTACAGAACATAGCCAGTCTCATTATCTTTCATTTCCAATCTTCAAAATTTGTTCAAGTTCTACACAGACTGAATTATTAGCCGAAAACGAAAAACGTACGGTTCAACCCCGACCTCCCCTACTCCAGACAATTAGGTTTTGTCTTCGCCAGACTCCTTGAATATTTTTACTCTTAAAATTTAGAAACAGATTAAGGCCAAACAGCTAATCATCTCAGAAAACCAAGTTCAGATATGAATTCAGCATGTGTGTTTACCCCTATAAGCCGATCGAAACGATCCTGCCTTACTTCTGCGAATTTTCCCGGTTTCTGAGAAATCCAGAACTATACTTGTCCGGCGAAAAAATAAAGCTCATAAACGAATTCAGCGCACCTCCTTACCCCTGTATTCAAATTCTAATCAACTTTAACCGGATTCCGGACTAACAATATATCCGGCTAAAAAATGATTCTCATATACGGATTCAGCATTTTTTCTTACCCCTAAATCGAACATCTAATCAACTTCAAATAAAACTTTTACTTTTAACAAACTTTCCGGGTTTGGCCGGATTCCGGGTGAACTACTTGTCCGTCAAGAAAATGGTCTTCATATTCGTGTTCTGTATGCCTTTTTTCCCCTACATTGAACATCTTATCAACTACAAATAAAACTTTTACTTTTAACAAACTTTCCGGTTTGGCCGGATTCCGGGCGAACTACTTGTCCGGCGAGAAAATAGTTTTCATATTCGTGTTCAGCATGCTTTCTTACCTCTAATTCCAACATCTAATCAACTTCAAATACAAATTTTTCTTTTAACAAACTTTCCGGTTTTTGCCGGATTCACTGCTTGTCCGGCGAGAAAATGGTTTTCATATTCGTGTTCAGCATGTCTTCTTACCCCATAATCGACTATCTCATTAGCTGTTTAAAAATATTTTGTTTGTCCCTTAATTTGAACCCCATCCCCCACCCCTAAATATAGGGCTACAGAGCCCATCTTCGAACTTGACCTGTACTTTGACCCAAAGGATCCTCCTACCAAGTTTCATCAAATACCTCAATCCCTTCGAGAGTTATCGTGCTGACAGACGGACAGACAGACAGACGGACGGACAGACGGAAAACTTTACGAAGTCATAGGTATCCCTCAACTTACGTTTTGGGATCCCAAAAAATCAATCGACTTTCTAAACCTTGTTTTAGAGAATGGAAGAAAAGAATGGATCTGCCACGCAAAACAACTGATGATGTGATGAAGACTGGCTGTAGGTTACCGCCTGCTCAGCAGCAGGTGTTTTGTAATTAAAGAATCTTGCAGTCGTTCTTTCAGGTATTAAGACATAAGTCTCTTTCTCTTCAAGTGAAATACTCATTTTGTTTATTTGTTTCAGTGGCTCTTTGGGCTTTTGCTATCCTCTTTCGCTCCTTCCATCTCAGGATGTTTAGAAAGAAAGCATGTAAAGTCTTGAAATTTTAGGTCACTTAAATGGCTTGGACTACAGTATTTGCGTCAAGCCGTTACCGAACTACTGCAGCATCATGTATAAACAAACTAATAATGATAGCTTCGCCCTCACTGGAGTGCCAGGAACTGACATTATGGTGAGTAATACTACCCTCTTCAACAGTTAAACTTCAGCGACAACAGTGGAGCTTTTCTACTAGTCTGAGTCTCATTGCCCCTGTGTACCATAGCTTATTTACGGTCGAAACAGGTTTGAGAAAATGACCACGGAAACAGATTTCGCTGAACATTTTCCTGTGGACCATATCCCATGTACCGACAATTCTTGGACTCGCACATGAATCCCGTCGAAATTTGTAGAAACAGATTTCCCTGAACATATTTCTGCTGACATACTGACCCGTATTCACTGTGCCAACCATTCTTCGACCCGTAATTGACGTCTTGAATCCCCCCGAAATTTACCGAAGCTCGAATGGATGCGAAGGAAGCTTTTCTGCCATAGATTATATATGGGTGCGGTAGTCTACTGGTATTTTTAAGGTTTCCAAAATGATGGTTGATTTCTGACGATTTCAATGCCGTTATTCTTGACTGATACACGATTTTTCAGATACGGCTGCCGAAGGCTGCAACATTTGGACATTATAGTATAAATAGGGAACTGAAAGACAAAAATGCTCCTCAGCCGAGATTTGAACCCAGGACCCTCTGCTTACAAGGCAGGCGCTCTTACCATTTGAGCTACCGGGGGCCTTGTAAACTGAGTTCGCAAACCACTACAATAGTCCGGTAGAAGCCGGCCTTAGGAACAGTGATCCCGTCTGAAGGCAAATTCATATAATCAGTTCACATCCCCATGTCACGGAAATTAATTATAATACATAGATGGCACTTTATACAAGGGACTTCTACCTTGACCAATAAACCAGAAACAGTTTTTTCAAATTTAATCTAAATTAAATTCTAAAAAAACTTAATTTTAGTAATTTAAATTAAATTCGAAAAAACTGTTTCTGGTTTTACTGGTCACGGTAGTCCCTTGTATAAAGTGCCATCTATGTTTTATAATTTGGACACTATCAGAATGCTTGGGACTTTCGTATTCTTTATGTAAATAAAATTCATAAGGCCTTTTTTTCAGTACGGAATTTCCAGCTGCCAGTCCGACTACATAAATATTCCTGGAGGTCTGACACCCAACGTTCCTAACGGCAAACCGCATGACAGATTCTGCGGCACAGCGCTAGGGAACTACGCCACAGGCCCAGTCATCTGTAAGTAGCCTACATGACTTCAAAGACCATCATTTCTCTTCTTATTATTCACAGTGGACCGAAACTTAGATTCTACTTTTAAAACATTTTAACCTCAAAACATTGCAGGAGCTCAGAAAGGAGCTACGCACCGACTTCGGTTTAGCCATGGTATCTGACCCTCTCCACTCTCAAATCCTCCCTTCCCCCGTCCAAAACGTCAGAAATCGACCAGGACGAATGGGTGTTCTAGAGTACCCGAACTCTGCCCTGTAACCTACCTACAAAACACACCAGATATACAAAAAGTTTTATTCCATAATTCTTAAAACCTTTTGACGAAGCATGATTCATAGTCAAGTGTACTGACACAGATGTAAATAGATGTCAGTATACTGACACAGATGTAAACAGATGTCAGTATACTGACACAGATGTAAATATTTTTGCCGAAATAATCGCAAATTCTATTTGTGTAACCACAAAAGTCGATATGTAAAATAAACTGCAAACTGCTGTGAAAAAGCATGGTTTCTCGGTAATACTCTCCGGCCTCTCCGCCCCCTCTCGATTTTCGCTAGACGAGACATTATTCTGGCGCTCTACTCGACTTTCTTCGTTCTACTGCTTCCTCATTTCTCTACAATGATTCCCTCACTGGTCCTTTAAACAGTAGCCTCTACTCTGGCCTCTACCCAGAGCAAAATAACACTAGAGAGTAGCGCCAAGACCCATCCTTTCCATGCTAATAAATTTCTAGTATAGCTAAGACGCGGTCTGCACACATCTTGGAAACTGGGGAGGTTGTATCTTTTTTTTGCTGTGTTCAGAATATGAAGTTATTGGAGCCAGCGCTGGTGCACGACTGATTGAGTTTGAGTAGGGACGTTCAGTAACGCTAGTGGTGCTACTGTCGCTGCTATTCTAGTGTGTGTCACTTTTTCAAGTCTTGGCGCTACTCTCTAGTGTTATTTTGCTCTGCCTCTACCCGCCATCCAACTCTAATCCCCCCTTACCTTTTTTTCAGCATCGGCCAAGCCTTTCGCGGTCCAAGTCGTCACTGATGAAGACGAGAGTACCACCAGCAAGGACGTCGAGAATGGTGGCTTCGAACTCGTGTATCAGCAGCTGCCTTGCTCCATGTCAGAAACATTTGTTGGTAAAGTCTGGAAGTAGCTTGATTTTGTCAGAAAATTAAAACTCTTATCATATCTTTATATAAATAAAAACGCTCCAAGTACAAAGGATTTTTCGTTTCACTTTGAGAGGGATCTAAGTTATTTAAACCCGAGCCCTAGAAATCAGTATCCTTATTTCTTACCCAGACAGCTGTTGCTCGCTTCTCCAAGAAAGCTATTTGGAATAAAATGCACCTGAGGTAAAATACGACGTAGTTTTGTGCCGTATTGCTTGAGCAGGTTTGTCCTCAAGCCCATCAGCGCAGCAATTGCGACAATCGCCAAATTCGCGTTTTTCGAAGCTCTCCCAAAGAAATACTTACATCCACTCCCATCAGAAGTGCCAAACTTCTTTCCGAACAGTTTGTCAAAAAGCTAGGCTCCTGTCTTGGTGATGATGAAAGAGAGATGACTATTTTTTTTTTATACAACGGTAACTGGCCAGCTATACTCAGTAACTGCAAAAACGACTATTGACCGTGGTATCAGGTACCATGGTATCTGCAAGCAGAGGCGTTACTAGCCAAAATGTTTTTTGGGGGGACAAGGTATTTACCGACTGGCTGGTCAATTTTACCGACTATTTTTGCGGATAAAAACGACTATTGTTGAAAAAAAACGACTGTGTTGGCGAAAAATCGGCTGATTTTTACGAAAAAATTGCTATTTTTTCGAAAAACCGACTGCTTTTGATTGTTTTTAAGAAAAAAACGACTATTTCTAAGGAAAAAATCGACTGTTTTTACTAAAAATCGCGGCACTTCGCGCCGACTCGGCCATTTTTTACCGACTGGCCGACAACAATGGGGGTAGGCGTCCCCCCTCCCCCCGAGTAGTGACGCCTCTCAGACTGAAAGTTGTAGGTGGGTTGAGTAGTAGCTTGATCGTACACTCTGGTAGGCGAGTGGTATTCTCGAGTCGGCGTGTTCATTACCGCCGTCTTTAGCTTCAAAGACACCGGATGCTAAGATGCATATGTGCCGTCTTGAGTTTTTGCTCGCATCCGCTGTTATTTCACTTGTGCATTGAAGTTTTATAAGTAGAGACGATCTGATGGTATGGTACAAAGAGACAGGCACACCAATTGTCACCAATAGATTACTCACGACGCTTCATGGCCACGAAGAAGAACCGCACAGAAAAACTGATTTGGGTTAATATCTAGGATATTAGGGGCACAGAAAACTAAAAGAGCCCCTTTTTGGGATCCCAAAACGTTAGTGACGGATACCTATGACATCGCAAAAGTTGTCCGTCCGTCCGTCCGTCTGTCCGTCTGTACGCACGATAACTCTCGAAGGGATTGAGATATTTTGATGAAACTTGGTGGGAGGATCCTTTGGGTCAAAGTACAAGTCAAGTTCGAAGATGGGCTCTGTAGCTCTATATTTAAGGGTGGGGGAGGGGTTTCAAATTAAGGGGCAAACAAAATATTTTGAAACAGCTAATGTGATAGTCGATTATGGGGTAAGAAGACATGCTGAACACGATGGTGAAAACCATTTTCTCGCCGGACCAATAGTTCGCCCGGAATCCGGCCAAAACCGGAAAGTTCGTGAAAAGTTAAAGTTTTATTTGAAGTTGATTAGATGTTCGAGTTAGGGGTAAGAAGACATGCTGAACACGGTGGTGAAAACCATTTTTTGACCGGACAAGTAGTTAGCCCGGAATCCGGCCCAAACCGGAAAATTTGTTCAAAGCAAAAGTTTTATTTGAAGTTGATTAGATGTTCGATTTAGGGGTAAGAAGACATGCTGAACACGATGGTGAAAACCATTTTCTCACCGGACAAGTAGTTAGCCCGGAATCCGGCCAAAACCGGAAAGTTTGTTAAGAGTAATTTTATTTGAAGTTGATTAGATGTTCGATTTAGGGATAAGAAGACATGCTGAACACGATGGTGAAAACCATTTTCTCGCCGGACAAGTAGTTCGCCCGGAATCCGTCCGAAACCGAAAAATTTGTTAAAAGTAAAATTTGTATTTGAAGTTGATTAGATGATAGATTTAAGGGTAAGAAGATACGCTGAATCTGTATATGACAATCATTTTTTACCCGGATATATAGTTCGTCCGGAATCCGGTTGAAACCGGATTTTTTTTATAAGTTAAAGTTTTATTTGAAGTTGATTAGACGTTCTGTATAGGGATAAGGAGATGCGCTGAATTCGTTTCTGAACTATCTTTTTTTGGCTGGACAAGTAGTTCGCTCGGAATTCGGCCGAAAACGGAAATTCGGCAGAAGTAAAGCAGGAAGTTTCGATCAGTATCGTCAAAATCTGAACTTAATCTTCTCAGATGATTAGCCTGGCGAAGACTGGATCTGGCGTAGAGAAGACGTAGTTGTCTGGGTCAAATATTAAATTTTTGGGATCCCATCGAAACCTTTGGTCTTGTTTAGGGTTGCAGGTGTTCAAACTGTTTACGCACATTGCATAAGATTCGATCTAGTATTTTTCTGAGACAAAAGAGACAGAACTACGAACAAAGAAGTGCAACTAACTCTCGCGGCAAGATCTAAGGGCAACTCTGGCTATCTGGAAAGCTCCGCCAGTTTATGCGCCGACGGTTCTTGCGACTTCGGCTAAAACTCGCTTCGCTTTCCGAGCTGTTTTTGTGCTCCGCTAGTTTTGGAAAGTGACGTGGAAAGTGAATCCACTACGTGAGTGGAAAGTGCTCTCGGCAAGTCAGCGAGAAGCTGTAAAGGCGCGGCGACTTTCCGTTAGTTCTTGCGCGCGATGGATTCTCGCTTTGCTTTTTGGAAAGCGAATCCGTGAGAACGGAAGTCGCCTTCTAGTTATCAGAATCCCTTTCTCGAACTCTCTAAAGTAGAGGTATACGTCTTTGGACGGTATGTAACTTCAGACGGTGCCATTTTCATCAATTTATTGTTCTAAATGCCAACTACTATTTTTGGGTCAAAGTGGTTGCTTAGATTTGACACTTGATTGGGTGCTTCAAGTTTTTATTTCATATTTAGCCGCAGTCAAAAGTCAAATAGCTATCACCTCTACTGTTCTCGTACTACATTGGTTATCTGCTAGATTTTTACCTCAGTTAGAGCAAAGAAACCAGTATCACTTCTATCAAAACTTCTTCTGGCTCAGAAGAGAGGCTTTTAACTTCAGAGCTAGAACTGTTGGCAAGTTCAAAACTCGCAACCAGAGGGAACCGCAAAAAAATGAAACTTTAGGTTACCACTGGACTATAAAGGACCTATATGGTAGTTCGTTCCTACGTTAAGAGTGCAATTTTACTTCAATAAACCGAACAAAAATAACAGTCGACAACAACAAATTTTAGAACTACCATCACCGGGTCAACAAATCTTGAGTATTTAACCCCAAACTCGGTCTTCACTGACATGTACCGCTCCTCCTATCAACGTGGCCCCTACCTAGTTCATTTAGGCTCATCGGAGGCCCTTTACCCCCCCCCCCCCGATTATCGGAAATTGCTTAATTTTGAGGTAGGCAGCTAAAGCAACTTCCCTTTTCACTGGAATCGATTACAACATTAACCCCAACATTACTAAAGGCCTGATAAGCTACGAAGGGACTAGACTGGGTAACCAGACTTAAACGTTCATTGGCTGGTATAAAAAGGGTGGAGCCAGGCTGAAGGGACTTCGAATCACTGGTTGTGGCAGTGCCCTCTATGATGATGATAATGCTGGCATTTCGGGGTAGGAGCTGGTACGAAACATTTGGGTCGTCAATCTAAGAGAGAAGCCTCAATGTTAATATTTAGTGGACCGGCGTACAACTTACAACAGTAGCATTCCATATAGCAAAAGATATGGGACTCGCAGACGTTATCTAACTTCGGACGACACAGTTTTTTTCTAGATGGAATTTTTTTTTATAGAAAGAGCACCAGCTTACAGGAGACCATAAAGAACTTCTCTAACTTACCAACTGTTTATTTCTTATTACTTTGTATGGGGGAAAATGGCAAGATAATAAAGTTAAATAACATTCAAAGAAGCATACCTTTACTGTACTCCAAACCTAGCCATGTAATGCTGCACGGCTGATACCCTAACTTTAATAGACGGCTGCAGCGGGACTAAGGTTATACCAAGAACAAATAATCAGATAGAACTTCTGTCTTTAGTCGAATTAAGCGACTATGAAAACCCCGACAAAACTGAGCGGACCTAGAGGTATTTACGCTAGCTTTGAGCTGATGTTGATACCCGTTTACTCTTCTTCCGTCTTCACCGCTGCCTATCGCACAACGCATTACCTAGTTAGCTTGATTGATTTTATTTTGAAAAATTTGGATTCTCCTGGGAAGTGGTTAAATTTGATTGCAATAGATTTTAAAAAAGCTTTTGATTTAGTTGATCATAATATTTTATTGGAAAAACTGAGACAGAAAAATATTCCGGATTTTATTATAAAAATTGTGCGCGGTTTTCTAACGGAAAGGCAGCAAGTTGTAAAATTTATAGGTCTTTATTCATCTACTAGTGCTATATACTGTGGTGTCCCACAAGGAACCGTGTTGGGACCTCTTTGTTTTTTGGTTATGATAAATGATGTTGCTATTGATGCTGATGACAGATGGAAGTACGTGGACGACTTGTCGCTTGTGGAAGTACTGCATCGATCTTTTAAAAGCCAAGCAATGACAATAGTCCAGGATGTAGCAACGGAAGCAAAAAATTCAAATATGGTTGTAAATGCGGATAAAACAACGGTTTAGACTTTTTCTTTTTTATCGGATGAGCCAAGTTTTCACCCTGAGTTGGATGATGGCCTCCTCTCGGAGGAAATTAATCTCCTTGGAGTGGTTGTTTCTTCTGATCTGTCGTGGAAGAAAAACACTGATAGCATGATTAGAAAAGCTAATGCGTCTATTGTTATGTTAAAAACACTCACTAAATTTAAGGTCCCTGAAAAAAAGATGTTGCGTCTGTATTGTACGTTTGTTCGTCCTCTGGTGGAGTATGCTTGTCCAGTTTGGCACTATGGTATTACGAAGGATGAATCTGATCGTATAGAGAGTATTCAGAAACGTGCCCTAAGAATTGTGCACAGGGGCCCTAAAATCCCGTACTCTGGCCTCCTTTCTTTATTTGGACTGGATGCGTTGTCTAATAGGAGGCAGAAGTTGTGTCAAAATTTTGGACTAAAACTCCTTGAACACCCAACTCTCCGATCCCTTTTACCCCCTGATTTTGAGGTTGAACGCCCAAGGCCACCTAGGCAAGTTTCCACCAAAGTCCCGAAGCTCATGCCGATCGCATGTAACCGGGAAAGATATTGTAATAGCTTCATTCCGAAATTTGTGGATTTTTACAATAATGTTTTTTTTAGTTATTTTGTTAGATTTTTTTTTTTTTTTTGGGTGTTGACTTCAATGGTTTGTTTTTATTTTGAACACGAATTCGATTTTAACAATTGTTGTATATATTACCTGACAAAGGTCAAACAATTTGGTTGGATAACCACGAAATTTTGTACCTGAATTATACAATAAATCAATCAATCAAATAGTGAAGGATTCTGGCAGGAGGCGTACTCCGCGCGCTGACCCGCTCTGGAGCACGTCCATAGAACCAATCAGCTTTGACTCCTAGTTTTCCTCCACCGCGGGTTGACATTGATTTAGCTATTTGTAGAGGTAACGAAACGTGATTTGACGCGAAGCTAGTAACCTCCGCTCGTTCGTAGCGGAAAGGGTAAAATTAACTTCACATTAACTTCACCTATTTCCATCGACCTCCACGGTACTCTACTACACTATATGCACGTGTTTGAAACATACTCGGATTCACGCAAAGTGCAAACCCAACAAAACGACAGACAGACACCATAACGAAGCTTCAGAATTATTTTTATCTTTGAAATACTACCTCCCTGTTTGCATTCCCTTTCCTCTGTTTCAGATTTTACAGCACGAATGCTTGTTATGCCCAAACACCTACTGGCTATGCATGACAAATCCCTGAAGTAATCCCTACAGACACAAAGAGGGCCTCCATCGCCCAAGTTATACTCAACCAGTTGACAACCCTCCCCTGTATCTTAGAAGTATAACTACACATTTTACTTTCTTTCCACATTAAAAATTGTTACGACGGTTCCCTGATTTCTTACTGTTTATTCAGCCGCCACTAGGTAGCGCTACCACTCTCGTATTTACTACTTAATCTTTTTTGGCATTATTTATTACCCCTCGACCTAGTGAACTTCGTAGCTAGGTTAAAACACTATGAACCGTCTTTCCTGAGTGCCGGTTAATTTTATTAATTATTTTTACAAACAAATCAGAATTAGTGAAGCGTCGTTTTTTTATGCCACTGGCATGTCTGACACTTTAAGCAAAACGAGTTTTATTTATATTTGTCAATAAAATTGTACCTTACCTCACCTTACCGGCCGGTTGACTACTCGTTATATGTAAAGATAGCTCTTTTTAATAATAACAATAATAATAATAATAATATAATAATATATTAATATAATTGCAATAATAAGGCTTTCGCCTCTATAAATTCTATAAATTTTTGAAAGCACCACCCCTGTAAGTACCATTTGTTTCTTACTACAAGAATGGAATGCTTACTTTCACTTCCGCAACGGCGAAGTCCGGGACTGGTGGTCTGCAGGTCTTTGTGTACTTATCATCCTTCGTCCAAGCGAGGAGGTATTTCTCCTTAGTGCCACTGTCATAGTCCAGCATACTGCATAGGGTTTCAACATCTTTAAACTTAGGAGTGAGTCCAGCGCGTACTACGTTGTCAGAACACGCCATGCATTCGATACAGTCTAGAAGGAAAGAGGCGTGGTGAAGGGGGGCGGGGACCTCACATAATGAGCGTATTCCACCCTACTTACGATAGTTACTACGCATGACGACGCGATTTTTGGCTTCTTGGCGTCAAGGCTGGAACGCATTTTTCCTTTTTTCGGTCAAATATCATGCCACGGGCTAATCCGACCAATCACGTTACAGAGATGCGTAGTTACCACGCTTACTACGCTCCCGAGCATGGTAAATTTACTTTACTTTATTGTAAAACGAAACTTTCACAGCATTAGATTGCCGAACATGTCGTTTTCGTCAGGTACAACATAATTACAAAACTAAGGCGGTTGTACATAATAAAACAATAGTCAAAAAATGATCAAACAGAATAAAAACCCTAGACAATTAAAACATTAAAGGGAAATATCTGATCAATTGTTTAAAACTTCAACAAAGGATGGTACAAAGCTCTTTCTGTAGCGTTCGGTTCTTGTACAAACAGGGTTAAGAACCGGAACTTTTTGTGTTAGTCGAGGTTTTGGCGGGTAATATGGGGTAGGAAATAGGTGCTCATATAGTTTACTATTTGGCGAATTAGTTACTATTTCCAGAAGGTTGGAACGGTCAGCGTAGCAACTTTTACGAGGTTGGAACCAAAATAGTAACTAATAGTTACTGTTGTTACTATTGTGGAAAACGCTCAATAGCACTGACGGAAGTTTGATCATGTTTAACACAAAGCTGCGCATCCTCGTGTAAAATCTTGTCCAACTTTTGAGACTTTTGCGCGAAACATAACATTTAAGACGGTCTTTAAATAATCTTGGCATCCATCACAACGTTCAACACAAAAGGATGCGCGGTCACGTGTCTTCTAAAAACAGTAGTTTAGCACGACAGTCAAGGCGGAAATGGTAGTTTGCAGATTATGGCCGCATCTCGGTTTCCGAGATGACGATGGACTGGTTCTCATCATTGAATTCAGTGTAGAAGTCTAGGACTCCAATGTCGGAGCCACGTAGACAAACCAGGACCCACTTGGCGGGGTCTCATGGTGAAAACCAAACAAATCCAAATGTCATTTTGATGGGGAATACGCCCTTGAGATGGAAAATATTGTAGAAGTAGTGAACTGAAAGACAAAAAACCTCAGCCGGGATTTGAACCCAGGACCTTCTGCTTACAAGGCAAACACTCTAACCGTTTGAGCTACGGAGGGGCTTGTGAACAGAGTTACGGTACAAGAGTAGAGTAGTCACGGTAAAAGTCTCATCATTGTTGGCTGAATGGCAAGCGTTTTGCCTCTGAAAATAAAAATAAAAAAATACAGCATTGTATGCGAATGTAAGAATGGCATGTTTGATGGCGTTCAACGGGTAAGTCAGCTAAGGTTTATTCTAGCAAAATTTCGGTCTTTCTTGGCAATGGTCCTCTTCACGCTCAAGGTAGAAAAACCAACCTGCAATCTTACCTAGATCGCATGTACATGTTTCTAGCTTGCACCAAAAAGGGCCGATGCTTGTACGAATGAGGTTTCTCCACAATAGTTGCGTTTTTATGGTACTTGCCTACCGGCCAAGTGCCATATACCGATCACTTTTCCGTCGGTCTGTCGGTCGGTCGGTCGGTCTGTCGGTCAGTCCGCTGTTTGCGAGTTAGGGTACTTCCAGATGTGCTAGGACGATGAAACTTGGCAGGCGTATTAGGGACCCGACCAGACTAACTTGGAAATAGTCACTTGCTCGATCCGACCATCGTGGGGGGAGGGAGGGGAGCCGGAATCCGGAATTTAGTGGCATGCATAACTTTCGAACGGGTGATCGGATCTTAATGAAACTTGATATTTGGAAAGACGTCATGCTTCAGATGTCCCATATCAAGTTTGGACCGAATCCGATGTATGTGGGGGGAGTCGGGGGGGGGGGGAGAACCGGAAATCATATTAAACGTTTAGAGTGGAGCGATCGGGATGAAACTTGGTGGGAGGAACAAGCACAACCCCTACGTACATCATTGCCAGAGCCGGACCGGATTCGTGCACTGTGGGGGGAGTTTGAGTGGGGTTCCGGAATTCCGGTGATACGGAGTTAAGTTTCTTCCAGGTGGGCTAGGACAATGAAACTCGGTAGGTAAATCAGGGACGCGACCAGATTAACCTGGAAATAGTCAGCTTCCCGATCCGACCATCGTGGGGGGAGTGGAGGGAGGGGGAATCCTGAATCTCGAGGTATGTATAACTTCCGAACGGGTGATCGGATCATAATGAAACTTGATATGTAGAAAGACAACGTGTCTCGGATGTCCCATTTCAAGTTCGGACTGGATCCGATTAAGCTGGGGGGGGTCGGGGGGGGAACCGGAAATCATGTTAAACGCTTAGAGTGGAGCGATCGGGATGAAACTTGGTGGGAGGAACAAGCACAACCCCTAGGTACATAACTGACGGAACCGGACCGGATTCGTGCACTGTGGGGGGAGTTTGAGTGGGGTTCCGGAATTCCGGTGATACGGAGTTAAGTTACTTCCAGGTGGACTAGGACAATGAAACTCGGCAGGTAAATCAGAGACGCGACCAGATTAACCTGGAAATAGTCAGCTTCCCGATCCGACCATCGTGGGGGGAGTGGAGGAGGGGGAATCCTGAATCTTGAGGTATGAATGAATGAATGAATGAATGAATATTTTATTAGCCAATTGGAGGTACAAAACACATAATGGTAACAATTACAATACACTTTACATCACTCAATGATTATCTTATTTAACTAATACGCTCTTTAGAAATTGGCACATTTTAATTATCTTAGCTTTATTTTTTGTTTCGAGGACATCAGGGAACTTGATAGTATACCCATTAAGAAAATGTCTCTTGGGGTCTGAGAGTTGCTCGCAATCTACCAGAAAATGTCCCGCTTCCTCTGTATTAAAGCACAGGGGGCATTGTCGCTTACTATTTGGAGACTTATTATCCCAATTATATAACTTCCGAACGGGTGATCGGATCATAACGAAACTTGATATGTAGAAAGACAACGTTTCTCGGATGTCCCGTTTCAAGTCCGGACCGGATCCGATGAAGCTGGGCGGGGGGTCGGAGGGGGGTCCGGAAACCTTTTTGACGTGCTTGGAGTGGAGCGATCGGAATGAAACTTGGTGGGAAGAACAGGCGCAAGCCCTATGTAGATCAGTGACAGAACCGGACCGGATTCGGGCATTGTGGGGGAGTTAGAGGGGGCGGGGGGGGTCCGGAATTCCGGTGATCACAAGTTAAGGTACTTCGTAGATCAGTGACAGAACCGGACCGGATTCGGGCATTGTGGGGGATTATAGGGGGGTCCGGAATTCCGGTGATCGCAAGTAAGTTAAGGTACTTCCAGACATGCTAGGACGATGAAACTTGGCTTGAAAATTAAAGACTTGACATGATTGGCTTAGAAATAGTTAGTTCCCAGATCCGACCATCCCTTAAAGTACTAATGCTAACCGCAAAGTGCAAAAAAATACTTTTAAGGAAAATATACATTTTCGTGATCCCTATGAGCTCATGATCATTTTTGCCTCAAGGGTTTTGCTTACAATAAAATTCCTTAAAGTACAAACAATACTTTTGAGCAAAATACATTTTCGTGCTCCTGATGATCATCTTTTTTGCTTCAAGAGTTTTGATTACAGATGATTTTCTATAACTTGGAAATAGTCACTTGCCCGATCCGACCATCGTGGGGGGAGGGAGGGGAGCACTACTATCCATTCACATCGTACTGCGATAACTTGAATACAAGCTAAAAAGCTTGCAAGTGCCATATGAGCTTTCAGCTCTTGTTGCTGATACCATGGTATCTGATATACGGTCTAAAGTCGTTTTTGCAGTTGCCATGGTGTCCGGCCAGTTACCGTGGTAACAGATATTCAGATATCACGGCCCGACCGTGGTATCTTGAAAAAACATCACTTTCATCAAATTTTGTCAAAATGGTGAGAAAGAAGTTCAGCACTTAGTGATGTAACTGGACTTCGAAAAGTGCAATTTCGGCAATAGTCGTTTTTGCAGTGGACCGTATATCAGATACCACGGTAACTGCAAAAACGACTCCAGTTACCGTGGTAACAGATACCATGGTATCCGCAAAAACGCAACTAATAGCTTGCCCATTCTGTCACAAATAGGTGGGAACAAATACACCAACGAAATGCGGAATCTCGGGAATAAGAACGGATGGAAACATTAGTTGCGTTTTTGCAGATACCATGATATCTGACATCATGGTCAAAATGCGTGATCTGATATCACGGTCAAAAGGCGTTTTTGCAGTTACGGTGGTATCTGGCCAGTAACCATGGTCTCAGATACCACGGTCTGTGGTAACTCATCGTGGTATCTAAAAAAGTCATCTCACTTTCATCATCACCAACAATCGAGTCTAGGATTTTGTCAAATTGGTGGGAAAGAAGTTTGGCACTTAGACTGGATATCTGTTTTTCTTTTGGGATGACTTCGAAAAGCGCAATTTCGGCAATTGTTGCAAAGCAACTCAGATACCACAGTAACTGCGAAAACGACTAATTGCAGATCCAGTTACCGTGGTAACAGATACCATGGTATCTGCAAAAACGCAACTATTACGGACGTAGAATAGATTGGACTAAAGGGTATGAAGGGTCTGTCAACTGACTACCCATGGACAATCTGGCACTCTTGTGTGTAATGATCATAGCGAGGCTCTAAGCGTGCGTTACAGAGTGTTACGCGTAAAACCGTCCCTGATCGTAGCCTACTTACCTCCAGACAGATAGGCATGTGGGATGTTCGGCCCCAGGAACATGGCTTCTCCAGGCTTCAAAATTATATAGTTCAGAAAATAGATAGAGAAGCAGCCAACATCATTCGGGAAATCTTCTGAAATCCTTAGGAACAAATCACCAAGCAATAGGTCCTGCTCTTCTTTGGCTAAAATAAAAGGAAAAATATCAATCAGACCAGTCTTCGAGCAGAGCTAACTACACGACTGTTGTGGCGTACTGATCCGCACCGCACAAAGAAACAGTGAAAAGCCAAATAAAAAATACAGAACAAAATAAATATTTCTGCTTTTTAGTTAAATACTTCATCTAGCTTTCTTCTACAAACGATGGTTATGTAGACAGACACACAAGCTACGTGATAGCTTTCTATCGGAGCTTGCGTTATCTCAACAGTATAATATGGATTGACAGAATTCACTTTCCACATTACCAGATATCTGGGTTGTCGGTACAGTCAAGCCTACTCTTCCGAATCCAACTAAAATAATGATGGCTAATTTCACTCGCTATAATACTAAATTTCATCGATGTCCATTTCGCTCATTTTATATGCCTCCGAATTCCAATTCTCAATCACTCTCGCTCCATATCCTACCCATTTGCATATTCTCCTAAATGTGTCGCTTCTTTGAAATGAGCACTCTTCCAAATTCCAGAATCTGGAGTTCTGACACCGCTGGGCTTCCAGACGTGTTTGGTCTGGCTTAATCTTACGGATCCACCTAAAACGGATTTCTAGAATCCGGAAGGTAAAGAAAGGAAGAACGGAAAGTAAAGACTGGCTTTAAAGGAACAGAAAAATTGACTCAAACTTGACTCGGGAAGCTAGCTAACATATCAAGAATGTATCCTGAGTCGATATTGAGAGTAAGAAAAATTCTCGTTACGACCATTGCAGTTTCCAGGCAGTTTCCGAGAATTCGACTTTTGAGCAAAAGGTTTGTGTGCCGCGACTAGGAATCGAACCCCGGCCGTCTTGTCGGGGAGGTCGTTACTCTGTAGTCTACATGTAACAAGACCAAAGGTTCCGATGGGATCCCAAAACTTCGATATTTGATCCAGACAATTAGGTTTTGTCTTCGTCAGATCCGGTCTTCGCAAGACTCCATGAACATTTATACTCTTAAAATTTAGAAACAGATTAAGGCCAAACAGCTAATCGTTAAGAAAACCAAGTTCTGATATGGATTCAGCTTGTGTGTTTACCCCTATAAGTCGATTGAAACGATCCTGGCTTACTTCTGCGAATTTTCCGGTTTCTGGCGGAATTCCAGAACTACTTGCCCGACGAAAAACTAAAGCTCAAAAACGAATTCAGCCTATCTAGTTACCCCTATTTCCAACATCTAATCAACTTCAATAAAAATTTAATTTATCACAAATTTTCCGGTTTAAACCGGATTCCGGACGAACTATATGTCAGGCAACAAAAATTATTGTCATATACGGATTCAGCATATCGTCTTACCCCTAAATCGGACATCTAATCAGCTTCAAATAAAACTTTTACTCTTAACAAACTTTCCGGTTTTGGCCGGATTCCGGGCGAACTTCTTGTCTGGCGAAAAAACGGTTTTCATATTCGTGTTTAGCGTGCCTTCTTACCCCTTATCGAACGTCTAATCAACTTCAAATAAGACTTCCACGCAGTGCTTCCACTCCAAAATTTTGAAAATCCGTAGACAAAGTTAAAAAATCAGGAGAAATCAGGAGATTCGAGAATCCAGAAAAACAGGAGATTTATAAGGAGATGTTCTAGAAATCAGAAGTTTCTAAGGAGATTTGTATTTATAATTTATTTGTCAAAAGGGGAATATTTAAAGTATAGCTGTAGAGGGATCGGCCACCAAAGGAAGGGAACCCTATGGAGGAAGAGCTCATCGAAACAAATTTTATTTTAAAATAAGGTTTAAAGTAGCCTACAAGGTACCTGAAATGCCTCATGAAGATTAAAAATGAGTGCTCAGAAATCGACTTAAAAGAAAATATGCATGGGGACCGAGAAAAATAATATTAAAAAAAAACAAATAAGAATGTATTTTGTAAATGATTTAATTTTAATTTATAGAAAGTAAATATTGCAGACTGAAATGTTGGATTTTGAAATTTATCTGTAAGCTACTTTCCGCGGTTTTGAGTCTGATGGAACTACTTTTCATGTAGTGATTTGGTTGGTATTGAAATTCTTGTGAGTGGCTGTGACGATTTGCGGATCTACAGGCAAGGCAGGGAAGAAAATATATACAAATTATTAATGAAATTAGAATTATAAGTAGAAACGAAAGATTTTTGTGGAAGGTAGCCTAATCTACTGGAAATTTAGAGAATAATTTCAAGTTTATATGAATATTTTGTTTTGGAAGAGTAGGTCACGTTAAAGAATTTAAGGAAATGGGAATATTAACCCATTCCGTAGCCCAAAAAGTGAAAATTAAGAAAAGTTCTATGCCAGCTAAAAAAAAGAAAAAGGAAGTACCTGAAAGTAATTAACGGTCTCGGCACATTACTCGTAAATCTACGCACTCTGCAGCGGTAAAACTTTACTTAACCATTTTAAAAATGCTCACAAATGCTTGTGAGATACCGCCTCTAAACCTAGCCTCTTGAAGTCCATTTCCGAAGACACAGTTGCCTGCCCTACATAAACTTCCGCCAAAGAGTTTAAGGTTGCTCATTTGTAAAGTACCGTAGGCTATAGGAATGTTCGGCAATAATAAATAAATGTGTGTGTGTAACAGAAACGCGTGAATTCGGTGATGAGTTGCAGACTTTTGCCAGACTTCCAGCCTCCAGGCCAGGCTCAGCAACAGAATAATATAATACATAACATAATAATAAAATACGGAGAAAATTACGTAGAATAGCGAAAAATCAGTAGAAAATCAGTAGATCAGGAGACTCAAAAATAAATAAGTAGGAACCCTCAAAAATCAGTAGATCTCCTTTTAAATAAGGAGAAGTGGAAGCACTGCTTGCACGTTTAACAAACTTTCCGGTTTTGGCCGGATTCCGGGCGAACTACTTGTCTGGCAAGAAAATGGTTTTCATATTCGTGTTCAGCATGCCTTCTTACCCCTAAATCAAACATCTAATCAACTTCAAACAAAACTTTTACTTTTAACAAACTTTCCGGTTTTGGACGGATCCCGGACGAACTACTTGTCCGGCGAGAAAATGGTTTTCATATTCGTGTTCAGCGTGTCTTCTTACCCCATAATCGACTATCACATTAGCTGCTTGCCCCTTAATTTGAACCCCCTACCCCACCCCTAAATGTAGGGCTACAGGGCCCATCTACGAACTCGACCTTACTCTTGACCCAAAGAATGCTCACACCAAGTTTCATCAAAATATATCATTCCCTTCGAGAGTTATCGTGCTCACTGACGGACAGACGGACGGACGGACGGACAACTTTTGCGATGTAATAGGTATCCCTCCACTTACGTTTTTGGATCCCAAAAAGGCGAACTTTTACAGTACATGAGTGCATAATTACGGGTTCCGGCGAAAACCCCCCCGCCAACCCCCCCCCCCGGCGAAAACCCCCCCGTTACCAACCTCCCCCCCCCCCGACCAAACCCCCCCCCGGTACCAAACCCCCCCCGGTACCAAAACCCCCCCGCATATAAAAAGACGGGTATGCAAGAGTAGAGTAACTGGTAGGTAGAGAGTAAGAGTAGAATAAACTTCTTTCGCAAGTGGGTATCAGAACAATGATAAACAAAGGGAGTGTAAAGCGAAGGTGAAGGTTGATGGTGACAGACTAATTGCTGAAGTCACCAACACCCGCGTTCAACTGAAGCTGTCAGTGAGGTGTTAAATGTGAATGATCAAATCAAAGCCAGTTCCACACTGTGTAACGATCCCCCCCAACAAATCCTTTCCCAATGCCTCACCCTTCTTGGCGAGGAAGCTGTAGTTACGATGCCACCCATTGGTGCAATGTGAAGCTCCCCTTGCCTGATTGCTCTTTAGTTATCCCTGATTCATACCAGAAAATCGAAGATGGGCAATAAGCGGAGGGATATCTATGACACCGCAAAAGTTGTCCTGCTATCCGTCTGTGAGTAGGATAACTGTCGAAGGGAATGAATATTTTTATGAGACTTGATGGGAGGATCCTTTGGGTCAAGGGAAAGGTTGAGCTCGTTTTGTGATAGCACTTTCAAGATAGTCCCATAAATATTCTACCAGCTCTTCACCTTACTCGTGCTTGTCAATATAAAACTGTCACATGGTTGTTCGTTTTGTTGCCCAGTAAATCCCAGTCTTAATATGTGTGAGTGTCTAAGGATTCGGGGGGGGGGGGGGGGGGGGGGTACCGGGGGGTTTCTATTCTTCTCTTTCTCTCTACCTACCAGTTACTCTACTCTTACATACCCGTCTTTTTTATGCGGGGGGGTTTTGGTACGGGGGGGTTTTGGTACCGGGGGGGTTTTGGTCGGGGGGTTTTGGTACCGGGGGGGTTTTGGTCCGGGGGGTTTTGGTAACGGGGGGGTTTTAGCCGGGGGGGTTTTGGCGGGGGGGGTTTCGCCGGGGGTTTTTTCGCCTAGACCCCATAATTACAGTGCATAAGGGGCAATGGCCTGCCAGCTAGCTTTGGGAACACTAAGGAGGGGGTTCGAGACAGTTCAAGATAACAAAGAAGGGGGGGGGGGGGCCTGTCGACAATAAGACCCTGTATATTTATCTAAGCCCCCCGGGCGATTTGATGGCCGAAAGTTGCGTAGTCAAGTTTACTGTTCCTTTAAAGTTTAACCGAAAAGGGCTGAGATAGGTTAATCTAGTTACCCATCATTTATTTACTTAAAGAGTCTTGAAGACCCGACGAAAATGTGATGCTTCGTTGCTCGCTATTCACGAATAATCAATTTTTCAATAGTGGACTTTCTCTGTCGGATTTGTGGTACCTCTATACGCTTGTACCTGTGTTGTACGCTTGACGAAAAAGATTTACGAAAAATTTGTGTTCAGGCACTAAGCAGTCTCCACCAAGAGCGTGTTCCACCCTACTTACCGTAGTTACTACGCTAGTTACCGTAGTTACTACGCTAGGCTGGAACGCTTTTTGAATTTTTCGGTCACATATCAGGCCGCGGGAGGATCCGACCAATCACGTTACACGAGATGCGTAGTTACTACGCTAACTACGCTCCCGAGCGTGGTAAGCAAATAGTTACTATTAGTTACTATTTTGAGAAGGTTGGAACGGTTAGCGTAGTAACTTTTAGTGAGGCTGGAACGGAAATAGTAACTAATAGTTACTATTGGTAGAGGGGTGGAAGTCGTGGAACACGCTCCAAGCTCACCACTGCCCTCTTAAAAGCCGCGTTTGTGTTGAGATTCAAATTTTCCGCGTCATAGTAGAATTTGCGCAGTGGGGACGGCCGTAAATATTTCTGAACGTCACTATACTAGAGCAGATGGTGGAAAATAAAAAAAATCCTTTAGCAGAACCCAAATAATTCAGTATACTGAACTAAATGAAAAAAAAATAAGTTAGCTTTTCAGTTAAACTTTAGGAGGGAAGAAATTCGCAGTGAATTTGTGCTAGCGGAATACCCCTGTAAATAACTACAAAAAAAAAAAAATCATGGGCCATTTGTACTACAGGATGAGAGATAGGTTTATTTACACAACATCATAGCTAACAGCTAATTTGCGTTGCTTCAGTATGCTAAATAACAAACTAACACAAACAAGAGCTGGAAGCTCATATGGCACTTGCAAGGCTGGGTCAGAGGATGAAAGTAGGATCATTCGTCAATTCGTGGGTTTCTTTTCATCATTTGGAAGCAAAACCCTTGAGATAAGAATGATCATGGGTCCTTGGAAACCACGAGACTGTATCGTTTGGCAATGCATTTGGCTGTGCGCACTTTAAGGGCACTAGAAAATCATCTGTAATCAAAACTCTCGAAGCAAAAAAGATGATCACCAGGAGCACGAAAATGTATATTTTACTCAAAAGTATTGTTTGTACTTTAAGGAATTCAGTTGTAAGCAGGCAAAAATGATCATGGGCTCATAGGGATAACGAAAATGTATATATTGCTTAAAAGTATTTTTTGTACTTCGCGGTTAGCATTAGTACTTTAAGGGATGGTCGGATCTGGGAACTAACTATTTCTTAGCCAATCATGTCAAGTCTCTAATTTTCAAGCCAAGTTTCATCGTCCTAGCATTTCTGGAAGTACCTTAACTTGCGATCACCGGAATTCCGGACCCCCCCCCTAACTCCCCCACAATACCCGAATCCGGTCCGGTTCTGTCACTGATCTACATAGGGCTTGTGCTTGTTCTTCCCACCAAGTTTCATTCCGATCGCTTTACTCCAAGCATATCACAAAGGTTTCCGGACCCCCCTCCGACCCCCCGCAGCTTCATCGGATCCGGTCCGGACTTGAAATGGGACATCCGAGACATGTGGTCTTTCTAGATATCAAGTTTCATTATGATCCGATCACCCGTTCGGAAGTTATACATATCTCAAGAGTCCGGATTCCCCCTCCCCCCACTCCCCCAACGATGGTCGGATCGGGAAGCTGACTGTTTCTAGGTTAATCTGGTCGTGTCCCTGATTCGCCTGCCAAGTTTCATCGTCCTAGCCCACCTGGAAGTATCTTAACTCCGTATGACCGGAATTCCGGAACCTCCCTCCAACTCCCCCCCCCAGTGCACGAATCCGGTCCGGTTCTGTCAATGATGTACCTAGGGGTTGTGCTTGTTCCTCCCACCAAGTTTCATCCCGATCGCTCCACTCTAAGCGTTTGACATGATTTCCGGTTTCCCCCTCCGACCCCCCCCCCCCACATTCATCGGATTCGGTCCGGACTTGAGTTGGGACATGTGAGACATGGTGTCTTTCCAAACGTCAAGTTTCATTAAGATCTGATTATCCGTTCGAAAGTTATGCAAGTCACTAAATTCCGGATTCCGGCTCCCCTCCCTCCCCCCACGATGGTCGGATCGGGCAAGTGACGATTTCCAAGTTAGTTTGGTCGGGCCCCTAATACGCCTGCCAAGTTTCATCGTCCTAGCACATCTGGAAGTACCCTAACTCGCGATCACCGGACTGACCGACCGACCGACAGACCGACCGACCGATGTCCGACAGACCGACCGACGGAAAAGTGATCGGTATATGGCACTTGGCCGGAAGGCAAGTGCCATAAAAACGGAAATATCACTCGGGTTTGTTTAGCAAATCCGTAAAAAAAGGTACAAACGAATTTGCGTGGCGGTTCGTTCGCGAAGCTACTGGAACTAGTTTATTTTGGTGACGCGTACGGTTGTTGGGCGGTGCAGTGGGTGGTAAGATGTCTCGATGCTGGGGTTTAGAGAGAAGAAACTTCCCAAACCTCAGGATAATCTGCTCGTATCTTTGGGCAAACGTGGGGAGGTCGAGTTTAACAAGCGCTTCACCATAACATAGTTGTCGATCGCCAATAATAATGAACACGGCCCGGTTTTGCACCGACTCAAGTTCTTGGATGAGGTACTTACGCTGGCTAGTGCGATTAAAACGAAAAAATAGGGGAAAGTTCTACCTTTGCTCTTGAGCCACTCGAGGAACTCGGAAGACACTTGTGCCACAATATCTTCGGAACAATACATGAGTGCCGCGTAGGAATCTTTGATCGCGTCAGATGAGCGCTTCTGTAGATTCAAAACGTTTTCTTCCCCTACAAGTTTCTGAAGAGCTGGGACTCCTAAAAAAGAAGATGACACAAATGAAATATGCAAAAAAGGTGAGAATGAGGTCATAGCAGCATGGTTACTATCCTAAAACACTACAGTTCACAGTTGCAACAACTATAATAATAACATATTGCAAAAATAGGCCATTCATCTCCAAAAAAGCTAGCCAACTAATTAAGTAATTCAGCCGATAGCTTACGTACGCAATGTAATAGTCAGAAGGCTCAATAGCTATGGGAGAGTAGGTCATATAGCAAAGCAAGGCAGAAATATCTTAAAGTGTTGGGGGTGAGGTAAAAGGCAAGGTGAAGTATCACTTGGGAAGAATAAGGATTTTAGGAAAAAGAAGCTTACTGTCAACGAATGCTGCAATCTGTTCAACGGGACGAAAACCACACAAGGCCTCGAAATCACCAAATATTGGAATTGCCATTTCTGGTTTGTGATTTGGATCTTTATACAGATCAGGATGAAACCTGTGAAGCTGCTCTGCAAGTTCCTGAAAGTGAGTAAGGGGATAAATGAATGATACAAAACAGAGAGGATGACAAAAGTAACGTTCCAAGCAAGGAGACTATCACAAAGACCCCTCAATAATTCATACAAATACGCTATATTGCGAAGATATGTTAAGGCAATTAGCAGAAGCCTATACGCATGTGTTCTTTTTTTATGAAGAATGGTGGAGGAGAATGATGGAATGGGAGTGTTTTACTGATGCCAAAGACTGAGGTGGCACCTCACATCAATGAAACATGTTACCTTTTTTTGCAACAGATTTGATATTATAGGTGGTTTGTTTTGGTCTAATTGCCATGGACCTATATTCTTTCTAGAGGAATAAACAATATTCCATCCATAAATCAAAATTTCTGTGTGCCAGTTGTATGACAACTGTTCTTTCTGCATAAACCAACTTACTAAAGGCAAACTTACACAGGAACAGGAATGAAGAAAGTCAGAAAACCTCTTGTCGGTCTGCAAGACCCAAATACATTTTAAAGAGTAGATGACAGGACAAACAGAAAACATACCTTGTTGGGATGGGCCTGAATGGACAAGGCCTTTGCCACTGCCAGAACTTTGAACAAGTATGAAAGATCTTCTCCAAATTTATCCTTCTCTTCATGAGCTAACAAAGCGGGATTCTCGATGATGCAGTCTTTCAATGACTTGCCTCCAACCAAATTTGATGGTCCAGATGTATGTGTCCCCATCCATAGCTCTGCGTAAGGAAGGTCTTCTTTGATATCACCTCTTGACAGCTTGGCAACTGAACTGCTTGAGCCGACTTTGCCCCATGGATAATTCTGGACTGCACACTGGATTTCCATCACCTCAATGGCTAAAATCAGAGTTGAAATGAAACTGTTGTGAGCATATGCCCTCCCCACTGGCCTTCTATCGGATTCTATCACATGTTTCAGGCTGCATTGCGAGAGTGCGACATTTGCGGCCTAAATTTTGACCAAAGGTTTTGGCCTACCCCATAGCATAATAACCATAGCATAGCTACCCCATAGCAAGCCCTGTATCCGTAATTCAGGAAAGGCGAGAGCGCTTTAAGAGCAGCCTCAATATAGCTCAGCAGAAGCTTTACGCAGTGTAAATTATGTCAATGTGTGTTGTTTCCTTTTCCTTTATGATTATTGTTGTTGCTACACTGTCAGAAGTTTCATAACAGATAGCGCATAACACTTTCAAGAATAACACCTTTTCAATTAGAAATAAAGTGTTTGACCAATTAAGTTTACACTTTTTCGTGCTTTTTCGTTCGTGCCTAGATCTCCAACAACACCTTCAATTGGTAAAAATACTAACGGGAACGAAATAAACATAAACAGATAACATCCCAAAGTGTTATCTGTTGAAACCGGGCATCCCAAAGTGTTATCTGTTGAAACCGGGCATCCTTCTGTTGTCGTTATGTAACTTCTGACAGTGTAGTATTTTTACCAATTGAAGGTGTTGTTGGAGATCTAGGCACGAAATAGTGTAAACTTAACTGGTCATAACACTTTATTTCTAAGTGAAAAGGTGTTATTCTTGAAAGTGTTATGCGCGATCTGTTATGAAACTTCTGACAGTGTAGTGATGTCCTTTTTTCCTTTCTTTGTTTTTTTTCCTTCTTCTATACTCCGTCTTTCTGTACATTTGTGCATTATGATGGGAAATAAATCTATTATTATTATAATAAAAAAATTACAAGCAGACAGTGGTGTCACAAATCCAAAAGAAAAATTTCATTATACAAAAATTAAGTTTTTTTCCCTAGGGGAGCAGAGAGGTAATGCATTTTCAACAGGTCTTCAAGTATATTCAAAAAAAAAAAAAATATGATGCTGATAAAAGGCTATATGCCTCTTAGCTAAAAAAAAAAAAAAATCGTTTAGAGACAAATTTTGGTAGGCCAACCACTAATCTAACTAAATGAAAACCCTCTCCGCAATTTTGAGATCAAAAACATATCATTCAGGTGAATGCTATCAACAGCTTTTTATAATTCACTGACTGTCTCTTTAAATGAATAAATTGTGTATAAAGTGATCACTTGCCATGACCTGTTCAGACTTGTTTTTGGCCTACCCCATAGCATAATAAATAAATACAATAAAACAAAAGTTCGTTCTATGATAATTGCTTTTTTTCCACTGGGGAGCAACAAGGTAATACATTTTCATCTGGACTTCAACCATTTCTGAATAGTAAAGAGAAGACCCTGTAAAATATTTTACAAATATTAAGTGAATGAGTGTTTGGTACCTACAGAGTCTGGACCAGGCCTAGCTAGACTGTCCTATCCAGTTCCTATCTCAGCCCTACTCTGCTAAACCTTAACAATAGTAGCTGTCAAGGCAAGGGCTGGTCAGGGGCATTACATATGAGCCTATGAGGGGACGGGGGAGGGGGAGGCAAACTGCAATTTTTTCTTTAAAACAGTTGGTTTTTCTGAAAATCAGTTGTTTTACGTCAAAACTGTCATCTTTTCCTTGAAAACATTCTGCAAAAACAGTCGGGAAAAATGACCAGCCGGTCAGTAAATAAATACCTAGTCCTAGGCCCAGCCTAGGCCTAGCCTCCCCCCAAACATTTCGGCTAGTAGTAAAGCATTTGGTACAATACAGTACAATAGCTGTTATTCAGACCGAAGCCGGGGCTAGTCTAGGCTAGTCTGAAGTTGAAAAAAGAAGGCAGATGCAGGACATGCCCCGTTCTGAGGCGGGAGACATGTAAATTTATTCTACCTCGAGCACGTGCTGCTTGGCGTTTAAATGTTTGGCCAAAAACATTCAGGCAATTCAGCTGACAACGATTTCCGCCATCTTGCGATCTAAAATCGTCTTTAGAACTGGACGTTAGTGAAGTGCAAGAGAAATATTAATAAGATGTTAGAAAAGTAAGTAATTTGCAGCGGGAATATGAGAAGATTAATGATAATTGTTATAGTCTTTATGTAAATTAGTTTGGTTTTCTGTCCGAGGAGATTAGGGCTGTGCACTATAAAGATCTTCTTGAAATCCCCCTAGATGGCAAGGAAGTGCGCTAAATTTGAATATCATGATGTGAGTGGACGACGAACCAAGTTCCAGCCAAGTTCTGAAAAATAGAAAGTCAAAACTCAAAAAGTAGTGTCGAACTGTTGAAGACTATATATATCCAGTAAGTATGACTTACACTTACAACTTACAAGTCACAACATCAGCAGAGTAAGTTGCTTGAAGTTTATGAGGCTAAACTGGCTTCAAACCTTACCTAGGGTAGCCACTAAAAAAAAAATAATCAAACCTGAGCTTTTGAAGATCAGAATGTGATTCTCCTATCTTTTAGCTTTGATTTGAGGCCAAAATCACCTCTCTATCTTGTCTCTAAGCATCTTAAATCTTCTTTAGAAAACAGTATTTTACATAAGAAAATGCCTATGTTCATCCATTGACTTTAGGGTTTTGTCCATCTAGTGACCAGCTTGGAACTATGTTGTTCAATAAAATTCTATGAAACTGGGTGATTTTGAGCTGGTTTTGAGTGCATGGGGAGCCCCAGTAAGTGAGTTAGATGAGAAAATATGAATATGATCATCAAGGTTATAGTCCAATAGACCTATTGCTGCTATAGGCTGCTGACTTTTCCTCCTTTGTATCAACAAATTTTTGTAGGCAAGTTCAGCTACTTTTTTTTACATCTAAATTTACATTGAATATTAAGAAATAATATTAAATAGCTAGGACATCTTACTGTTAGCCTTATAAAATAGACAATTTTGTCCTGAATTCAATGGTATTTTTAAAATATTTTTTGGAGATGTTTTAGATAGGTAAAACTGATAAGGATAATTCACAGCAATTCATGCATTCATTACAACAAAATGGCCAATTTTTGCCACTAGGTGTTTTTGTGGCTACCCTACCTTACCTCGGGCTTAGGTCCTTACTTAGCCTAGGCTTAGGCTTAGCCACTTAGGAGTGGTCTGCTATTTTCGAATTTGGTCTTTTGGATCTTCAAGAGCTACCTAGCTACCTATTTTACTTTTTGTTTTAAGGATCTCCAGTAACTTGTCAGTAACCAGCCAGTTACTTACATATCTCTTTAGAGTTTAGGCTTACAGTTGGTCTGCAGGAGTGCAGGATATTTCGTAATGAACTACGGTAGTACCAAGGTAGTAGTAGTCTAGACTGGAACTACAAACACAGTAGAAATATCTTTATTTGTACACTCTTGTGGCCTTGTGCCTGAATAAGGTTTCATGTGTAGCCTACCTCTCATATGTATGTCTCCCAGCGTTTGGCATGGCATACCCTGTGCCTAAGACGGCTAAGACTAGATACAGTACATCATAGACTATTCCAAATGCCAGATACCCGACTCGGATAAACGAACATATTGTGTTGGTGCCACAGGCATTTGATGTTTGACCATATACGATTTTTTATGGCACTTGCCCTTCGGCCAAGTGCCATATAGCGATCGCAATTTCTGTCCGTCGGTCTGTCGGTCGGTCCGGGTTTTGCTAGTTCGGGCACTTCCACATAAGCTAGGATGATGAAACTTGGCAGGCATATCAGGGACCCCAAATGATTAAGTTGGAGATAGTCACTTTCCCGATCCGACCATCGTGGGGGGAGGGAGGGGAGCCGGAATCCGGAATTTAGTGGCATGCATAACTTTCGAACGGGTGATCAGATCTTAATGAAACTTGATATTTGGAAAGACGTCATGCTTCAGATGACCCATATCAAGTCAGGACCGAATCCGATGTATGTGGGGGGGAGTCGGAGGGGGGAACCGGAAATCATGTTAAACGCTTAGAGTGGAGCGATCGGGATGAAACTTGGTGGGATGAACAAGCACAACCCCTAGATACATCATTGACAGAACCGGACCGGATTCGTGCACTGTGGGGGGAGTTGGAGTGGGGTTCCGGAATTCCGGTGATACGGAGTTAAGTTACTTCCAGGTGGGCTAGGACAATGAAACTCGGCAGGTAAATCAGGGACGCGACCAGATTAACCTGGAAATAGTCAGCTTCCCGATCCGACCATCGTGGGGGGTGGAGGGAGGGGGAATCCGGAATCTTGAGGTATGTAGGCTATAACTTCCGAACGGGTGATCGGATCATAATGAAACTTGATATGTAGAATGACAACATGTCTCGGATGTCCCATTTCAACTACGGACCAGATCCGATGAAGCTGGGGGGGGGGGTCGGAGGGGGATCCGGGAACCTTGTGACATGCTTGGAGTGGAGCGATCGGAATGAAACTTGGTGGGAAGAACAAGCACAAGCCCTATGTAGATCAGTGACAGAACCGGACCAGATTCGGGCATTGCGGGGGAGTTAGAGGGGGGGCCGGAATTCCGGTGATTGCAAGTTAAGGTACTTCCAGACATGCTAGGACGATGAAACTTGGCTTGAAAATTAAAGACTTGACATGATTGGCTTAGAAATAGTTAGTTCCCAGATCCGGCCATTCCTTAAAGTACTAATGCTAACCGCAAAGTACAAAAAAAAATACTTTAAAGCAAAATATACATTTTCGGGATCCCTATGAGCCCATGATCATTTTTGCCTCAAGGGTTTTGCTTACAACTAAATTCCTTAAAGTACAAACAATACTTTTGAGCAAAATATACATTTTCATTCTCCTGATGATCATCTTTTTTGCTTCAAGAGTTTTGATTACAGATGATTTTCTATAACTTGGAAATAATCACTTGCCCGATCCGACCATCCTGGGGGGAGGGAGGGGAGCCGGAATCCGGAATTTAGTGACATGCATAATTTTCGAACGGGTCATCGGATCTTAATGAAACTTGATATTTGGAAAAACCTCATGTCTCATGTGTCCCGATTCGAGTCCGGACCGAATCCGATGAATGTTGGGGGAAGTCGGAGGGGGGAACCGGAAATCATGTGACACGCTTACAGTGGAGCGATCGGGATGAAACTTGGTGGGAGGAACAAAAAGAATCTCTAGGTTCATCATTGACAGAACCGGACTGGATTCGTGCACTACGGGGGGAGTTGGAGTGGGGTTCCGGAATTCCGGTGTTACGGAGTTAAGTTACTTCCAGATGCTCTAGGACGATGAAACTTGGCAGGTGTATAATGGACTCACCAAATTAACTTGGAAATAATCACTTGCCCGATCCGACCATAGTGGGGGGAGGGAGGGGAGCGGGAATCCGGAATTTTATTGACATTCATAATTTTCGAACGGGTGATTGAATCTTAATAAAACTTGGTATTTGGAAAGACTTCATGTCTCAGATATACCATTTCAATTCAAGTCGAGACCGGATCCGATGAATGTGGGGGGGGGGGTCGGAGGGAGGAACCGAAAATCATGTGACACGGTTAGAATGGAGCGATCGGAACCTCCCGAGCGTCACCGTCGAAAAGGAAGCGCTTGAAAATTTCGCTGATTTTTCCATAAGATGTCAAAATATTTAAAACAAATTGTTCAAATATTTAACAGTGCGGAAGGCGGCACCATTTTTACAGGAGTTTCTGCCAGTCAGGCAGTTAATTGTTCCCTGCTCACGACCATCATAAGTAGCCTACGGTTGAACTGTAAAGATGTCGTAACTATTATGGAATGAAAATGATGAGAGGGAGGAGATAATTTTCTTGTCATGCCGGGCGGTGGAACTGAAGTAATAACAGATTCGTAACGATAGTAACCGACAATAACTCGGTGGAATGCATAGACATAGTAAATTGTGTACCTACCTTACGTAAATCGGAGGTCACGTTTGTCATGGGGGTTGTCATACTTTGCGCGTAACCTTTTTTTGCGCAAAATTCACCGTGCTTTTCTCGTGGCAAAGAAAGTATTTTCTTCAGATTAGTGGTGGGAACCAAGTGGCAATTCTCCAGTGTAAGAGCTACTAGTGGTTAACTAGATGGTAAACATTTAACATAGACCACGACTAACCTCCGCTTTATCTAGCCAATGTGAAGCCAGTGTTAATGCTGTCGCTGTTAGCAAGCTGCTAGTAGCCTACCAATAAGAGAGATTCTTAAGAGCAGAGAGACTTGCTGAGTCGTTTTTGTCCGCTAGAGATTTCTGGAGACAGGTCCGTCGTAATTTTTGCCCTAAGCAAGGTGTGGTGGGGACTTTGGATACAGTACCGTCATAGTTTTTGGCTGCTTTACTTGGTATTCGAATTAAGTTGACATGCATGGTATAGTAAGTAGGAGTTCTCAAGTCTATAGAGGCAAGGTGTGCTTGAACTATTAAAAAAGAACTAGGCTACATACAGGTTATAACGACGATGGGCGAAGTAAATAAGTACCGTAGCTAGTGACACGCCAGTAGCAAAATTTATCCTCTTTGGGTGTGTTCCCAAATAGAGAGATTGCACCTGACGAAAACGGATATTTCCATTTTGTATTATTATTGTATATTTCCATTTGTATATTTTGTATATTTCCATTTGAATTTTGTTATTCCATTTTTATAAGTATAGCTAAAATGAGCTACTTATCGTCGAGCAGATAGACATAAAATTGACGATCCTTCTATTAGGCTACAGTTGGCAAGGGTGTAAGTCTGATGTTCTATCTTTTTATATTTTATCTGAATTTCATTCATATTTTCAGGCATTTAGAATTAACGCCAAAATACTTAAAATTGGCGTTTCCACGAGTTCTAGCTTTTAGTCGAGTGTGTGGCACACACTTCTGTATTCGTGAAAACACTCAGAGATGTGTGGGATACATATCTTGCCTATTTTTCCACGGCATATTTGCGTCCCACGCACTTCTGAATATTTTCACGAAAACAGAAGTGTATGCCACACACTCGGCCACAAGTTGAAACCCGCGGAAACGGCGTTTTGCCTGTTTTCAGCAGTAATTTAAAATGCCTGAAAATATGAATACAATCCAGATAAAATCTCAATGACGTCTTACGCCCTGACCATCGTGCACTAGAAGGATCTTCATTAAGTCTATTATTAGCTTGACAAAACTAATTTTATTTAGGTTACCTCGAGAGTTGCTTGTTCGATTTAGCACTATTTTATCTGCACTATTTTTAAACTACAGTCTCTTCGTGGGATAACGGGAAAACACCTTAACTTTGAGCCTCATTGGGAGGGAATTTTACTTCGTAAGGCATGGATCACTCACAGTTGAAATCGGACCTAGAAAAGTCCATGCTGGTAAATTGGTCGCCGGTATAGGCTAAACTGAAACATTGAGTTTTCCAATCGTCGGCTAAACGGAAATCCTCGTCAGGTCAGAATAAGGTAAGAATAAAAATGGTGGGGCTTCGAACAACTACCAAAGGCTAACCTACCAGACAAGAGATGCCAAAACTTTCCTGAGATCATATTGCTGCATAATAAATTAACTTTTATTTTTACAACATAAAACATAAACATATAGACTAGTCTGTCGGGGTGAACATATAAAGTACACTTCAGTCAAGAAATTAGGGTGCGTCATAGGCCTAAGTGAAGTTACAACAAGTCAGTTCTCCTCAATTCCAAGCAACATGAGTATGTAATTTCTGTATGCCTGCTATTCTTCACAGTGAAATAAATAGCTCTACTGTCTGTAGTATAGTCATAGAAGTGGCTTGTGGCTTAAGCGATAAACCCGTGTGTCCGTCATCATCTTGTGTAGAAGAACAACAAAATGTCTTCATTTTGGCACTTTGAATCAGTCATACAGTCAAAAATGGGGTAGTAATATCTCACTTACACCACGTACGCTCACAAAGCTGAATGTCAAGTTCAGGATTAATTGTGACTATTCGCAGTAAAACGAAATTCTTTTACCTCGTCAGATATAACAAGTTATGTATCCTATAGCGGTCGAGGAGAAATCTCCATTGAACTAGTAATAGCTACGTCGTTGGTCATTAGTCATTCCAGTCAAGTATTGTCCAAGTATTGACAATAAAATGAATAGCATATACATTTCTGGATAAAATTCGCTATTTTTTTTTACTGTTCCGGTTCCCGTCGAAGTCCAAGTCATCAATGGCTGTATTACTAGTAGGCCTGAAGTGGTTTACTTTTTGTCAAGTCATGATTTATTGTCGCTCTCCTTGTCTAGCTTGTTCAGTCGTGAGGGTTCATTCGTTTGGTCGTCTTTGTTTGTCGTCCAGTGTGCGGCATTCTTCTGACCTTTAGCCAGAAGTTGGAAAGTCACGTAATGTAGTGCTTGAAGTCGCTTCGTCCGTCAGTGTAATAGGGAAGTAAGTCGGAAACCGTCTATCGTAGGGTTTGCTTTGCTATTGCAAAAGCCTTATCACAGATTGCTTTAGTTAATAAGCCAAATATAGGTAAGTCCGGTAAGGTAAATCGGTGAGTCTCGATGGGGAGTTGTAATCGTTTCGTCAGTCGGTCTGTGCTGCTGGGGATTCAACACAGGGAGGTGAATGCTGGTCTATAGGTTGGTCACTGGTATGAGAAGCCTCATACGCCTCGTGTTAAAAGTTTAGCCATACTGTCGGAAGTGATCAAACGGGGACACTGGACGAGTTTCAAGTGCAATGTCAGCTGTCTTTCAGTTTCCCGTCTGGTGAGTTCGTCTTTTTAAGTCGTTGATCGGCCAGTCAGTATTGTTTGTTCAGTAGTTAAGTCCCGTCACACCTCTTGTCCCTTTGTCAACTCTTCTAGGAAGTTGAGCTGCACTAAGCTGTCAGTGTGGTTGGTCAGGAGACTTCGAGAAAATTTTCTGTCGAGTATGATCAGAGGACAAGCGTTAGTCTAGAACCCTGAAAGTAAAATTAAGTTCGTCAGGACAAGTCCGGTAAGGTAAATCGGTGAGTCTCTGGGGAGAGTTGTAATCGTTTCGTCAGTCGGTCTGTGAGTCTGTGCTACTGGGGATTCAACATAGGAGACGAATGCGAGTCTATAGGTTGGTTGCTGGTAGGAGAAGTCTCATACGCCTCGTGTTAAAACTTTAGCCATGCTGTCGGAAGTGATCCATCGAGAACACTGAACGAGTTTCAAGTGCAATGTCAGCTGTCTTTCAGTTTCCCGTTTGGCGAATTCGTCTTTCTAAGTCGTTGATCGGTCAGTCAGTATTGTTTGTTCAGTATTTTTCGGGAGTAAGCTGAACATTTAACAAGTCCCGTCACATTTGTGTCCCTTTGTCACCCTTCTAGGAAGTCGAGCTGCACTAAGCTGTCAGTGTAGTCGGTCAGGAGACTTCGAGAAAATTTTCTGTCGAATATGATCAGGTCGAGAGACTTCAGTAATTTCTGTCAGAACCCGACACAGAGGTGCAAAGTAAGGTCGCTTTAGTCCAGAGGGCAAGCGTTAGTCTAGAACCCTGAAAGTAAAATTAAGTTCGTCAGGATTAATTCACAGAAAATCGGTCAGTCCTGATTAGTCTTAGTATCAAGTCAGAGTGGTCAGTATTTACCGGTTCCGTGTTACTGTCCATCGTTACTGGGTATCAGTGTTTTGGCAGCTCTTTCTTGGCACTTTTGTTAGGTATCAGTTGACACGCTGTCGAATTTAAGGTACAAGTCAAGTCAAATAAGTACTAAAATAGCATGAACATGGGGTCAGTAAAGGTCAGTGAATAACAAAGCAGCGACACAAGAAATGTCAGTCATTGTCTATTCTATGGGCAGTAGCGATAAAGTCAAAATGGCAAGTAAGATATGAGGTTCCGCGACACTGAAAATAGAAACGTTGATGGTAACCCTGGAGTTGTGGGTCTGTAGTTTGTCACCGTAGTCAGTTAGTTAGTCGTCAGTTATTTAGTAAGTCAAGTGCGAATTTTACCCCCACCCCTGATATCATGCTGTATCCCATCCCTATTTGTGAACTTGATTCAGCGACGAAAATGTTTTTGCAGATGGAGCATCGTCTTTTTGGTCCTTTGCCAAAGTCTCAAATCTGTCGTTATTCGTTGAGCACGTCAGGTATTTTTGTCCATCAGTCTAGTCTTGCTGAGGATATGCAATCTGTACCCTAGTTTAAGTAAAAAAAAAAGTCAGCAAATTTTAAGTCAGTTTTTCCAGTCGGTCGGTCATCAGCCGTGCTATTGGTGATAAATATTCACGTTCATTGAGGCTCGTAAAAGGATTGTTACTCCAGTTTCTCCAGTCCCAGTCAGGAAAGTGCAACCACAGAGAACCACAAAATGTCATATCTTCGATTACGTTCTAGGCGAAGGTAATTCGCGGTACTCGGTACTGCGCGGTACTCGGTACTGGACGAAGACGTCCTAAGAACAGTCTTTAATGTTTTTCGTGAAGTCGTCGTCATGTCTATGAGTTTTAGTTTAGAATCTTCTTCGTTTAGGTCTTGTCATGCAAGTATCGTCGCGCGTATACATTTCAAGTCATGTCAGTCAGTAGTAGTAATTTGTCTAAACTTGTGATCAGTAGTTGGTCACGGATGATCTACTTCCCTGCAGTATCTCGAAGCACAGGTCGATCATCACGTACATCATTTTTGGGATCCCAAAACGTTAGTGACGGATACCTATGACATCGCAAAAGTTGTCCGTCCGTCCGTCTGTCAGCACGATAACTCTCGAAGGGAATGAGATATTTTGATGAAACTTGGTGTGAGGATTCTTTGGGTCAAGAGTAAGGTCGAGTTCGTAGATGGGCTATGTAGCCCTACATTTAGGGCTGGGGGAGGGGGGTTTAAATTAAGGGGCAAACAAAATATTTTGAAACAGCTAATGTGATAGTCGATTATGGGTAAGAAGACGTGCTGAACACGATGGTGAAAACCATTTTATCGCCGGAAAAGTAGTTCGCCGGAATCCGGCCGAAGCCGGAAAATTTGTTAAAAGCAAAAGTTTTATTTGAAGTTGATTAGATGTTTGATTTAGGTGTAAGAAGACATGCTGAACACGATGGTGAAAACCATTTTCTCGCCGGACAAGTATTTCGCCCGGAATCCGGCCGAAACCAGAAAATTTGATAAAAGTAAAATTTGTATTTTAAGTTGATTAGATGATAGATTTAAGGGTAAGAACAGACGCTGAATCTGTATATGACAGTCATTTTTTACCCGGACGTATAGTTCGTATGGTTTTTTTATTCGTATTCGTATAGTTCGTTGAAACCGGATTTTTTTGTTATAAGTTAAAGTTTTATTTGAAGTTGATTAGATGTTCTTTATGGGATAAGCTCTAGGAGATGCGCTGAATTCGTTTCTGAGCTATCTTTTTTTTGGCTGGACAAGTAGTTCGCTCGGAATTCGGCCGAAACCGAAGTAAAGCAGGAAGTTTCGATCAGTATCATCAAAATAGATATGGCATATACAGGTATATCTGAACTTAATTTTCTCAGATGATTAGCCTGGCGAAGACTGGATTTGGCGAAGACAAGACGTAGTTAATTTTAAATTTTTGGGATACCATCGAAAACTTTGGTCTTGTTAAAAGAAGAGGCAGCAGATTCAGGTTTGGGTTAAAGCTTGAGCTACGGGTTCGACAATTTGTTCAGGTCGAAGAACTTTTGACCCATGAAGAGAAATTTGACGGAATGCTTAGAGAACATTAGCCCACTACCGTGAATTGATGTTACCACGGTCAAAGACCTCAAACTCAGGGAGGTGAGAATTGGCATGTTTTCTATAATTCGATTTGAAAAAAAAAAATTAAATTAAATTTGGATCCGCCTTGGTACGTGACTATTGCTGGCTCTGGAGGAACCACTCTTAAAGTTTAACTGAAAAGCCAACTTATTGTTGTGTCATTTAGTTGAATACACTGAATTATTTGGACTCTGCAAAGGGATTTTTTTGTTTTCCACTATCTGCTCTAGTTATGACGTTCAGAATATCTGCGGCTGTCCCCACAGTGAAAATTCTACTATGACGCGGGAAATTTTTATCTAAACACAAACAAGGCTTTACAGTGGGCAGTGGCGATATTGGTGAAGATTGCTTAGTGCCTGAACAGAAAAAAGTCATAAATCTTTTTTGTAAGGCATACAACAAATTAGAGGTACCACAAATCACACGGAAATTCCACTATTTGAAAATCGATTATTCCTTAATAGTGGAACAACCAAGTAACGCATTTTCAGCGGGTCTTCAAGCCAATTTAAGTGAATAAGTGATGGGTTGTCGTATCCCAGTCCTTTTCGGTTAACCTTTAACGTTATTTTTGTGAAGTTGAAGGCACTCGTGCATTCACATTTTGATCTCAAGGAAGCACATAACTGTTGTTAGGGGCAAAACGTAGCGTAAAGTTATTTGAAATCAGGACCATTAGCCCACAAAGGTGCTAATTAAGCTAGGGGTAGAATTCGTCCAGTCAGTACAGTGTAGGCTACTCGGGGGTGAGGTTAAGTAGGTCGGGCAGTTATTAAAGCTAGTATTCAGTCAGTATAGTTCAGTTGTTAGCATCAAAGAAACAGGTATTCTAGTCCGCACGTCTACAGAATCACAGCTAAATCGGAGTCAGTATAGTAGTCTACTATCCAGCCATATCGTCTCAAGTCCCATGGTCAGTAGTAACCTGCGCATTTAACCAGTGTATGTAAATGTCTTTCCTTGCCGCATATCTTGTCAGTAGTCTAGTGAGTCGTCCGGTAAGTCAGTTTACGTGGTTTTGTTTTCTTTTACTTAGGTCCGGCTTGTGTTAGTGTATCTTATCCGCTATCTAGTTTGGTAGTCATGTCTTACGATCTCGGTCATGTGTGGTCCAAGTCAGTCAGTCAGGTTCAATTTTCCGGTTGTCCTTACCGGAAAGTCTGTGTCCTTCATGTACTTTAGTTTAGAGTGGCGATTAGTAAGTCTAGTCCAAGTCACTTTTGTTTTTATTGTTTTTGGGATCCCAAAACGTTAGTGACGGATACCTATGACATCGCAAAAAGTTGTCCGTCTGTCCGTCTGTACGGTCTGTAACTTTCGAAGGGAATGAGATATTTTGATGAAACTTGGTGTGAGGATTCTTTTGGTCAAGAGTAAGGTCAAGTTCGTAGATGGGCTCTCTAGCCCTATATTTAGGGGTGGGGGAGGGGGTTTAAATTAAGGGGCAAACAAAATATTTTGAAACAGCTAATGTGATAGTCGATTATGGGGTAAGAAGACATGCTGAACACGATGGTGAAAACCATTTTCTCACCGGACGATTAGTTCGCCCGGAATCCGGCCAAAACCGGAAAGTCTGTTAAAAGTAAAAGTTTTATTTGAAGTTGATTAGATGTTCGATTTAGGGGTAAGATGACATGCTGAACACGATGGTGAAAACCATTTTCTCGCCAGACAAGTAGTTCGCCCGTAATCCGGCCAAAACCGGAAATTTTGTTAAAAATAAAAGTTTTATTTTAAGTTGATTAGAGGTTTGATTTAGGGGTAAGAAGACATGCTGAACACGATGGTGAAAACCATTTTCTTGCCGGGCAAGTAGTTCGCCCAGAATCCGGTCAAAACCGGAAAGTTTGTTAAAAGTAACAGTTTTATTGGAAGTTGATTAGACGTTCGATTTAGGGATAAGAAGAACACTTTTTCTACCCGGACAACTTGTTCGCCCGGAATCCGGCCAAAACCGGAAATTTGGCAGAAGTAAAGCAGGAAGTTTCGATCAGTATCGTCAAAATAGATATGGCTTATAGCGGTATATCTGAACTTGGTTTTCTCAGATGATTAGCCTGGCGAAGACTTGATCTGGCGAAGACAAGACCCGATTGTCTGGATCAATCATTAAATTTTTGGGATCCCATCGAAACCTTTGGTCTTGTTTCTTGCCAACTCTCACATGTATTCTTATTGCCAGTTAATTAATCAAAGTCAGATGGTAATCGTCACAGTTTTTACCGTAAATGTGGCTCCGGGTGGGTCTCAAATTACTCCCAGTATCGTAATTAGTCAGTGCTGAATTTGGCAGCTCTTTCACTTTGTCAGTCCTAAAAATTGTTCTTGTCATCATTAAAGTGTCAATAAAATCTTCGTTGATAGTTCAAATCAAGTAGGAAATGTATTTATTATCTTTGCTAGCCAGTCACGTCCATATCACTTAAGTATCTCTTGTGGTCTTATGGTCAGTAATTTAATCAAAGTCGGTTGGTAGTCGTCACGTCTTCCCCTAAATTGAGATCAGCTCAGGTCTTTGTTTCGCTGCAGTAGCGTAGACAGTCAGTAATTGATCAGTGTTAGACTTTGTCATCTCTTTCACTTCGTCAGTTACGAAACAGTAATTGGAATCATTGAAATATCAAGAACACATTTCCTTTGAACCCGTAGTTGTTATTTTACTGTTCGTTTTTCGTTAGTCTTTACAACAATATCTTGGTCAGTCATTGAAGACGAATCAGTAGGCTCTGTATTCACGCAGGCAGTATCATTAGCTGTTCAATCAAAAGTCCATGTCAGCACTTAAAATTAGGCCTACGGTAGCTGTACGTTCAGTGTCGTTCGTGACTTTTAATCGTACTTTTCCTTTTCCTTGTTAAGTCGAGAATCTCCATATGTTTGAATTTGAGTCAAGTAGTTTTGCGATTGTCAGCTGACGACTGACGTAGAACCTGAAGTTAGAACTCTCAGTAGTCTGGTAGCATAGTAGTTGAAGTCAGGTCGTCGGTCGGTATACGAGGAAAATAAGTCAAATTCTGTTTACGATAGGGCTGCTTATTGCATCATGAAATCAGCCGAATATGGGTAAGTCAGTAAGGCAAGCCACGCCAATCTCTAGGGGATTCTTCTCCAAGTCTACCACTGGTATTGGTTGTATCCTACATCGTGTCGTAAAAGTCAAGTCCTGGTCCTCAGAAGTCGGTCCCTTCCGTTAGTCTGTATGTCTGTACTAATGGGGATATAACACAGGAAGGTGAATCCAAGCCTATCGCTGGTATGAGATGTCTCCTGTGTCGTGTAAAAAATGTCAAGTCATGGTAAGGGAACTCGTTCAGTCTCTTCTTATTGTCTCTTCAGTGTGTCTGCATGTCTGTCATCTATTGTCTCGTCAGTGTCTGTATGTCAGTAACTGGGGATACGGCATAGGAAGGTGAATCCAAGCCTATCGCTGGTATGAGATGTCTCCTATGTCGTGTAAAAAACGTCGAGTCATGGTAAGGAAAGTCGTTCAGTCTCTTCTTATTGTCTCTTCAGTGTGTCTGCATGTCTGTACCTTCTATCAACATCTATTGTCTCGTCAATGTCCGTATGTCAGGAACTGGGGATAGGACATAGGAAGGTGAATCCAAGTCTACCGCTGATATGGGATGTAGCCTACACTTTGTCACAAAAGTCTAGTACTACCGGGGATACGACATACGAAGGTTAGTCCAGGTCTACCACTGGTCTGGGATGTATCATACTTCGTGTAAAGAAAGTCAAGTCATGCTAAGGCAAGTCTGTCAGTCTCTTCTTATTGTCTCTTCAGTGAGTGTTTAACCCTGGGTATAAAACTGAGGAAAATGAATCCCTAGTCTACCGCTGAAATGGGATTTATTCATCGTCGTGTCACAAAAGTCAAGTCATGGTAAGGCGAGTTTCCGTCGGTATCTTCTAAATTGTCTCTTCAGTGTTTTTGTCAGTACTACTGGGGATACAACGTAGGGAAGTCCAAGTCTACTGCTGGTATGGGATGTATCCTACCATTCACGTCGTGTCAGAAAAGTCAAGCCGTGGTAAGACAAGTCCGTCAGTCTCTTCTTATTGTCTCTTTAGTGGGTCTTTCTGTACTACTGTTAATACAACATAGGAAAGTGAATCCAAGTCTACCGCAGGTATGGGATGTGTCACGAAAATCAAGTCATGGTAAGGCAAGTCTGTCAGTCTCATCTTATTGTCTTTCGGTTAGTCTGTCAATGTGTGTTAGAAACAGTCAGTATGTCAGTGGATGGTGCGAGAATACGTCTTCGCGTCACGAAAGTTAAATCGTTCAGTAAGCGCAGTTATGCAACTGGAACAGTTATGTCCAGTAGTCATTGTCAGGCTTTTTTGTCCTTATGGTCATAGTCAAGCAAGTGAAAGATGGTTATTCAAATTTCCAGCCTCGCCTTCGCTTTCGCCTTATATCCTTATCGTGGAAGTATTTGCAGCCACAAAATAACATAATTTTTTTTTTATGTTCGTTGAGATTTCAACCAAAAGTATTTCACGGTATTTGGGTGATCGTAAGACTATCTACGTCCTAGGAGTGCCATAAATGGTTTCTTATCCACAACTCGAGTTTAGTAACTACTGTCACGCAGCTCTACTGAGGTTAATAGCGTTACATTTCCAATCCTGATGTCATGTCTGTCAGCAGTAACTCGTCTACACTCGCGACTTTTAACCCCACGGCGTCGGTCAGTTGCCAATCATGTATGACCGACTTTGAGAAGTATTTGCAATCACACGATTTAAAATGCGTAATTCCTTTTATTTATAAAAAGAAGAGTCAGTGGGGTAATTCGCAGTTAATTGAGGGCGTCGGGTTGAAAAACGGGGGACTAGCTGGGCATGGGTAATGGTTAAAAAGGGGAGATAAAAATTGGAATTAAGTCTTCTGACTGATTTGACATCAGCTCACTGATCACCCACGCGGTTCTAGAGACTATAGGGCACGGGGAAGGGGGGGAGTGAGGTTTCTGCTACACCACTGGTCAATTTAGTATTGATGAAGCTATCATGATTACACTAGTGATGTCGTATGATTGACCCTGGTAAGATTAAAGTCGAATTCAGTGAGAGGAAACGGATCATGTCTTCTGCAACCTGAAAAAAAAACGAATTACTCTGAAGCGAGGATACGTGACTATTGATGGCTCAGATATTTCGGAGAATCAATGTTCCTCTAGTCGTAAAGCTATTTTTTGGAAATTTAGCTGCGTGCACTCGTGCGTCCGCTGTTTGATCTTAAGGAAGCAAATAACGGTTGGTTTGAGTCAGAGGTATCATTGTCGCTACATGAAAGACCCACCGGGGCTAGGGGTGTGTTACTCATGCTGGGGGGGGGGGGGGGTAGAAGTCATTTAGGTTTTGTCCAGTGCAGGCTATTTGGGGATGAAGGTTAGTGGAATAGACAGCCAGTACAGTTCTTTGTGTCCAGTCTTAGGTCTCATATGCGGATGGTGTTTGCAGGTGTCTTCTGTCTTCGTGTCTGGCAACAATCGGGAACGAAGCGAATCAGTTATTTTCATGTCACCGAGTTTTGAGGTCCGTCTGAAGTTAGTTAGTCTCGTCTGCAATCTTCTTCAGTTTTAAGGTCTCGGTCATATGTCATCCATGTCCTGTCAGAGCGCCAAGTAGAAAAGTTACTCGAAGTCCTATTTCGATGTCTTTGTTTGGCCAGAGTCAGGTCTATTTCAGTTAGTTAGTCAGTATAGGATAGTTATTATTCAACGTCACGTCATCTGCGATAACGCGTCAGTTTTGAGATCTTATAGTCCGGGTTACATGGTCCAAGTTAGTCAGTTATTATAGTCAGGCGTTGTGTATACCATCCTTGGTCGAAGTCTGTGTCTCTTCCGTCGACTTGAAGTGTCACGTAGAAGTCCAAGTCAGCGAATGTAACGGACAAAAAAACGCTTTCAGGAATGAGCCTTTAATTGGAATTCAAGGAAGAAAGCAAGTCGTAAGTGGTATGGTCGTAAAGTATAAAAGAAAAAATGGAGTTGCGAGTGATAAGGCATTTACTGTCAGTCTTGAGGTAAAAAAAAATGGCACTCACGTCAGGTATCTTGTTCAGCCTTGCAATGTCTTGTCCTGGGTCCAAAAGTTAGCCACGGGCTTGCAGCTACTAAGATGTCCCGGTCCAGGTCCCCCAGGCGCGTAAGGACGAGTCAACTGTCTCACTTAGTCTGAAAGAGCGGTGGTCGTTTTGTCCGCAATCCCTTTCCAACCTCAAGTCGCTAAATGTCAGTTCTAGAAAAAGTTGTCGAGTGTCGGTCGATCAAGACAATTGGTCAGCACTAGTATGTTGGATGCAAGTTTTGTCGTCATAAATCCTAATGCAGGTTTGTGTCGTGGTTTTCCAGTCAGCCTTGGTCGTCTTTATCGCTTAACAGGAGGTGTCAAATAAACTGTACGCCTGCGAAGTTGTCAAACCGAGCGTTGTCAAGCACAGTGTTTAGTAACGAATATTTCCACTGTGATTAACTTGTCCGGTCCTGACTGTGGTCAGTCTCTTATTGTCAGGTAAACACTAGTCTTGCAGGAATAGTCAAGGTGTGCAGGGCAATGGCGCTTCAGTCAGAAGTTCAGAGAGGGAAACAGTCCCACTCTCGTGATCACTACGGTCCAAGTCAGTAGATAAACTCGTCATTAGTACACTCGTCGTTAGTCAAACTAATACTGTCGAACACTTAAGTGCGAGGACGTTGGTTTGGTTGATCCATTCGATCCAAGTTGATCCATTCAAACAAATGTTCCATTTAGAGAACATATCACAGACAAGTTCGGACTTGTGAAGCATCACAAGCCTGTGCAGTGGTGCACAAACACTGGCTTTTCAAGTGCAATAAATAAATAATAAATAAGTTAATAGTCATTTTGGTTAATCATTCTCCTTCTCAGTATCTGTATGGCTACCTCCATACTTCTCGATAGCATTTGTAAACATGGTCATAATTGAGTCTAGGTAGCTGATAGACCTGAAAATAAAAAAATGGAAAACTTATGAACCAATACTGGAAAGCCTATTAAGGGTATGCACTTCGGGAGTTATCTACTCTTTGCTGACTGTCCAAACCTTTCTGAACTTTCGATCGTTCCGTTCACCATAACTCTTCTTTCGCTGTACCGCCATTCCAAGCATTCTGCTGAAAATTTGACTTTTATAAGTCATATTTGTAGACGATCTCAGTCCTTGTGTCAGACTAACTTCCTAGTCCAAAACTACGGTCACCAGTAAAATAGTCTATGACGATTATTCGCTACTTCCTATTTCCCACTGTTCAAACCTACAGTAAGGAAACCAAAGGCACGTCAAGTATCTAAAAATATTTAAAGGTCTATTAAGTCTTTCACTGTCTCACATTCAGCTATAGTATCAGTAAATGCAGCTGTTTAAGTTGTATGAGTTTGCTTTAGAAAAGGTCTGAAAGTTTGAGTCCGCCTGGCACCAGGGGAGTATGTTGTACACAACTACTTGTGCATGTACTTATTGGTGATATATTCCAAAGAAATGACAGTAGGATACACCAAGGTTATACTAAACAAATGGCACTAACAGCTAGTCTTATATCGGCCGTTATGGACCTGTTTGTACAGATATATGCTGGCTTCTAACCTCTTTTTGAATGTTCCACCGATTCTGTTATTTTCGTCCTCGAATACTCCTTCTTCGAAATTGTCCTTGTCTAGCCCAATCAGGCCCAGCAGGGGAAGAAGGATTGCAGCAACCACCAAGACCACCAATCCTATTAGTAAGGTGTACTGGAGGGAAGTCTGGTTGTACGTCATTGATAGCGAGCCGTCGGAGTTGACAGACACGAAGCCGAATCTTGCTTGTTCTTCCGCGGTTGTGGAGTCATCTTGTACCGATTTAGCATAAGCTGCTGTCAACGTGGTGGCTGCAATCGCTAGTCTCTTCAACATGGTTGGTTACTTCCTGAAGAAAGAGACTGAAGTTAATGGACTGCGGGAGTTCGTTTGGGACCAAATAAGAGCCAGCTGTGTTTGAAATGAGACTTATTCGGACTACTCCTTATTCCCCTTTTGATACTGCGTCTAGCGTGAGAAGTAAATCGATTCAGCAAACAGACGGCCTTGCTGCGGTGAAAAGAAGTTATTTGATCGTATAAGTTATAACTTTCAGTGATTGACAAAGAGGCGTAGGGTACAAAGAGGCAGGGATAGCCTGTGACCACGTGACTAAAAGAAGAAGAATCATATCCCGTTCCGTTACTGGAGTCCTCAACTACAAATTTCGTCCCGTCGAAAGCACTCTTTGGAGTTCTCTAGTTTGGAATTGAACGGTGAATGGTACCTACGCTTACCACAAGCTCCAAATCAACGAAACCGAAAAATTTAAAAAGCTGTTCAATCAACAAATAACTAGGTAACGACTAAGTCTGTCACTCAGGATGTGTGGAATACACCCTTAGGCGGTAAAGCATATTTGACCCGATCATGGCGGGTGGATTAGAATTCTCAGTTAACTGTTTGTTTTACGTTTCTATGCTCAAGCAGGAATAGTACGTTTTTTGATGACTAATATTTCTTTGTGTTCAAAAGAAGCCGATTTATGAATCAAGAAATTTTGCCTTTTTTAGCAGTAATATCTCTGTTTACATTTCTCATGTAAATCAAACGCTGTAATATGAGAAAGATCGTTTGTGACATAGGTACTCGGTCACCGTTTTGCTTCAAGAGGACCGTGAAACCGCAACGTAGGTAGTCAAATTTTACGCGTAAAATATCGATAAAACAGCAATTTCTTGTGCGTCAATCACTCTTGAAAACAGTTACGTGCTATTTATATGTGTCCAGGAAGTTCCAGGGCTTGAAAATCCTAATATAATTAACCGCACACACTACTGTGTGAAAAAGTGATTTGTGGAGAATAAAACGATAGTGTCATTCGGTAAAAAAAAAAACCTGATTTGCGGTTTGTTCTGGCAGTATTGGTAGGCCAAGGCATTAGTTTCAATGGTTTAGGTTTAGGTTATCCTGACTGAATAAAACATGAATCCAGAAGTCAAATATAGAAGTAGATTTCGCCAGAATATCCATGTTTCACTGCTCGATAAAGCGTAATGTTAAATTCTAGCCTAAATGGGTGTGTGAGCTTGCAAATATGTATTATAGTAGAGGTATGCTTAATTTGAATATCGTTTAACAGTAAGTGTTCACCGAAGAAAACACCAAAACTCACACCCGACAACAAAGTGATTTTTTGTTCTTTCAGGTAACGTACCGGTCATCAGAAAAGACAAATTTACACTCGTGGTCTTCTTTACAAATTTGAAATTACGATTCCTTCCTCGTTATTCCGTCCTCGTAATAAAACCGGTAAGTTCCCATCCATTTTGCTTGCCATTGAACTTCCGCAAACTCTGGCGTCATATTTCTCGTTCTCACTGAAAGTGGGTCAGCCGTAAACAAGGAGAAAGCGGCAGAATCTTTACCGACCCAGAAAGCGAAAACAGGTTCCGGTGCCAGAAAAAAACAACTCGCGTTCGTTCTCACTTATGACGTCATGGTCTCGAGAAAATCCGTTCTTTTGAACTTTGACATGAAATGCGCAGCTGGTTTCGGCATGTGAAAGCTATCTTCTTTGATTATGATGAATTATTATTTATACATTATTCGTAATTGCTGGTCGTAACCCGATTTCGTGAGAAAAAAAGGACAACCAGTCTGACAGTCAAAAACCAAGAAATTACTGAATATCGTAGAATAGACCGCAAGCCGTTACATCTTGTAACCTGACAAAGAACAATCGCATTATTAATAGCCTATATTTCAAGTTTTCATATTCGCAAAACTATCTCTGCTGGGCTTATTCAAACTAAGTTTTCATCAGCCCCCCCCCCCCGAAAAAGCAAATAATTGAGTTTGTTGAATTAATTATTTTTTATGATGTATTAAACATTATGCATATATACGTTAGGTTATACATATATTATAATATATATAAAAAAAAACGGAAAGTCAGTCACGATGTTCGTCAGCGATATTTCGGCCTTTCCTTTAATTTATTGCAGATTGTTTCTTCCAGTTCAGCAACAGTCTGACGAGGACCCTTGCCATAAAGGGCCGATATATTGCTAACGAACGTGGTAGCTGACTTTCCGTTGTTTGCCATTTGTTTAAAGTTTAACTGAAAAGCGAATTTATTTTTGTGTCATTTAGTTGAATACACTGAATTATTTGGATTCTGCAAATGGATTTTTCTGTTTTCCACTATCTGCTCTAGTTATGACGTTCAGAATATCTGCGGCCGTCCCACCTGGTCCCCACAGCGAAAATTCTACTATGACGCGAAAATTTTGTATCTAAACACAAACAAGGCTTTTCAGTGGGCAGTGGCGATATTGGTGAAGATTGCTTAGTGCCTGAACAAAAAAAAAGTCATAAATCTTTCTTGTAAGGCATACAACAAAAAAGAGGTACCACTATTCCACTATTTGAAAATCGATTATTCCTGGATAGCGGAACAACCAAGTAACGCATTTTCAGCGGGTCTTCAAGCCAATTTAAGTGAATAAGTGATGGGTAACTAGATTGTCCTATCCCAGTCCTTTTCGGTTGAACTTTAATCTATGTTCCCAGCCAGCTTGAGTATTTAGGATATATATATGATATAATACGCACATCATAGATCACATAAAGGCGTTCTTTATATATTTCTTATTATGCATTCCTACTATTATACTCAGGTTTCTTCTACTGTACATACAGGACAATGTGAAAAAACATTAAAATTACTGCAGGATGTAACCAAGTCACGGTTCAGAAGCCAGTAGCAAAGTAAAAGAAAAATACAGACTTTATCCAAACAGTTAAGTCCATATTTAGATCAACATATGTTACACAGGACACAGTAGAGCTAATCGTGGACTGATCTACACTGGCTACGTATCTGAAGCACTTTTGAAAAATTAGATCATCTCTTTATGACAATTATTTGCCTCACAGCGATATGAAACCGCAATAATGCAATAGCTAATGAATCTTGTGACGCCTGACACAAGCAATTAATTTTCCCAAAAGGGAAAGAGTTGTTTCTTGTTTGCGTCTTTATGTGTGTTTTCACTTTTACAAATACAATGGGCAAACAGCTTAGGGGAAGTTTGAAAGTTTCTATATGAGGAAGTATCGCAGTTGGACTGTTATTTGCTAATCTGAAAAATGGCGCAAATGCATAGCCACAAGTTACTCCTTGAAGTCGGTAATTTTTCTAGTTAATTAACAAAATACCACACATTTACACACGAGATTTGTGTCCCCCAATGTCTACTGGTTATGCGTAAGTGAAAGCTTGGTGCTTTTTGTGTGTGAAGATGAAGAAGGAATGATCTCGGAGAGCAACGGAGAAAGAATCAGACGCTACACGTTAAGAGTAGATTTGTCAGTAGCTAGTGAAGTAATAACTGAGTAATAAAAAACTGGCGTAGCCATTAAAATTTAATCTTATCCGCAAAAATAAAGTACTTTAGGTTTCAGAAAAGGGGAGTAAATAAAGTAAATTCATAGATTTGTTGGGTCATGGCTGTTGGCTTTCGGATCAAATAAACCTGATAACTAGCTCAGTTAGGAAACATCCTTATTCGAATGTTAAGAGACAGCTGTAAAGTGATACACGATAACACGTTCCATGCAGTGATTCCCCGCTGTTTCATAAAAGTCATTTTGAAGCGCAGAGGATCGGATTCACCCTCAGTTTCTTTTACAACTCGAAAGACCGGTTTCTGCATGTGTAGCAGTCGTTTTACTATTGTCGGCGATTTGATACAACCAACTTTCTCCTATTATTCCTAAACGTCTTCGTGGCAGTCCATACTAAGGAAGATGGAAGTTGTTGTGCCTGTCCTCGTTTCATAGGTTTTGCTTATCTGAAGTTGCGATGAATTTGGTGTTGTCTCTAACTTCCGACACGTGAGGACAGATGGGACAAAAAAATTCAACGATAACTAAACGTTTCCCTAAAAAACCGAGTCAAAAACAGGAATACTAGCTCTACCCATCACCAAAAGCACGAATAAATGCCAAACACCATAGACCATCTCAAGCTGCCATTATAGCCAATTGAAATAATTCAGTTAGTAACCGGTTACCAAGCTCAGGAGAACGCCATCTAGCGTTAGGGCCGAAACGTCTCCGCCTTGTTCCAGCTCAGCGCTCCAAGCGGACTAGTTTTTGAAAAGTCCTACATTGTCTCACTACCAACACTTGTGACAGAGAGATAGTAACATATTATAGATCCATAAGGTAATGAGCAGAAGATAACAGCTTTCACTCTACTGCAAAGTCGGGAACCAAATTGCAGATTTTCCACTATTCGGCTTGTGGATCTATTTTACTATTTCTTTGGACAAATGCTGATGATGAGACACGGGGAGATTTACAAAAAACAGTTCTTATAGAAGCTCTGAACTGGAATGTGGCGAAGAATGTAACGTGATACTTGTGGTTCGGGCAGAGGATCGGTTTCCTGGACTGAAGCTCCTGCCAGGATTGCTGCATCGTCTTCAGTTCCGTACGGGAATGTAAAAAAAAAAATCAGCTTCATGATGAAAGTGGAGAATACCGGTCTGGGGAAACCTGATTGGCTGGCCGAACCCGATCCCCCTTGGAGTGAGGCCGGAGTTCCTGGCAGGATTTTTGGTACCGTCGTCGTTACGCACGGAAAAGCTATGGGTTCATCACTTTTATGACGATAGTGTAGAATATCCATTCGGATATCCTGTCCGAACTTAAATCGAAAAATAAACTCATTCGGAATAGAAGCGAAATGTTGGATGAAGGAATCAAGAGAGTCTCCGTGTTTCGTCGGCGAAAAAATTCCGCCAAAGCCAAGTTTCTAATTTCAGTGTAGCTACAAACTACCAAGATCACAAACGTGAATAACTTTCGTAAAAGATGAAATAACTTTTCAAGCATCTACTTTAAACATTAATTGCTTTCCATGAAAAAAAATTGTTGTTTTTACTAATTTAAGCGGCGTGTGATGTCATTTAAGGTCATTAAATATTCCTTCAGCCCAAGCCGATTGCGAATCGTATTTTACGCTTACGTATCTGTTTACCGCAGTCAAACATTTAAAGTAGAACTGAAAGCTTGGTACCAATCAGTTGTTTTCCTTCTCCCTAGTTCGTCTATTTACGATGCTTTGAGAGTATTTTCACAATTAAGCCCCGCCTCTCGCGTCATTTGTGATTGGTTCAGTCAGAGTTACGGACTATACAAAGCAATGAGAAACAATGATTTAGGCGAGTTTTAGTCAAGATTACGCGTAACAGGTAGTTTGCTTTCACAGTCGAGAAACACAAGGAGAGTTAGTGCATGGGAGCTGATCGTTTTTTTTCTTCCGAGAATTTGAATTGGACAAGAGCATCTGAATGCCTCTGGTGGAACATTGGAACGATAGACTCTTCAGTGAACCTTGAAGGTCTGAGTCACTTAATCAGGCACTGGCAAGCGGAAAGTTACACTAGTAAAAATAAGCAAAAAAAACAAGCTGAAACTAAATACATTCCCAAGAGATGCCTTATAGCCCTCTCTAATCAGCCAGTTCATGCAAGATACCTACATTTCGTTGCTGATCCTCCTGTTGGGCAAGCCCCCTCGGTGAGGAGGGGGCCATGGCCTTACGCCTGTGTCGCTCCTATAAGAAGCTGGATTAGGCCAAACCACTAACAGTTCTAAGGGTTTGTCGTATTGAAGGAAGGAAACAGGCGCGGATATCTACAGGCTTAGAGACACAACACAAATAGACACAAAAGAAGACACGTATAGTACAGGACATATATTTGCTATGCGTTGTTCGCAACTTGACTAACCAAAATTTAAGTTTGACCAAAATTTAAGTTGGAAAGCTCACATCGCTAGCCTAAGACTTAAGTTGGGAAGGAACGTAGGTGTAATGCATCGTCTCAAATTTTTTCTTCCTTTTTCTGCTTTAAAATCAATTTATTTTTCTCTTATTCATTCGTATATTAATTATTGTTCGATTATTTATTTGAGTACGTTTCAGTGTCATATTTCTCCTATTGTGAAGTTACAAAACAAAGCAATGAGAATCCTCAAGATGTTATTTTATTCCCCAGTTTCTCTTCCTGGTAAATCTCCAACTAAAAGTCTTTACAGTTATTTTAATATCATTCCTGTTAGACAAATCCTAGTTTTTCATTGTATACTTTTCCGTGTCCGTTATCTAAAGGATTTGCTACCAGTTTGCTTTAAATCATTTTTTCCAGGCCCTCCTTCAGTCCGACCGTACAATACTCGTTGTCCTTCAAGCAAGCTTCCTATGCCTTTAATTATTTCCGAGCGATCAAGATTTTCCCCTAAAAATATTATTACTAAATATTGGAATAAATATGAATCTTGTTTTAATCAGAGTCTGTCACTCATAACATTAAAAACTAAAATTAAAGCTATACTTATTAATGAATATTAGTGAGTAGCTCCCGGCCGTTCAGCTATCGGATAATTAGTTATTTATAAAATACAAACATTTTTTGGTAAATTTTTTTTTTTTTTTGGGGTATGAGATGGAGTGAGAAGTGTGATGGCATCCGTTTCTTCTGGGTTTGTTCGTTTATCATGTGTGTCGCCCGGCTTTCGAGCCAGTCTCCCTGCTGGGGACGTTATGTATTTTTTTTATAATATGTATTTCCAAACAATAAAAGAACTTGAACTTGAACTTGAACTTGAACTAGCCTTTAGCTTAGTTTGCGATTAGAACGAGTGGGAGAGTTCCTTCCTTCAGGGAATGGATTGTGGTTAGCGGAATTACTGCATAGCAGTCAAAAAGACATAAAATGGACATAGAACAATATACATAGAGTTAAGTTGCTGTTAAGTTACTCTTTTTGCGTAAATAATGGAAATGCTGTTGAGCCCTACACTAGCTTTGTTACGGTAAGGGATCTAAAGTTCCCTGTAGTAGGCACTTGGGACCTCAACTAATGTGATCACTGATAAACAATGATTTGAATAGCAAAGTAGGGATACGAGGACCAGCTAATGTGATCACTGATTAACCATGATTTTGTTGAAAAGTAGGGATACTAGGACGTACCAGCGACACCAAACGTAATGATGTTGGTTGCTCGACATAAGATTTTAATAAAAATTAATCCACAAATGTGGATGTAGGCTATCCTTTCTTTTATGGAAGATGTATAAAATTTCCAAGATAAAGCCACGAAAATAATTTTGTTACAGAGGTACTGTAGACTGATATACTGACGACTTGAAATAATTTTGTTAAGGGTCAAAGATTAAAATGAAGTTCACACACAGATAAACAGACAAGTGTCTTACCTTTGATGTTGCGTATCTTACTTCCACAACCACTCTTTAATGAATAAGGAAATCGATCATCATGGTTACTATAAACCTGGACTCTGAGTAAACCGGTAGATCAGTCACGTGACCGGCTGTGCACCAATAAGCGATACCGTTACTCGTTCTGTTTTGGACAGATTTGGATTCCTTTTGTCTGTCATGTGTGCTTGCTGGAGGGTATTTCGCGATTTATGTGGCGTCATAGATCAAAGGCTTATGTTTTAATCAGACCTCCCGAACAAAAAAGAAATTGCGGTTTAGCCTCGCGCCGTCGGTTTTAGCCGTCAAGTTCTCTGAGTTTTCAGGTTTATGTTGAGAAAATAACGGAACAACTAAGATTTGCGCACAAGGTGCAAGTTTAATATGGCTGAAGTCTATCAATATAACCAAACAAAAAGCGATGGAATTCTTCGTATTAAACGGCTGCTCGTGGCTTAGAATCGACCAATCAGATGAGCACGTCGTATACTTTTGGGGTCACAAACGTAGAACATCATTTGAACAAAAGCTGCGAGCTTGTATGGCATTTGTTACGGAAAGATAAAAGTAAATGAGGACGTCACACAATTTCGCTCCTCCCCAGCTCACCGTCGCTGGATTCCCCCCTCCACCCCCACAGACGATCGGATCCAGGAAACAAAAATTTCCTAGGGCACTGGGTCGGGCCTTCTGAATGCATATCAAGTTTCATCGTCCTAGCTCCTCTGGAAGTGTCAGCACTAGCAATAGTTATACAGGCCAAAGACAGTGACATTACAGTCGCTATATGGAGCTCGAGCTGAAGGCTGCAAGTGTCATAAAGACGCGTGTAAGACCTGTTAAAATTTTAAATAATTTATAGTAATAATTTTAATTAATACTCAAGCCGACTGCGAATAGTATTTCCAAAATTTCAGTTTACTAATCTGTTTAGCACCAACAAACACGTCAAAGAGAATAATAAATGAAAGGGGGTAGAAAAGTATACAAAATCGTAACTAACCATTCTGGATGTCGGAAACCAGCTCACAATAGGAATACGCAGATGGGAGACGTGTGACTTTTGTGTGTTGCACCTTGCTGAGTAGTCGCTGACTAGCAACGAGCCTGTGGAAAGGGCTGTCGGATAGACCCCAGCTGTCAAAGGGCTCTCTCCTCTGTCACGTTATCAGGGTTGTAAAGTCTATCAAATCTAAAAAATATTTTCTGTTCATACTCATTTATTGGCATTCCTTATTTTTCACTCGGTTCATTCATTTTACCTTAAATTTTCAAAAAACTGACAGGGAAAACCTTCTTTGATGACATCAGACACGGGATTTGCTCGACTCTTTTCTCCATGAAAGCTCCGCGATGGTGACGTCGCGATTTGTTGGCCGGGTAAATTTGGATCATGGGTGACACATGTTTCTGTCACGTGACGTCAGGCTGTCACGAGACGGTTCCAGGGTAGCTGTAGGTATACCGAAGGTTCGTAAGTGGATCCTACGAGTAACTTTGCCTATGAGATCCAGAAGGTTTAAGGCAACATTAACCGTCCGCAGTTTCTGCTTTGAGAATTGTAAACCGAAATGTAACCCACAGTAAGGTTAGCCTTGCCATTGAAGATTTGCGGGGTGTTATTTGCCTTAAGCTACGTGTACACACAATCCGATAAGATTTGGCTTCCGAAACTCGCGTCACTGGGGAAACCAGCATGCGATGCGTTTAAGTTTCAGAGCGAAGGAGGAAGTTCGGATGCGAAAACCGGACTGTGTGTGCACGTACCTTTAAACTCTTCCCGTGCTGCTCTTGGCTTGTGTTATTCATTTTCTTGCTAATCAAAACGGTTATGGTTAATCCACTACCTGTCCAGAGTTGCGTTTTATTTGAAGTTCATAGTACAGCGGGAGCGGACGGCGGACTGTAAGTTGCCGTTTTATTCCCGGCGGACTACGTCAGAAGGTACGCTGAACAACTCCCTGCCTCACCCAGCGTACAAACTAGCGGGTCCGCTGGCACTCAGCGGGCGGCCCGCTAGTAAATAGAACGACTTCGGGCATCCCGCGCCGTCCCAGCGTACGGCCCGCTGGCGAATAAAACGGCAACGGACAGTCCGCTGTACGATGAACTTCAAAAAACGCAACTCAGGTTAGCCTTGCCGTTTATTATTTTGGCGCGGCTCTGTTTGATTGTAGGCTCGTTTCTTCCAGCTATAGCCTGAAGATGACCCTTGCCAAGAAGGGCCGAACACGCTGAAGAATACCCTATAGCTGACTTGCCCGTTTTTAGTTATTTGTTATGTTTGATTCCCAGTCAGCATGGGCTGGAGGAGTTTTTAAAGTTGAAAATATGTCAACTTATCCGCGTGGAAATGGAAATGGTGCCGAAGATCCTGGAGATTTAATTTTTAATTTATTTTTTATCAGAAAAGTTCAACAAAATCCTCAAAAAATAACCACATCACGTTTTTCGAGAACAGTTTCGAACCCCGACTGTCCTACCCTGATCGTTTGCCCTAACCTTTTTGCGAACAGACAGTTAAGGGTTCCCGGCTGAATAACCTGAGCTTCGTCAGCTCCGACTAGAAATGTAGAACAAATCTACCGGCTTTTCCGTATGGAATTCCTGACGGTGCTGAAATTTAGGCACGAAATCAAACCCGTTGACTATCTGCCCACAACCACCCGAGCTCCGATTTCTCCTAGCATTCCGAAGAATTGTTCTTTTCCTGAGGCGCCGTTTGCTTTTGGCAGCTGATGTTTACGGGTTTTCACTTTCTTGCGAGGCATGGGTTATAGCACCTAATTCACTCACAGCGTGTCCTAGTTCTGATTTTGAATTTCACTTTTTCCCTCAGGCTGGTCGCATACTGATAGACATCTTAGTTTGTGGAAAAAACTGCCCGGAAGCCGGAAAAAAAATAGTCAAGCCGAAGGAAGCGGATAAAAAGAATTGGGTTAGCTTTGGATCCACGTGTCATGAAAAATTGAATTGAGCGTGAACAGATTGCTAATTTGTATTATTGAATAAGCAGTGAGGGGATAGTGACTCCCCAAACCGTGTACACGGGGTGCCGGCGCGGGAAGGGTGAGGCGAATGAGTGTAAACCGGGTGCCGTAGAATGAGTATCCTCTGGGTAAGCATAACGCGGTGTGATTTGTTGGGTGCACCAAGGAGGTTTAGCAGATTATTTTATTAAACACAAATATAAATACAAATAAATATAGTGTCTTCAGAAATGGGGCGATGGAAAGTAAGGGGAATTCTTTCGGAGGAGGATCAAGAATTCCTTGATTGGCGACATGCCTGCGAGAAGTTCTGGAAGTTTCTTTGGACATTTGGAGTATTGTCGAATGCAGTCTTCGCCTCTCAGACCCATACGGATTGGCTCTTCGAACTTGTCAATCCTGATTCGTCGGCTGTAAAAAAAAATTTGAATAATAGTCGACTAAAAATTGCTGTGGAGCGGTAAACCTGACTTAGGACTAGTCTAGGGTTAGGGTTACGCTAACACTAATACTGAGCAGACTTCGTCTTTTGTGAACAACCTGTTCGTGGTTCACGGAAGGGCGCTCCAGTGGCTATAGTACAGTCAATCTAGCGTCAAATATGACTCGACCGCAAACAAATTGCAACAGAAATGATTTTTACACCATCTTGTAGAGAAAAAAAAACTGTACAACATATCAAAAGTTGAGAAACCTACCGGGGTGCAAAATTTGTGTTTTTTAGCGTTTTAAATGTTATTTTTTGTTTTTCAGCTGAAATTTTCTATTTTGTTAAGGGTTAGTATTTACTTCATGAGAAGCATGTTTCTTGTGTAGTTTTATGTGCTGAACTCGAATATCCCATCAGATGTAAGATACAGTCAACCGAAAATGTTTCACATTCATCACCATCCAATAAATCCGTGATTCTACTATAGCACAGCCGTTTTACCGCAGACAAATCGCAACAGAAATGATTAAAACCGTCGTGTAGAGAAAATTAAACTGTTCGACTTGTCTAAACCTGGAAACCCATCTCAAGTAAAAGCTCGTGTTTTATAGCGTTTTCTCTTTTTCTTTTCCAGCTGGTATTTTCAATTTTCTAACAGTTTACCGTTTGCTTCATAGGACACATGTTTTGAAGGTAATTTTTTGCGGTGAATCTGAATATCGCCTCAGATTCAAGGTATGTTCAACTTTAAAATGTTTCGTATTCATAGCCATACAAGAAATTCCCTTGAAAGTCTTATTATTTATCGTTTGGAAAATACCATGTCAAGTAGAATTCTTCAAATTGTCCTGTTCATCACCTCTCAGTTAATAAAACTTGATCCACAGGTAACAAAAATCAAATTGGTAAAAGGCCGAGCAGGTTTAGGCCTACCCCTTCCTGTCCAGTGCAAGGACATGCACATTTTGTTCCCCCACTTTACTTACACATCATCTAGAGTGCTATCAGAGGGTTTTCGCGAGATTCCGGAATCACCTTCCGGCAAGCGAAGCGCATCTCGAAAACACTGGGAAAGCGATTCCGGAATCACTGTCCAGTTTCCCGCTGGACCGTTTGCAAAAACACACGGAAAGCTGAAATCGCCGGGAAATCGTTGAATTATGGATTTCAACAGTTTCAAAATTCCCGCCCGAGCATTCAATTTCCCGTGGAGCTATCACTAACTTTCTGGAATCACTATCCGAGAAAGCTGCTTCGGTTTCCAAGCAGCACGAAAACCTTTGGAAAGTGATTCCAGCTTTTCTTTCCAGCTCGCGAAAACCCTCCTTATATTTGGTTTCGTTGGAGTCGAGAGTCGTCAACGCTCCAGGCAAACATTTTCGATGGAGCGTATCAAGCCTAGAATCCTAACCTTAGAATCCCTAGACGACAGGCAGGTTAGCAAAACCATCAGTCGTCTCGGACCAAGGAAAAAAATGTTCTGATGTAGCGAAGAGGATACTGACATACTACGGATCAAAGACGGAGAAGCAAGAGCTGACTGGGAGGTACCGAGGTAGACGGCGCAACATGGGGGAATCCGTTTCAGCTCCAAAAAATTCCCCGCGGAGAGACCGCACAGTACCAACAAGTACCGTCCAGACTCACCAACAAACGGAAACCGATGGCGCTAGAGCCCTACAGAAAGCAAAGACGGACACCGACCCTAACCAACATCGCCAACCAGTCACCATGAAGCCCCAAATGGCTAATCTCCGTAACGACTAAATTCCAGGACAACCCACGACCTGTCCCTAAGAAGGATCTTGAGCCCTTTAAGACTATGAACGATATAAAAATAATATTTGAACTTAGCCAACATGAAAAAGCTCATTAAGAGCGTAATAATCAGAAAAACCGCATATATTCCTGTCAAGAGACCAAGACACCCAGGAGTCCCAGGACTCAGCTACTTAGAGCTTGAAACAACTAGAGGCCCTTAATTGCAGGATCGAAAGGGAAGCTGAGACTAAGATGGACGCAGCTTTCATACGCAGCTTTTTTTTCACAAATCTGGCAGAGCACGAAAAGGCTGGACCATAGATTATGGGTATATATGTGCGACTGATCCCGCCAGTGGAAACAGCCATCTTGAAGTTCCCTAATAAAGTAGTCTCAAAAGAGGTCCGTAAGTTTCTGAACCTACTTGCTACAGGCAACCGTAGGCTGAAAGTAGTCGCTAGAAGAGATGCCGCAGGGTAACATGGCCCGACGAGAATATCAGCAAACACTGAACGAGGACGGATTTAACTATTTTAATAATTACATATATGTAGGCTATAATATATATAGATACCTATTACAGGTTTAATTGTACGATATAACGATTAATAATTGCTGCTACCGGTAAAACTTGGTATTATATTGATTTATATCCTTGGATAACTGCGATACCTGTTCAGGCTAAGCTTGACTCACCCCACACATAGGGTTGAGTAGCCAATAAAACACAACACGTTTTGTCTTAGAGTCGAAAACTGGCCTACATGAAAACAGATGCATTAGCCTACTTATATCGCAATTAAAATTCGCCATCAAATTATAGCCTACCACAGTATCTGCCTTCTCATGTATCTAAAAATAGTGAGAGGGACAAATAATGACTTTAAAATTAATGACGTCAACTAGATATAGAATAATTAAATGATTTGTAATTATTAATAATAAATACAGCACATTTATTAATTAGCCATTCAACACATCCATTTCGGTCTGAATTCGGTCCTTAGTGCGAACAACGGGATAATGTAATAGAAATATGTATTTCTTGAATAGTGATGAATGTGAAACACTTCCGGTTGACCGTATCCTTAATCTGATGTGATATTCGAGTTCAGCACATAAAACTACATCAGGAAACATTTTTCCGATGAAGAAAACACAAAGCTATCAGTAAATCGAAAATATCAGCTGAAAAATAATAAATATAATATAAAACGCTAAAAAACACGAATTTTGCACCCCGCTAGGTTTCTCAACTTTTGATATGTTGTACAGTTTTTTTTTCTCTACAAGATGGTGTAAAAATCATTTCTGTTGCAATTTGTTTGCGGTCAAACCTTATATTGACTGTACTACTAGGCGATTCATAATGGTGCAGGTCATCGGAGTCCAACCGTGCAGTAACCCAGTGTACGAGCTGCCGTTCCTCAAAGTTTGGGTTTGTGGTTGGCTGATTCTTCCATGGTTCACCAGATGTTTGCTTCCCACGAGTCGAATACCGCAGAAGATGCCGTTTCCGATTGGTGGCAGGCAGCCTAGGAGTAATGTATCGTAATTAAAACCCAGCTCGATCAGCATTGTTGTCTCACCATCAGTATTGTTCGCTGATTACCGTGTTTGCAAAGAGCTACCAGTCATCTCTTGGTGAAGAACGACTAGGCTTCTCTCGCTTCTCTCCAGGCTTAGTAACCATAGGCATGATCTAAAGGGGGCTGGCGGGGGGGGGGGCTAAAGCCTTACCCTATAGTAACTGGTCAGGGAAAGCATCCGATTCCTCGATCCCGTTCAAGCTAAAATTATTGGCTTAATATTCCCTCTCTTCTTTCCTCCCCACAAAAAGACCATTTTCTTTCAGTGTGCAAAACATTTTGGATAGTGTCATTAATTGTAAAGCGTTACTTAATTGTCAATGCTATTTGTCTCCTGAAGATGCCTCAGTCTTCCAGAAATCGTGAAACGTCGGACCATTAAACGTCGACTTGGTATTGCAAAATCTTAAGTTTTTTTTGTTTTGTTTTTTACACGATAGCGGAAAATTTGAGAAACGGGAAGTATAAATAGTGTGGTGCCACCCAAAACCTTCAAGATGAAATTAAAATTACATTAAAACGGATAAGTCAGCTACATTTTATTGGAGCTATATATCTCAAGCCGCTCAAGTTATAAAAAAAAAATACATAGATTTAATTGAACAGTTTCCTTTGCTCCTTGTTTGTAGAACCCAGTTTTCTCTTACTCTCCAACTTATATATATATATCTGTATCGATGTTTTTAATCGATATTAGGAATCCTTAACATTCGGGCATATATTTACGGACAACAATAGCTTCTTCCCACCTGAAAAAGGCGTAGACAATTTTGACTTTTTTCGGAGCCTCGCGTAGTAAAGAGTGGACTTGGCAGACGACCTTTCGGTGGCAGACTTCGTCTTGGTTTTCCATGAGGTGGAGTGTCTCGGCGATGTCAAGCTGGTCGAGTACTTCGTTGATGCTAAAAAGAGACTGTTTTAGCAAGCAGGACAAATATGATTGAAGGGGCTTGTCTGCTTATTCGTTTTTTAACGAAGTAGCCATAGCTTGAAATCACGTTATGAATTATTTGTACAGCCTCGACCAGCTTTTCAGCGGTCGGCTTAAAAAAATAAATGTTGTGACCAGAGGCGTTACTAGCCAAAAAAATTTTAGGGGGGACAAGGTATTTACCGACTGGCTGGTCATTTTTACCGACTATTTTTGCGGATAAAAACGACGAAAAACGACTATACTTACGAAAAAATCGACTATTTTTACGAAAAACCGACTGTTTTTTATTGTTTTTAAGAAAAAATTACTATTTCCAAGAACAAAATCCACTGTTGACTCAGTTATTTTTTACCGACTGGCCGACAACATTGGTGGGGCGTCCCCCCCCCCCCCCCCAGTAGTGACGGCTCTGGTTCTGACACATTTCAGACCGGATTCGGACCAGACGATGAGAATCGCCCGCTGTCGCGCTTTTCTCTGGTCGAGGCAGTAACCTCTCTGTTATAGGCCGTTATATAAGACGTATTAACCTATACTTCGGTACAAAAATTTTGCACAAATGGTTTACTGAAGCAAACCGAGCAAACAGAAGAACAGGAAATCCCTCTGAATGAAATAAATGTCCGAGAGATTGTCTGCTCCCGTGCCGGTTTCGAATGAGTCAACAAACTTGTGCTGCTCATCAACTTTGACCTTTGATTTGAGTTTATCCCTGAATGCGAAAGATTCATCCCTACGACAAATCTGCACTGCTCGTCTATATCATTGCTGTGTAGTCTTAAGGTTTTGGCTTTTTTATGGGGGGGGGGGGGGGGGCTTTTTTGTTCTTGTGTCCTTTTCATGCTGTATGTGCCATTAAGTCATTAAATTAGTATTTAGGCAATACCGTCCCAGCGTAAACGCACGCAGGGCAGACCCTTTGGGAATTCTAATCAGTTATTAGTTTCCAAGGTACAGGAAGACGCTAGACCAGCTTTTAAATTTCCTACTCTTTTTTGCCACCCGCTAAATTTGGAAGGCAGTATTCGACAACGAGCGAAGAGTTCGTTTGTCCTAGTTGCGCATAAAGCTGCCCCTGATTGCCAGTAGAAAACAAAAGTTTCGCGATGAAACCTTAACCAGATTTTCTTGTTTTCAGGAACTCTGACCTACTCTCTCTCCGCACGTGAAGGAGTGAAGTGATGATAGCTTTGAATGGAGAAGAGAAAAGCGATGGATCCAAGTTTTGAGAAGACGAAGTGAAAACTAACGAAGAAAGCAGCATAGCCTATTGCTATTAGACGAAGGTTTTTCTCGCGATCAAACGGAGATTCGACCTGTCTAATTGGGCCTTACCGTGTAAAATGGTAAGTGAATCTTCACCACGTTCCCTTTCGACACCGCATTATGCTATGCTTATCACAATAGAAATAAGGTAGTAGGCTACATGTATGGATTCGTCTGTCCTTCTTGAATCGTCCACTTTTGACAAAATCTACCAATACACCGATGCTGATTGGCAGGAATGAGAGCAAATAATATTGTTTGTCTGATTTGTTATTCTGGAGGCCACATAACCAAAATCTGCAGGCCACAAAATCGTCTGTTGTAGTTCTTGGGGTTCGAAACGAAAGTGAAGATTCCTGTGACTAAGTTTGTCAGACCTTCCACGTGTAAGCACAATAATAAGGATTTGGTATGACGCAACATACGGGAAAACAGCCATCATTTGACAGTGATGATTATTGAAAACAGCACTGTTCCTTTTCTTTCTAAGATTTATAGCTCCGCAACCATGACTAAGGTTGCGTTCCAGAACTTAACGATTGTTAACAGATTGTTAACTATTGTAACTTTTTGCGTTCCAGGTTTCTGATTTAGAAATTTAAGCTCCGCCCACCTACGATTTCCGTTCCAGAGCTTAAAGTTTAACTGAAAAGCCAACTTATTTTTGTATCATTTAACTGAATACACTGCACTAGTTGGATTGCTTAAAGGGATTTTTCTTATTTTTCACTATTTGCTTCTGTATGACGTCCAGAGTATCTAAAGCCGTCCTCACAGCGCAAAACGACGCGGAAAATTTCAATCTCAACACAAACGCGGGTTTTCAGTGGCCAGCGGTGAACTAGGTGATCACTGCTCACTGCACAAACACATATTTCTCGTAAATCTTTTGCGTCAGTCATACAACACAGGAACAAGCGAACGGAGGTACCACAGATCCGACAGGAAATTCCACTCTTTGCAAATCGATTATTCTTGAATAGCGGAGCAACGGAGTAACGAATTTTCATCGAGTTTTCACGCCTCTTTAAAGGACCCCTCTTGCTTATTCTGCTTTTTATAAATATATCTAGCTCCCATATAGAATTATAAGCTTCTAAAATCCCAATCTTTCTCCATTGTTTCGTTTTGTGCCTACGATATTTTAGCGCTTTTTTTGCCTTGCCGAGTTTTGCCCGTCACACAACAAAACGTTTGCCGGGATCATCAGCGTCTGCTCACAACTCTTTCACACATTAGGATCCGAGAAGCTTTAGTTTATTGCTTCTTTTTTTGCTTAGTTTTCACACTTTTGAACCACGGCGCGATCAGTTTTCAAATGTTCTGCGCCCAGCCGCCGCGTCGGAGAGCAGGAAGGCTGAGCATAGTTGACAGGCGCTAACAAGAAAATCGCTAATTTCAGATGGAAAGTAATGGTATTTTCGAAAACGTTTTTTTCTGATCCATTGCACAGGGAAAATATTATTTCTAGTAAGAGTTGTGCTTTAAGTGAACGAGTGATGGCTAACTTAGATTGTCCTTTCTCAGCCCTTTTCTGTTAAACTTTAACGATTGTTAACTATTTGTAACGATGGTCGATCAGCATCGTCGGGAAAAGTTAGAATTGTGAAAAGTTAACGATCGTTAAAGCTGCAGTTAGCTCCGCCCCGAAATAAAGTTGACGATTGTTAACAATTGTTAAGTTTCTGGAACGCAACCTAAGAGACAAATTATGCTCCTTAAACGACATGGGTCGCATTAACTCGAACCCGCGTAACTTATTTAGTAAGTTAGAATTCATTTAGAAGCATGGCCGATATACTTTGCGATACAACATTCTGTCTTGACTTTTGGCTGATCGTTAGCTACAAATGGCGTAAAAACGTACTTTTTACTTAACTCATACACCAGCTAGGTCTTTATCTTTTTGTCTGATCTTCTTGCATTAGTCTATTCTTGCTTTAGACTATCTTGAGCGTGTCTGTGGTGGTGCTTTTTAGCTGTACCACTGGATGATCCAACGGTCGTACTGGGTTCTGGTTGGAACTGGTGATTCGGATGCTTGTGACGGATGCTAGACATTGCAAATGTTAGGATGCATCCGATTTATTGCATAATGTGATAAAACTTGGGATATAAGGGAAAATCCAATTAGGATCTGGGCGTTGTATCTCAGCATTTTTGAACAGGGAATTTTTGGTGTGGAGAAGTTTTTGGGGAATTCTGCTAGTGAGCGTTCTAAGCTGACCGTCCAGCAGGCAGTCGTATACATTGTCGACGGCGCCATGAGGGAAGTCAGTTGTTATCAAAAGGTGTCACGTATGGGGGAGGGATTCCCCCCCCCCAATGTTGTCCGCCAGTCGGTAAAAAAATTGTAACGGCGCGTATTGCCGCGATTTTTCTTAAAAACAGTTTTTTTCTGAAAAACAGTGGGTTAAAATAACTAGCCAGCTGGTAAACACCTTGGCCCCCTCTCAAACATTTTGGCGACATGTAAAAAAAAAATCTTGCAGTATTTGCTACTGGGATTAATCTTGTCTTTATTGAGATAAGAGTATCCCTAATTCGGATTAATCTTATTCCAGTAGAGATAAGATTAATTCCAGTAGCAAATAATGCATCCTTATTCGGAGAAACTTTTTACAGTGAAGTAACGACTCTTGAGGATATTTAGTATTTTATACAACCCTACATTGTTGTGTATTAAACCAGTCTGTGTAAGAATATTGCGACTTCATCTGACCCCTTACTTCTTTATCTTTCCTTTGGGGAATGTGCTGCAGGATGGAGCCATCTACCAATGCCTTAAAATACGTTTTCTTGTCACCCCCATTGTCCTAAACCTTTTTTTTTTTTTTTTTACCTTCCTCCTCTCAGTGACTCGCACCGACTCTTCCATTTTTCCCATAAAATCTTTACTTCCTTTATAAAATTTCCTCTATGTCTCCTATGAATTTGAATCTGTTTTCTTGATTTCTTCTATATGTAGTCTCTTTGGGTATTCAAATTTCGAAGTTACATGAGAGGTGTTATTTAACCTTATAATTTTATTGTTGTTGGCTATCTGTGTGTTCAGCGTCTGACCGATAGCCACTAACGGTAACTGAGCTTGCCCCCTTGTTTAATTGAGTCTACTCTTTAGGCTATAGAAAAAGATATTTCGGAATCAGTCATATCTTATTTTGCAAACCACCCACAAGTTGATCGAAGCGCCATACAGTCGATGTGTATGATTGAGGTCTCAACCTCTTTGATTGTAGCGTGGAACCAGTTGCTGGAATGTAGATGATGGGAAAAAACATGAATTGTAGTTTGCAGAAATGGGAGGTGCTAATTAACTGGTTTACTGTTGTCTTCTTGAAGTGTTCGCTACATTAGCTCAGAAAAAAAGCCTAGTAAAAAACCAGGACGGAACGCTGTGTTCGGATTTTGACCTATAACCGCAGGGGGTGTGTTTTGGAATAACCAGCAATAAGATCAGTGGGTCAAAACTGAAGACAATAATTGTGTTTTTGCAGATACCCTGGTATCTGATAGTCGTTTTTGCAATTACCGTGGTATCTGATACCACGGTCAGAAGTCGTTTTTGCAGTTACTGAGTATCTGGCCAGTTACCGTGTAACCGATCGTAGTCAAATTTGTCGGGGAAAAAAACTTTTATGGGAAAACAAACTTTTTTACCAAACGATACATTCTCGTGATTTCCAAGGGTCCATCGTCATTTTTATCTCAATGGTTTTGCTTACAAATGATCAGCAAACCCACGAATTGGTGAATCCCTACTTTCATCCTTTTACCAAGCCTTGCAAGTGCCATATGAGCTTACAGCTCTTGTTTCGTTGGGGTTTGTTATTTTGTATTTTGCTAATAACTCCGTCTTTAAAATGCCGCGGACAGACGATCAGGGTAGGGTAGTCAAGGACTAGAATTCCTGCCAGGATTTCCGCATCATATCATTCCATACGGAAAAGTTGAGATTCTTTCAACTTGATGATGAAAGTGCAGAAAATGCGGCCGGTAAATCCTATCGTGTGTTCTGTAAGATTGTCTTATGGTCAAACCGTTTCATATTCAACTTCTTCCCATTTCTTACCTGGTCCTGTCATTGATGAAAATATTTCTCTTTCGTCGCCTTTTCGAGACCCTCTGGAGTCGGAACCCCTTCCACGCGGCGATCGGTAAAACAATAGCACCTGCCAGGATAGCCACTCCGAACAGGGCAGTTAGGGCAATTGACACGGGTCCAGCGATGTCTTGGGATAGGACGTTGGCAAGGTTAAACGGGGTCGAAAATGTGAATCCAAGGTTGACTGGTTGGAAGAGGGCGGGGCGTGGAGGGATGGTAGAACTTAACGCGCCTGGTGCAAATGCCATCTTCCTGGAAACAGTGATCCAACAGGCTAAAAGAAAAGCAGACCTACTGACTTGCTTCAAACTGTAGTGCCAGTGCGCGTTTACATCAACGGTGCCTATCCGTGTTTGCTTTTCTGCTCGCTGTTGCGAAATAGTTCTGCCGAGTTTTCACGTAGGTCTTGCAGCTTTATGATTTTACCGGTCATCTTTTACCAAGCTGTGCTCGTCTCTGATTAGTGGCCTTTGACATTACTGGATAATTAATAAACCCTTGTCGGATGGCAAAATCTAACGCCGTTTTGTGGATGATTGTCTGAATAGCCAAGAAGTTGTGTAGGAACATAACGTATGTATCGATCAGTGTTCGAACGTTTTCTGGAAATCTTTGAAACCTTGTTAAATTGAAAAAAAGAGTTTATGTCATGTTCTTTTTGCTTTCAGAGACAGCATGCCACACCAGTTTCTAAAGCAAAATTTCCTCTATCTCGCGAAGGGTTGGCCGGGATTGCGGTATATGGTTTCTGGGCAAGACGTCCCCGAAAAGAAGTTCCCATGACACAATGTCACCACCTCGGTCCCCGCGTTCCCGCTCATGAACGATCCCAAATTATGCTACGAATACACAATCCGGGCTTTTCGGGAAAAATCCTTTTCCGGCCGTATTTTCCGAATTTCAAGTTGTCCTTTCCGTATGGAAAAGACTTTTCCGAATGGAGGAAAAATCCTGACAGGAATTTCAGTCCGGGAGCATCCCTGATCGTCTATTCAAGGCAGTAGAAAAAAAAAACACTAATAAAAAAAAGTCTAAGACTGGCCTGTATTCGGATTGTTTGGGATGTTTTGTTTTTTTCATCTTTGTGTTATCTAATTGCTCTTCTTAACCGATATAGAAGCTAATGGTCAGTTAGGGGCGATGAAGGTTGGCCAGGAAAGGACTTTAGGATTTCTTCACTACCTTTTCTGCCATACCACCTGTATTAAAACATGAAAGGTGGCTAGGGGAAGGGTCCATATCTAAAACCAATTGCTCCAGGTCCGTCTTTTCTTTTTGCAAGACTCGCCAAATCTGGGATGTAAACCTTCGATTTGTTTTTCACAAAAAAGAGTGCTAAAACCAAAACGAACAAATAAATCTATGCTTGGGGCAGTTTTGTGATGCGGCCTTTTTTTTTTTTGCTCTGGCTTTTTTTCTCGGAGACGTTTCACAGCTATTCCCTGTTAAGAGAGAGAAAGGAGAACGGGTTGTTAACAAAAAACGCGGCTTTGATGTGCCAAACAAAACTTACGTTGTTTTATACCATCTGCAAAGCGTTGAAATAATCCTTTTAAACCACCTTCTAAGATACAACACTCACTGCGCGTTTAACCCTATAAAGGAAAGGGAAACTGAACTAGAGTAACCCGTTGATGTTCACCCCACTGGGCCTTTTTCCTTGCTCAACTTTTTCCTAATCCCTTGAGGATGATGAATAGAGCTTATATATTTTCGATTTTGAAGAAGAGAAAACGGTACTATAGCAAAGTAAATTAGACCTGACAGCTAAAATCTCATGGACAGACGACGACGAGGCTCGGGCGATCGCCTTTCTGGAATTTCGGCACCACAATCAATTCCAGAAGCTGGAGATATGTTCAACTTTGTGATGAAAGTGCTGAAAATTGGACCGGAAAACCCTGATTGCCTGACCGTACCATTAGAGATATGGTCTTTCCATGTTCTGAAACCCAGGCAAAAAAATCTAGTTTTCCCTGCGAAAACCGATGTTAGTGGGGAAAGTAAAAGCAGACCAGCTTCACATTCTGCACAGTTGTGACGCAGTATTGTAACCGAATTAGGGGTCTGGCTAGCTATAATTTTGTAATAAATAACTTACTCCCGTCTAAAGTTCGTCATAATGGAGTATGTTTTCACTTTCTAGACGACAGGTGCATCTTGCCACGTTATTTTTTGGTGAACTGTTGCTTTTCGTTTACAGATTTGCCTCAGGGTCTCGCATGCGAGGTGTGACATTATCCTCGACAGTGCAGCAATCGGCCATCAGATTTTCTTTCAGTAATTTCAGGATAGGGGATAAATAAGTCTCGTTTTCTCTCGTTTCGAATTTATTCAGATGAGAGAAAAATACATTTTATTTCTCTCAAAATTTTCTCAAAAAAGTTTTTCGTTCAGTTTTTTACTTCAAAAATGCGCCAGAAGAACTTCAAAAATGCGCCAGAAGATAGCTGCACGTAGAGGCGTTACCGACTGGCTGGTCATTTTTACCGATTGTTTTTACCCAGTAGCTAATTATAAATAATTACCGCTACACTTACCGACCGATATCAAGATTTAGACAGATCTCATGTTCGTATTTCCATCTTCTTTATTTAACCGTACACAAATTGTGGTCCCTTCAAAGACCGACTCAATTTTGGTTGTGGCCGACGGCCACATTGGGGGGGGGCTCCCCCCCATACGTGACGCCTCTGGCTGCTCGGTCGACGATGCCTTGAACTGGGGGTTGATCAAGGCTCTCTGTAATGTGCGACATTGGAAATGGTTCTGAATCAACTCCTTTAATGAAAGCAAACAGTAACGAAAACGACTCGCTTCCTGGTAAGCGACTACTACTATAACTAGATTCTGCTGTCAGCAAGTGAAGCAAGCAGTTGATGGTCTAGACACAATTCACCAAAGTGTTTCAGCGAAAATAGAGAAATAAGGGAGAGATCGTTTTGAAAGCGCGTATCCTTAAAGCACACGAGACGAGAGAAATATCCATAATCATTCCAGAGTAAAATGGCAATATCGCACGTCTTCCACTCCTTTGCTGTAACCCTTCTCTCAAGTCTGTGGTAAATCTGGTCGTGGCTCTCTGCTTGTCCATGCAGTCTCACTACTATCAACCACAGAAATTGCCTGAAGGTAGAATGGATACTCTATATGACCAAGTCCGAAACACGCCAAGAACAAGAAACGTCACCCAAACAAACCCTCGAAGTTGACTCAGATTCTCTGTAAACCAGTCGTCAGCGTTTGTTGTCGTGACGTTTCTGGCTCTTCGCTGGGCATGCGGCGATTCTTTATCGGTGCGCAGAGCTAATCATCAAGAGTGTTTGCTTGACGACGCCTCTTTATTGGTAGACCTATAGTCTCAGTTTTTTCTAAGCTTCGCAATCTCTATCTGAGGCTGAGGTGAAATCTCTATCTGAAAAATCACTTTGCGAAGGTCTGTCAGTTTGACAGGTGAGTTATCAAGAGTTCATTACTCCTCAGGATGGATTTTTTACCCTAAGAACGCGTTGAGAGAGATACCGTCACCTAGGAGGCGATAACATACTACATCGCGCCGGATGTGCGCATTAGATCTTACTGAATACCCATCCGTGCAAGAACTAAAGTGGGGTCTCCACTACTGGCAATCGTAAGCTGACGGAAGATATTGTAACGTTTCATAACCGACATTTTTGGCTATTTCAACCAATGAGAGCACGCCGTGCCTGGACGAGCAAGGTTACGACGCCCTTACGATTGCCAATGGAGTCCCCGCTCAATTCTCTGAAATAAAGCTGCACTTGAAAAAATCTATTGATAACTCCCTTATCTTTGAATTGATCCAACTGTTGGGATTTTCACACTCTATGTCCCCATATACATCTTTGACGCAAAGATCAGAAAAATCAACTGGATCTAGTAACGTTAGATGAGGAAATAATTTTCTCTGTAGTTTGAATTTGTTTCTTAAACCCGGATCTTTCAAGAGGGATTTCGACTTCGTTCCAGGCACAAAAAGTAATATTTCAGATTTATCTTTTCGCTCCAAAAAATTTTGTTCAAGATTTTCTGTTAGTTCCGTGAGACTACCGATTATCTCATTAGTATCTAAATGTGAGTAATCAAAGATATGGGTTAACTTGGTCGGTTTATACATCAATCCATTTGGTAATTTCACGGTAAAATTCGAATTTTCTAGAAGTAAAGGGTAAAGTGGGGGATGAAATTTGTCCACCAGAATCACGTAAGACTGCGTTAGCACCGGTCTAGTTCTAATACTTGAAGCGACTTCATTAATTATGTTTTGATAGCCCCCGTGGTTGAAAAATCCTAAATATAAACACAAACATATGTTCCAAGAATACCATAACGACCTGTACACTTTTCCCAATAAACCAGATTTCTTATAAATAGCTGTAGAAAAGACTAGAGATAACACAGGTAACAAAGGCATTAGGTCTGCAAATGCATTATAGTCTGTGAACTGTAGCGTAATTAGTGGAAACAAATAAGTTATAACCATCATTCCAGAAACAGTAAAATATTTTGGCTTTCTCGACCATACATCGGTAACAGTGTGGTATAGGATCTTTGAGACAACGTACAATGCAAAAATAGCGACTGCTCCGTACAGAATTACGAAATTCACCATCCCTGAAGCTATTTCTTCGTTTGAGAGTGTGAATGAACTTGGCGTGATTCTTTCAATCAATCCCGTGGCATAATTTACCGGTGCCACCACTATGTCATCAAAAGTTATGTTCAGAGTCATCAGGCGGATAAAATGGGTATCTTTGTAGTACAAAGTGTCAATCACTGTTTGAATCACAGATGTCACCACAAATACTGGCAATAGTAGAAGCATGCGAAAATGAAAATTTATGTAGGTGAATTGCTCAGACGACAGACCTCGCTGGAACCAGTAGAACATAGGCACAAGGAAGAATATGATAGCAGATGGGCGGTTGAACAACCCTACAGCGAAGATCAGGGCGATTTTATTGAGGTGCTTGAAGTTGTGTCCTCGCGTTTGTTTCTCTTTCTTTTTTATGTTCACTTTGTCTCGGATGTTACTCGCTTTGTCTAACGCCTCGTCGAGAAATCGTTGAAATAACGTTGCCGCTCCAGTACCTCTTACGCTATCTACGACGCACCACAATAGCAACGATAGTAGGCACATCTCGAAGCTACTTCTGAGAGGGCGCGTTGCCAGCACTAAACTCACATGCGAGCTTGCCAGTAAGGTCATACTAGTCCACGGTTTCATCCTGCACGCTTTAGCGATCTTGTACACCACAAAATCGTTCACAAAAGAAAGAATAGTGAAGATGATTCGGGGGAGTAATAGTAATATGTGGGGTGTGAGGAGGTCCATTTTAAACTCCCGTTTGAGAAAGGGATTGGAGACGTGGAGGAGTTTGAGGGGAGCACCGATGATGAGGAGCGGAAGCGCCATGCTTTTTGTGGGTTTTGTGGTTTCAAAGGTTTCGGTGACCTCGACGCCGAGAATTCGTCCTAAAAGAAAAATAATTTGTGTGAATTCAAAAAATAACTAAGTAAATGTCGTACAGATAAACAAATTATTGCCCATACTACTCTAAATATTACGACGAGGGAACGAAACATGGCCGTGCTATTTTCGGACATGTTAGTGCTTGGGAATTGGTTGAGGGTGTTTAAGTGAAGAAAGTTTATTTGAAGTGAGTTGAATTAAGCTTTGGATTTGAAAGAAAAAATTAAAAAAGTGTGTTGATAAATAGTTTTTGATACTTTGTTATCCGTCTTGCACAGGTGACCTTTTATCACAGATCAATACAGATCATTGGTATCTGAATATGTTGAATATTGGTTATGTTGAAGAATAAACAATCGAACCGTCTCTCATCAGTTAGTTAGTTTGCAATTATATACTTATAATAATATAATAATAATAGTAATAACGTTTGTTTATTCAGCCGAAAGGCCATACAAGACTGAAGAAATGCATCACTACACAAGTAAATTGTTATACCTGTTACTAAAACTGTAACATGAACTAAGCTAAACTTTCTGTCCTAAGTTTTTGGACGCTTATGGTACGTTGTGGTACGCTTTAACTACATATTTGCATACTTCTACGATGAAGTTGGGGTACAGGATACCGGGAAGCGATATCAACCCTTCCCGAACAAATTTTACGTTCAAATGCAAGCGCTTGGCACTCTAAGAGGAAGTGGGTCAAATCCTCCTCCTACAACTTGCAAAGAGGGTAAAGCCTAGTCTCTCCCGGGCCAGCTTACCTCCTATCAAATAGTTTATCTTTACCGAGGATCGGCAGACTGTCAGATCGGAGGTGGAACAAAGTTTTCAATGAGGCAGGAGCTGGTCCCAGCTTAAAATAATATTCAAACCCAAACACATCTTTGATTTTACTATACAGCGCTTAAGAGTTACTAAAGTTTGGAATTTTATTTGCCAGTCTTGGATTTCTTAATAATAATAAAACAATAGGCTATAGGTTTCTACAAAGCTCGTCTAAAACACTTTGCATTATGAATTATTTTGGCCTACAGATTGTCCGAGGAATTTCTGAAATCGTTTAAGGAGTCATTCAATATACTACTTGAGACGGAAGAGCGTTCCAACAGTCCACCACCCTGTTTCGGAAATACTATCGACCAGTGTCCTTAGTTACTCACTTTACGAAACTCAGTTTGAATTCTTTAGAGTGGTCATAATTTTGACATGAGGGAAATTGATTATGTTGCTTCACGATTAGACTCCCACCCCGGAACAGGGGCGTCAGGACGGTGAGGAGGGGGACGCCCCTCAATATTGTCGGCCAGTCGGTAAAAAATAACTGAGTCGGCGCGGTCCGCGATTTTTCGTCAAAACAGTTGATTTTTTTCATGAAAACATTTTGGCTAGTAACGCCTCTGTCCCGGAATAGCTAAGTGATAGGAAAAATAAACCAACATACCTGCCAAAGGTTCGAGAAAGTCAATGTATTCATTCTTGTCCGCTATGCCAGTTTGCGGTAAAAATATAAGAATGATCCTCAGTGCCAGAAGCAAAAAGTATTGATCCGAGACACGTATTTCTGAATGCATTGTCAGGGACTGCAGCCCATTCCCGTCTGGGAACCGAACCGTGCGAGGGGATATTACGCCTGCGAGGAAGATATCCCTTTGCAGGAAATGAAGGAGGGGAGGAGTAGAATCTGATGAAAAGTATTCGTAGACTAACCCGCCATCTATTCGGTTCATGTGGGAATTGGAGGAAAGAGGAGTTTGTCACTAGCCCAGTGTTTCCATTCTTCAGTTAGTTTTTGTATTCAAACTTCTGGCTGCTTGAACAAGCAAATTTTCTGAACGGTTGGAAATTCTGCGGATTGCGTTTGACGGTGCAAAATGGATTAGATCGCTGAGATTTTGTGTTGGGGGCGGCCTCTTCCAGGCAGAGATGGGCGTATCCAATCATGAAAGGATTCGAATCCAGGGCTAGGTACGAATCCGAATCCACCATTTCACGCTGAGGATTCGAATCCGGGTTCGAATCCGACCTTAAAAAAAAATCAAATTATGTAGGTTAGAGTTACATAGGTTACAGTTTAAAAATCAGAGGTTAAACTAAAAAGCACTGATGCCTAAGGCAAATAGACGGTTAATTGGACGATGTAAACCATATTTCTAGGTTTTCGTGTGTGCTTGTTATAGAATGGGTTTCCCCTCGTCAACCAGGAATGAATTTGCGGCTCGTTAAGCACAATACTTTAAGCACAGTCTGTAGAAATTAGTAAAACGACGTTAGAAACTGGAGCGGATTTGTAAGAGTCAGGGTTTGGAATCCGAGTCTGAATCCGAATCTAGCCGTATAAGCAGAATATTCGAATCCGACAAAAAGGACGAATCCTGGATTCGCTTCCGAATCCGGATTCGGATTCGCCCATCTCTGCTTCCAGGCCGTAGCTAAAGATATGAGTTTGCTATCAGTTTGGATATCTGTTGAAATATCACCGAAATGGCGGTACCGTGTTTGTTCTCACTGGCTTGAAGGGGTCCCTTACTTCGACGAAGACAATATACCAGTTTTCTGGGCCAAGCTGGCCAAGTCTCCCAGTTACAGAAAGTTCAGAACTCACTTCAACGACTGGGAGTTTCTCTCTTTTGTGCTGAAGCTGCGAGATGATGCGAACAGCAGTTCTGACTGACATTTTTATAAATACTTGATCGAACACGGGAGGGGGGACTATTTGTTAAAACGGAAGCAAATATCACTAAGGTTGAACTGAGCAGAATTGACGAAGATTGGTCGAAACACCGGTTGTACAGACTTAACCGCGTTTGTCGTCCAAGAAAAGGGGCATTAGACAGACAATTAAAACGGCCGACGTCTTGTGTAAGCGCTGCTCAGCAGGAACACTACACTGTCAGAAGTCTAGTCACATTTAACACATGTTTGCGTATCCTTGTGTTGGACTTTATGAGAATATATCTGTTTGGACTTCAAAATAAATTAAGGCCCTGCAAACCATCAGCTTCTAACCGGTATAGATCTTCTTTTCGTCAATATTTTGTTAAGCATTTTAATGAGTAAGTTGACATGTATGTTTTATAAATTACTATTATGTTATTTGACCTAATAAATTTGTATCGTATATATATGTTATCTTTTATCCAAACATAACATTTGAAAGGGTCGTAACATAAGTATTAGTTGCGTTTTTGCGAATACCATGGTATCTGTTACCACGGTAACTGGATCTGCAATTAGTCGTTTTTGCAGTTACCGTGGTATCTGATATACGGTCCACTGCAAAAACGACTATTACCGAAACTGCACCTTTCGAAGTCATCCCAAAATAAAAACCGATATCCTGTTACATCACTAAGTGCTGAACTTCTTTTTCACCAATTTGACAAAATTTGATGAAAGTGAGATGCATGAATATCTGTTACCACGGCAACTGGCCAGATACCACGACAACTGCAAAAACGCCTTTTGACCGTGGTATCAGATACTACGATAACTGCAAAAACGACTTTAGACCGTATATCTGATACCATGGTATCAGCAAAAACGCAACTATTGTCTCGAAACATAACACTTTAAAGGTTCGTAACAGAAATTTCCTCGGCATTCGGATTAACATTTAACACGAGGATCGCGCGACCATGTGTTATCTGTTATCAAAATTCTGATAGTGTAGGCGCACAATGCGGGTCGTCCTTTAGAGAACGTTGATCATGGAACGGAGCACATTTTTGGATGTAAATTTATTCCCTCGTGGACATTCGTCTGTGTTTGCGTTGTCCTGTGGGCGTTTCGGTGTAGAAGTTTAGTGGAGGGAATGTGCCGGACTTCTGGTACTAAGCAGACTATGTTTAATAATCTCCGTGTCGAAAAGCCCGTTATTAAGGTTGTAGTGTAGGAGTAACTGTACAGCCTAGTTGCAAGCAAGCGACAGAATAAAAGTTATTCGGTACTGCTGGATCTATTCCTGCAGTTTGAAGCAAAAAGATAAACCGAACTGATTTTCAGATTTGTCGGAAGAAAACTCTGATGGGGTTTGTGGAACCGCTTTTTGCGACAGGATTTCCCATTGCATTTCTGGATTGCCATCATGAAAAAGGTTCACTGGTTGAGTTCTTTGGGTCGAATCCGCATTCAGATTGTCATTTTTTTTCCATTTGCCCACGTTCTTTCCGCGGAACTTTCTAAGAATTTCAGAGAGATTGGCCGAGAGATTGGCTATCGCGATGCCATCTATTTAGCCTGACTGCAACTGGAGCTGCAAATTTTGCTGAGTTGTTCTATCTTTTAGGAAGTTAGAGGACTTCCCAAAGGACTTGGACACATTGGGACGGATGTAGAAGCCAGAGCTGGTGGACTCGGACTCTGGACTCGTCTCGAAACGCCTTTTTCAAGGACTCGTCGCGGACTCGTCTTTCACGGAGCTGTCCGTCCGCCAGAGCTGTGGACTCGGACGCGGGACTCGTCTCGAGACGCCTTTTTCAAGTACTCGGACTTACGATACGATACGAATTTATTAGGTCAAATAACATAATAGTTAAATAAGACCCTATCAATAATTTATAAAACATACATGTCAACATTGTCAACCTACTCATTAAAATGCTTAACAAAATATTGACGAAAAGAAGATCTATACCGGTTAGTCTCGGACTCAGATTTGCTGGACTCTCAGCAGCTCTGATAGCAGTTTGGACCGATGTTCATCCGTCACAGACGTCATCCATCAACGAAGCCTGGGGCATGTTATCCATATGGCGGTAGATACATTCCTGTCTGTAACTGTGCGGGAGTCGCAGCCTGAAGTTACCGGAAGAAGAGGACGGCCTAAAATACGCTTCGTCGCACCTACCAGTGGGGCCTGGAGCGCATCAGGACGATAGTCCCAACACCAGTGTGAAGACGTCTGGGCAGCAGCACATATGGGAATGACTGGTGGCTCTTTCTGAGTGCCTCTGGCGGCACAGGAGGAACTAAGGTCTTTCAAGTAAGGCTTGCTAGTTGCTACTGCCGTAAGTGATTTCATGATAGAAAGGGTCTAAGGAGTGTAGGGCCTTTTATAATCTTTTACTTTCATACTTCATCTCCATCGTTCTTTTATCGTAATACTTCATCTCTGTCGTTTGTCGTTCATTATTGTCGTCAGCCCATCTTGTATTTTTGTTTCTCTCCCATCCATTTCTGGTTGATCGCATTGTGGATACGCGTCAGTTTTTACATGCGGCATGTCGGACGAATACAATATTCAATGTTGATGGGTTTTCAGAGATGGGGACTTGCAGGCTACAGCTTTGGCTACCACTGAGCGGCTGGTGATTTGTTCATGGTGTTTCGTATTGATAGCACACGAATTTTAACAAAATTATCATCTGCTTAATTATCACCTCGTACTACCTGGGCGATACAAGTTGTATTGCACTGCACTGGAACAAGACCAAAGGTTTCGATGGGTATCTCAAAAATTTAATATTTGATCCAGACAATTGGGTCTCAAATAATAGATACCCGGTCTTCGCCAGAAGAAAACAGATTAAGGCCAATAGTAATCATCTGAGAAGACCAAGTTTAGATATGGATTCAGCATGTGTGTTTACCCCTATAGCCTACGTCATATCTACTTTTACGAGATTGATCAAAATTTCCCGTTTCGGCCGGATTCCGGACGAGCTACTTGTCTTGCAAAAAAATAAAAGCTCAAAAACGAATTCAACATGCCTCCTTACCCTTACATCGAACCTCTAATCAACTTCAGATAAAACTTTTACTTGTAACAAGTTTACCGGTTTCAGCCGGATTCCGAGCGAACTACACGTCCAGTGAGAAAATGATTGTCATATCGCCTGTAAATCGAACATCTCAGCAAATCAAATAAAACTTTTACTTTTCACAAATTTTCCGGACTTTGCCGGATTCCGGGTGCTACTTGTACGGCGAAAAAAACAATTTGCATATGCGGACTCAGCATGTCTCCTTACCCTAAATCGGCTTTTTCATAAGATTTTAAAATACTTTTGTTTCGCCTCTCAGTTTGAAACCCCTCCTTCACCCCTAAGTATACAGCTATGGGGCCCATCGACGAACTTGACTTGTCCTTTGACCAAAGGATCCACACACCAAGGTTGGACAAAATATCTCAATCCCTTCGAGAGTTATCGTGCTAACAGACAGACGGACGGACGGACAACTTTACAAAGCCATAGGTATCCTGTCACTTACGTTTTGGGATCCCAAAAACGAAAGTGGCGTGATTCAAGAACGCGCTGAAATGTTGCCGAACCTTTGTTAAAAGACCCGTCGTGTCTATAATGCCAATGCAGCCTACTTCCGTAATTGCATTCATTGTGTTGCGGAGCAACACTACTGCTTTCGTAGTTTTTTTTGTTTTGTTTTTTTTCACCGTGATCAGCGACCTGTAGCTCCGAAGTGGTAAGAGTTAAAAATTTGAGATTTTTCAGAGGGAAGGAAACGTGAAACAGAGTAAAAAAGTTCCAGAGAAGTTGCTAAAATTTCTAACAGTTTTCCAGAAAAAAAAATAAAACCGTTTTTTTCTTAGAAACTCTGCGTTCGATGTTTGGCGTCAAGTTAAGACGACCCTAGCTTCGGAAATAAACTTGTTAGAAATACAGTTATGCTGAACTCATGTAGAACTTTCATTGTCTCTTCGAGAACCGGAGCACAAAATTCCGTAGCTCTTACAGATTTCCCGGAAATAATTCCGGAAAAGTCCATCTCGTTCCGATTTTTTTTTGAATTTTCTCAAATTTTCGATTTTGATGTTTCTTATATTTTTATCGAGTAGTGCTATGAAAAGTATGCAAGAAGAAGTGAAGTGTTCTATATACCAAGTTGCTTCGTTCTCTAAGAAATAATTTCCGAAGTTTCGACGTTCTAGAGGTAACTTCTGTTCTGGACCAGCTAGAATTTTTTTTCCAACGCGGTTCGACAGGTCTCGATCTCCTAACAACTGGAGCTTACAATAGTTTCTCCGAAATAAAATTCCTTCTTTGGGTTTTTGGGATCCCAAAACGTTAGTGACGGATACCTATGACATCGCAAAAGTTGTCTGTCTGTCCGTCCGTCCGTCCGTCTGTGAGCACGATAACTCTCGAAGGGAATGAGATATTTTGATGAAACTTGGTGTGAGCATTCTTTGGGTCAAGAGTAAGGTCGAGTTCGTAGATGGGCCCTGTACCCCCACATTTAGGGGTGGGGGAGGGGGTTCAAATTAAGGGACAAGCAAAATATTTTGAAACAGCTAATGTGATAGTTGATTATGGGGTAAGAAGACATGCTGAACAAGAATATGAAAACCATTTTCGCGCCGGACAAGTAGTTCGCCCGGAATCCGGCCGAAACCGGAAAGTTTGTTAAAAGTAAAAGTTTTATTTGAAGTTGACTAGATGTTTGATTTAGGGGTAAGAAGCCACGCTGAACACGAATATGAAAACCATTTTCTCGCCGGACAAGTAGTTCGCCCGGAATCCGGCCAAAACCGGAAAGTTTGTTAGAAGTTAAAGTTTTATCTGAAGTTGATTAGACGTTTGAAGTAGGGGTAAGAAGACATGTTGAACAAGAATACGAAAACCATTTTATCGCCGGACAAGTAGTTCGCCCGGAATCCGGCCAAAACCGGAAATTTGTTAAAAGTAAAAGTTTTATTTTAAGTTGATTAGATGATAGATTTGGGGGTAAGAAGAGATGCAGAATCCGTATATGACAATCACTCTTTAGCCGGACATATAGTTCGTCCGGAATCCGGCTGAAACCGGAAAATTTGTTAGAAGTTAAATTTTTATTTGAAGTTGATTAGATGTTGGATATAGGGGTAAGGAAATACGCTGAATCCGTTTTTGAGCTTTAGTTTTTCGCCGGACAAGTAGTTCTTGATGTTCACCAAAACCGCAAAATTCACAGAAGTAAGCCAGGATCATTTCGATCGGCTTATAGAGGTAAACGCACATGCTGAATCCATATCTGAGCTTGGATTTCTTAATGATTAGCTGTTTGGCCTGGCGAAGATTTTTGGGATCCCATCGGAACCTTTGGTCTTGTTCTATTTGGAAGTTTTGTCATGCCCTCGGGGCAATTTAAATTTTTTGGTGAATTTGGTTTGTTTTATATTTTCCTAGCTTAGACCATCAAAAGTTAAGCAGAAAACTATAAGACGTTATTTCCGTATCTCTTTCAGATTTCCCGGAAATAATTCCCGAAATGTGCGTCTCGAAATATAATACTTCGAATTGGCGTCAAGTTAAGACGGCCCTAGTTTCGGAAGTAAACGTTTTAGAGATAAAATAATTATGAACTCATATAGAACTTTTATTGATCTTTTCGAGAACTGAAGCATGAAATTCCGTAGCTCTTACAGATTTCCCGGAAATAATTCCGGAAAAGTCCATCTCGTTCCGATTTTTTTGAATTTTCTTAAATTTTCGATTTTGATGTCTATTTTATTTTTATCGAGTAGTGCTATGAAAGTTATGCAAGAAGAAGTGAAGTGTTCTTTATACCAAGTTGCTTCGTTCTCTTAGAAATAATTTCCGAAGTTTCGACGTTCTAGAGGTAACTTCGGTTTTGGGCCAGCTAGAATTTTTTTTTCCAACGCGGTTCGACAGATCTCGATCCCATAAGACTGGAACTTGCAATAGTTTTCCGGATATAAAATTCCTTCTGTAGGTTTTCTATTTAGAAGTTTTGTCATGTCCTCGGAGCATTGTGTTATTCTCGTTTATTTCTGGACCAGCTAAACATTTTACCAAACTCAGTTTAGCAGGAGCTCGAAATAAAACCATATCAAAGATGCTTCAAGATAACAATCGAAGCCGCATTAGAAAAATGTCCTCTGAAGGACATAATGGAGACTGTTGCTCCGCAACTGTGTCCCGTAGGGCATAGTTGCACGTGTTGCTCCGCAACTGTGCCCTAAGGAACAGGGCACAGTTGCTGCAACACTTCCCGTTGCACAGGCAACGGAGGTCTAGTTAATTCTTAAGCCCAGAGACCCAAATTGCATATGTTACATTCCAAGCCCACTAACGATAGGCTATACCTCACCAATCTTTGCACTTGCCACGATCCACTATTTTCCATGCGCATTACGCTCCCAACGAGTGTTCGCATAATGCTATTGATGCGTAAAACCGGTTATCTGAATTTTGCCGAGTTTTTGCTAGAAGTCGATGGGCTTGGGAAAAGACTTAAAACCGCCAAAGCCGTGGATAATTTGTTTAGAGCAGAGCCTAGTTTACAGTATTCGAATAGTTTTGAATATTGAAACATAAACAGTAAATAGTGCAATGACTGAGGGTCGGAGCCTGGTTCGTTGAGGGGACTTAATGCTTAGGACTTCGTTAAATTTCTTCTTATTCCAGGCCTCATAGCTAACTCAGTCTAGCCGGCACTATAAGCTAGCTCTTCTGTTCATTATTGTGTAAATAACTATGTTAATAACTGTTAAGGTAACATTTGTAAAGGTAAAAACATAACCCCTCTGTCGATTTCTCGATAACGTTTAACATAAGGATGTGTAGCTTTGTGTTAAATGCTATGAAACTTTTGAAAGTGCCGTAGGCGAAACTCGCAAGACGTGCTATTGATTGGACTGGATAGATATTGAACTAGGTTTCCATCTCCGTAATATCTATTGAACCAGGTTTAGGATCCAGTCGAACCGTCTGGTCTTTTTATTCTAAGAACTTGCCCTTCTTTTCACACTGTATTTCCGGAAAGATTTCTTTGGCGAAACCGGAAGCTCGCAAGAACCACTATTGACTGGAATAATTGGTGGTCACATAACCAGGTTTGGGACCCCGTCGAAGCAGATGGTCTTGTTATTCTAAGAACTCGCCCTTCTATCCGCACTGTATTTCTGGAAATATTTCTTTGATCCTAAGTTAGGGCATTACTCATTCTATTAGCAAGTATCCGAGAATGATTGGAGTTAATTTGAATCTTCCGTTTCTAGGCAACGTCGGAACAACAATCGTGGATCACGGTCGCGTCCTTCTGTCTTAGTCAACTGGGATCCCTTTCTGGGGATGCACATATCTGGTCGTGAGGGGATAGGTCCTGAATTCCCGTCTGGTAAGTCTGCCGGACGTTTTCTTCTGTGCAGGTAGTTCCTAATCGGTTATGTCGCCAGTCACAATCAGAATTATTACTATTGAGGTTTTCCATTGCTTGCCAGTCGACGTTCGTGCAGTAGTGCTTGCTCGCCATGCATTTGAGCATGACGTAAGACGCGTAATCGTCATCATCATCACTTGTTTTATAAGCGTCTCGTAGATGCATGATTTTCTATGAACGTTAGTTCACTTTGGACGGTTCTATTTTCATCTCTTTGTTGTGGTAAACGAGAGCTATTGCTGAGTAAAAGACAAGATCCGGAGAACATCATAGGTGTTTTTGGAACTAGTTAGTTTTAGCTCTGTGGACGGGCTAGTAACATTTATTTTAGGTTTTACATGTTTGACTGATCAAGGAGACGCAGTGTACCTTGATTATTGGTTTCCATCAAGCTCTTTGGACGGTCTGGTAACATCAGTAGTTTTTTTTCTTGTTTTTTTTTTTTGTAAAGAAGAGCTTGGTTTTAAAGTTAAGCGAACAGTGAGTGCGTCTCTTTTTTGACTTGTTGAACCATGGTCCCAAAACCGGGTCTTCGCTCTGATTTAGACGGCACTTTCGTTCACAGTGACAATCAACCGTCGTCCCTCTCAAATGCTCCTCATAAGAACACACATCCGTCTGGTTCAGACACAGTTATCTGACAATTTTAAACAGAATCTGCTGCAATTTGTTCTTTTGTAGACGGTTGAAGACTTGTATGTATATTTTTTTAGTTTCATCCGAAGCCCGGCTAGAAAAGAGCGATGCCGACACAAAACACCCGCTCAGCTCTACAGCGAAGTTCGGCCCCTAAAATCAGAACCTCTCCTAAGATCAGGAAAAATGAACTCGACTTCATCTACGACAAACTCGGAGAGCTTCAGGAGGCTGTGAGGGAAAAGGATAAGCTGCTCCGATTCCTGGAGAATGAGAATCAGGTAAGCGGAGAGAAGGAAGAGGCAGGCCGTTCGGGCAGATCCCTCTCAGTCATAGCAAGGGGAGTTATGGACGCAGCTTTTGATACCTAGCTTTCCGTCCCCGTTTCCCCGAGTTCCCTCTACCCCCTAGTAAGACTTGGGATGTTGTGGTCCGCAAGAAATTCACCTCCTAAAGCGCCGGAGTCGGACAAGTAGATGCAACAGCTTCCAGGGAGACACCCCTTGTTGTCTTCAAAGGGGCCTTTAGACTAGACTATTGATTGTCGCTAGAACGGTTTATAAGTGTAAACGCGCCCGGCGCCTCGCTGGCCGCTCGGCTCTATATATATAGTATCCAATCAGAAATAGTCTAACAGGCCCCTCTGAAGACAACAAGGGATATCTCCCTGGATGGTAAGAATAAGGTGAATTCAGCCATCAAAACAGCAAGGAACAAGATCAAAGATTTCGATGGGATCCCAAAAACTTAATATTTGATCCAGACAATTGGGTCTTGTAGATATCCAGTCTTCGCCAGACTACATGAACATTTTTAATATTAAAACTTAGAAACAGATTAAGGTCAATGGCGTTGACGAAATTGATCAAAACTTCCTGCCTTAGGCTATACTACTGTCAAATTTCTGGTTTCAGCCGGATTCCGGTCGAAGGATATGTCCAGGTAGAAAATGATTGTCATATACGGACTCAGCAGGTCTGCCTACCCCTGAATCGACTATCTCATTAGCTTTTAAAACCAGATCCAGTCTTCGCCAGGCTAATCATCTGAGAAAATCAAGTTCAGATATACCTGTATAAGCCATATCTATTTTGACGACACTGATCGAAACTTCCTGCTTTACTTCTGCCAAATTTCCGGTTTCGGCCGAATTCCGAGCGAACTACTTGTCCAGCCAAAAAAAGATAGTTCAGAAACGAATTCAGCGTATCTCCTTATCCCTATAAAGAACATCTAATCAACTTCAAATAAAACTTTAACTTATAAAAAAATCCGGTTTCAACCGGATTCTGGACGAACTATATGTCCGGGTAAAAAATTATTGTCATATAAAGATTCAGCGTCTCTTCTTACCTTTAAATCTATCATCTAATCAACTTCAAATACAAATTTTACTTTTAACAAATTTTCCGGTTTTGGCCGGATTCCAGGCGAACTACTTATCCGGCGAGAAAATGGTTTTCACCATCGTGTTCAGCATGTCTTCTTACCCCTAAATCGAACATCTAATCAACTTCAAATAAAACTTTTGCGTTTAACAAATTTTCCGGTTTCGGCCGGATTCCGGGCTAACTATTTGTCCGGCGAGAAAATGGTTTTCACCATCGTGTTCAGCACGTCTTCTTACCCCATAATCGACTATCACATTAGCTGTTTCAAAATATTTTGTTGGCCCCTTAATTTAAACCCCCTCCCCCACCCCTAAATGTAGGGCTACAGAGCCCATCTACGAACTCGACCTTACTCTTGACCCAAAGAATCCTCACACCAAGTTTCATCAAAATATCTCATTCCCTTCGAGAGTTATCGTGCTCACAGACGGACGGACGGACAGACGGACGGACAGACGGACAACTTTTGCGATGTCATAGGTATCCGTCACTAACGTTTTGGGATCCCAAAAATGGCTTGAGTTTCCGATAGACTTATCCGCTCGGCAGAGCAAAATAACACTAGGGAGTGCCGTCAAGACCTATGCTTCCCTCGCTTTGCAAACGGGCCATACTCATAGCGCCGCCCACTAGGCTTGCGACATTTAAAGCCAGAAAAACTTGCGGGTTTAGAAATTTCCAGTAAAGCTAAGATGCCGTCTGCACACATCGAGGAAACTGGGGAGGTTGTATATTTTTTTTGGCTCCGTTCAGGATATGAAGTTATTGGAGAGAGCGCTGGTGTACGAGCAATTGAGTTTCAGTAGGGACGTTCACTATCGCTAGCGGTGCTAGTGTCGCTGCTGTTCGAGTATGTGTTACTTTTTTCAAGTCTTGGCGCTACTCTCTAGTGTTATTTTGCTCTGCCGCTCGGACATCCACAACAAAGGGACTGAACACAGATATGGTTTTCTGCTTGAGGTGAGAAGACGTTCTTCATTGAAGTTTCACTGGCTCACGCAAGAACTCCGTCACCCGCTGTGTGTCAGAGTGGGGAGTGGTAAGGCTTAGTGTAGGCAGGAGGAACCAACGGTGGTACGAAAGCATAAATATGTATTCACACAGTAAGTACAAAGAGATGTTAGGCATACGCGAATCGGATCTAGTCTGACGTGATGATGTTTCCGGCCTGTATAAATATGTCAGGCTCTCTTCAGGACAAGGCACGTACTCCTCGTGTGAGCCTGTGTCCTAGATCTATGAGTGTAAACGACCTTGACACTGTGTTTGGATTGTCGGCTCCGTGTAAAAATACACACAAGTTCCTATGGCCGGCTTCTACCGGACTATTGTAGTGGTTTGCGAACTCTGTTCACAAGCCTCTCGGTAGCTCAAATGGTTAGAGCGCCTGCCCTGTAAGCACATGGTCCTGGGTTCGAATCCCGGCTGAGGAGCATTTTTGTCTTTCAGTTCACAACTTATAGAATACAAGGTCCTCAGTAGGCAAGCACGAATCCACGCTGAAATTTACTACAACTTGCTAAGATTCAAAGGACCCTGAGCGAGTCGACTTCAAAAACACGTGTTGAATTTTTGGTGGTTGGGAAATTGTTCTGAAAGCCTCGGTGTGTTCTGAAAGCTGCAAAGCATTGGTCGGAACTACCGTTAGATAAAGTAGCAGTAAGCCTACCTTTTAAGGCTCGGTCGGGGGCTCGGTGTGGCTGTAAAAGCTTATTTCGCATTTTAATAATTTTTATTTTTTTTAGAATCTAATTGCCACCAATATGACCATCAGCGCCGATTTAGCTAAGCTGAAAGAAATGTTGTTGCTGGGTACAAAGGACTTAGTGCTTGCAGCGCATGTCTACCAAAAGATTGCACCAGTCATAAAAAGCGTAGCAGGTAATTGTTTATCCATCCCTCTGATCATCTGTTGCTATTTACTTACTAAGTGAAACATTTTTTAGGATCCTTTTAGCAAAGCATACGTCAAGTTCGCAGATGGGTCTGGTAGCTCCATATTTTGGGGTGGGGGAGCTCGAAGAATTAAGGATGACAAAAAATAGTCTATCCAAGCTAACGAGGTGGTCGATTTAAGGGTAAGAATTGACAGTTGTGATTGGGAGGCAAAAGATATTTGGATGGGACATCTAGTAAATGTCGATAGCACAATTAGCTATCATCATTCATGAAAATCCGGAAAGGTTAGCTTGACTGTCCGGAAACCTCAGATAACTGGAAGTCTGAAAGGTGTAGCCTGGCTTTAAAAGTGATCGATTTTTACCAAATTGAAGGTTTTTGACGTGATCACGTTTTACGTGAATTTCCTATCCAAACGCTTCTTGGCGCCTTTTGCAACGCAGTGATAGTCTATTAAAGCCAGGCTTTACCTTCCAGACTTTTCTTCCGGATTCCAGACATCCTTTTTCGTCAACACGGATATTGAAGGTGAAGCCAGGAAGTCCGGGGTCTCGGTGGCCCCAGAGTCCGGATGTCTAGAAGGTGCCATAGATAGAAGCAACTCGTTCGAGAGACGTCGTAAATACGCAATTGTAGGAAGAAAAGGGAAAGTGATTGACAGTTGTGGTTGGGATGCAAGAGAAATTTGAAATGCGAAGGGAACATCTAGGAAATGCTGAAGAACGGCAAAATTAGCTGTCACCATTATCATGAAAATCTGAAAGGTTGACTTAACTATGCGGAAGGCCCGGACATCTAGGAATCTGGAAGATGAAGCCTGGCTTTTACTAATCGTTAATCGGGGTCTTAATGGGACAGCGCGCACCTGTTGGTGTCCAAAGGAATCGGAAGAAGCACGCGGTTTGACCAATGATGGGCAATGATATCGGTCTTGAGGTAGGCTACCCCTAGACTAATACCCAAAATACCGGTATGAAACAATCAAACTCCTAATCTGTGTTAGTTGTTAATTTTTGTGTAATGCCTTAGGCTTGGGTTTTATTAAAAAATTAATTAGCAATCAATTACAATTAACAAATCCTCATTTTCTTATGCCACTGGCATGTCTGTCGCTTTTACGCCACTTGAGTTTTTCACGGTTGTCAATAAAATTGTACCTTACCTTACCTTACCTTAAACGAAGTCAAGAGGGAACGGGATCAGTGATGGGGGCGATATACACCATGCACATGTCATGAGAGCTTTCCTAGGATAACGCCAGGTAGTGCGTTACTTCATTTAAAGTGATTACACCCTAACCAAGAACACGTTGTTATTGGTAGTATTACCAAGAACAAATAATTAGATAGAACTTCTGTCTTCAGGCGCATGCAGCGACTATGAAAACCCCAGCAAAACTGAGCGGACCTAGAGGTATTTACTCTAGCTTTGAGCTGATTTTGATACCCGTTTACTCCTCTACCGTCTTGGCCGTTGCCTATCGCACAAGAAATGCTGAAGGAGGCGTACTCCGCGCGCTGACCCGCTGTGGATCGCGTCCATAGAACCAATCAGCTTGAACTTCTCCTTTTCCTCAGCGGCGGTTCACAGCGAATTAGCTATTTGTAGGGGTAACGAAACGTGATGTGGCGCAAGGCTACTAACCTCCGCTCGTTCGTAGCGAACAGGGTGGGGAAATACTCGACTCCGCATGATCATATTACTGAGATAGGGAGACGGAGGTTCTGTCAGATTATTTGTTCTTGGTATTACTGACCAAAGTTTGAAACCTTTCAAAATCCCATTTCTGAATAGACTTTTTCCAAGAGTGATTAAATAATCAAGAAATGGTCTGTTCCTATACCTCTTGTTCTTAGAGCTTGGTCACACTAGCCTTTTTTCTGTGCATAATTCAGCACCGAAGTGTCCAGACTAGATCCAAGAAAAGGCAGCTTTTCACTTTGGTCCAACATAGTTCAAACTGACTTTTTGCAAAGCAGGTCAAGTTTCAGTCTGTTGATTGTCCACATACTCAAACCTGCGCCGTTTTGAGCCTAGCGTGACCAGGCTCTTATTCTTTTCGGTACTGATGTAGACAGATCCATTTTCGCCGGTTAGGCTGCAATATCTCTAGACCTTCTATTGGTATTTGTGGAGGTTTGGGATCGTGTTGCGTGTGTTATCTGCGATTGATTAAATCTGTACAATTTTGTTTAATCATAGCTTTTGTGTGGCAGTTGACGTTATCCGTTGCAGGGAATGTCCAGAAACTGCGACTTGAGAACAAATCCTACCAGAGCGACGAGGAAGGGATAGCGAAGAAAAGTAAAAAGTCAATCGGGTCGAAGGTAAGAAATTTGGCTTACCGACAAAACGTCCCCATGACAAAACGTCCCCTGGCGAAACGTCCCCGTGGCAAAACGTCCCCGTGACAAAACGTCCGCGTGTCAAAACGACTCCGTGACAAAACTTCCCCATGACAAAACGTCCCACGGCAAAAGGTCCCCAAGCATAGATTTTTAAGTTCGCCTCGATCTTCAGGTGCATTATCGAGGTAGAACAACTTCAGAGGGTGCATTGTAGATGTGGGAACATTCCTTATAAGCAGGAAAGATCGCACATAGGACCGTTTGCTTAATAAATGTATTGTCAAGCGTAATAGTCCGGGATCCAGGCACCTCTATCGTTCAAGGGGGGTAGCAGGAGAGCTGCAGAAGGTTTGAAGAACTTTTCTAGACCAACTTTTTGTGCTGATAACGAAAATCGTACCGCACCACTCCGCATCGATGTACGTCACCGACTTTTTAGCCTATAAAGGCCAATTTGGCCTATAGAGACCAACTCTGTAAAAACAATTTTCCTAGCAGGACCGCATAAGCTAAATCAGACAAACTATACATATTCTGGATCCTCATTCTATGGTCTATCGAATGGTGTATTTCTTATTTTTTTAAACTTACACATTTTTCTTAGAAACGTCTTAGAAACCGAGAAAAAGTGATTTTTTTTTTACTTTTTTAACTAAATTGTCATTTTTCTCGGAAAAACTTCTAGCAAACTACATATTTTTATTATCTCGTTGGAAAGATAAGCTCCTTACCAATCGTTTGAGCTATTAAAACTTCAAAAACATTTGATTTTAAGAATGTCTGGATTTTTTTAAAGCAGAGCATCCACGTTTTCATCAATGAGTTACGGTAGAAATTTTAAAGGAAATATATTAGTTTGACGGTAAGTTTAAGGTTAGTTTTTTACGCAGAATTTAGCTATGACATAATTTTTTCTCTTGGGATTCATATTGGTCATATAGGCTATATAACATAAAGACTGAGTAGCCTATAATGAACAAACCCGTCATATCTCTCAAAATACATATTATTACAAAATATATTAGTTTGACGGTAAGTTTAGGGTTAGTTTTTTTACATGGAGTCCAATCATGACATCAGTTTTTTCCTTAGCATACGTATAGGTCACGTAGGCTATATAGCCTATAGGCTTAATAGCCTATAAATCGTATAAAGATTTTTTTTTTGAAAATATAAGTTCTGAATAATCTTTACAGGCCTGCTTTTTGAGCCGAGAACGTAAATCGCGTCGGATAAGACAGCATCTGTGACATTTTGGCCTAAGAGGGGAAATTAGGCCTATAAAGACCAGCCCAATGAAAATATTCTAGACAAAATTTAACATCCTGTATTCCCTGCAGGCCAAAGTGATGCGCTTTCTAAGTACAAATTATGTTCGGTATCTTGTCGCCGACGTATTGCCACGCTTGCCCTTTGATGGGAAGCTTTCAAACCCTGGCTCAATTTCAGACCGGTCAAAATTCACTCACAAAACAACATCAGCCTTAGAAGACAAGAACTTAGGGCCCGCACGACAAATCTTGGCCGGACGCTGTTCTCAACTATTGACCCGCACTCACCCGCTTGCAACGGAGTTTTCTTTCACGACCGGACTAGATTGCTCTTCGTGGCAACCACCAAGCGACGCCATGTCTCCTTTCACTCATGGCGTACATGCACAACTGGCTTAGTCATCAAGGCTAGCTATTGGGTCTCCCATAGTCTCTGATCCTTCCTAAAGGCTACAGTCGGATCGAGGTCCGTGTTGACCGCCAGAACTGATGTCTTTTGAATATCCCTTAGTCTCTGACCCTTCCTAAAGGCTACAATCGGTTTGAGGCCCGTGTTCGCCGTAGAACCAATGTCTTTCGTTGTACCCCTGTTCGCTTCTTCCACCCTTTGGGCCGGGGAGGGGGGAGGTTGCAGCGCAATCTGGACAGAGCAACTTCAGGTCATCGGAACACGTGCATGAACCGGTTTAGTCCTCTGGTTCTGACTGGGTTCGACAAAGCAGTCGGTGTGATCACTGATCTGCCATTGTTATCATTTCCTCATTACCTGTAATCCTCAGGTTTAATTTTCAGTATGGATCGCAGGCATCTTTGGTAGATCAAGGTGATTTTGCGTGCTTCTGCGGTTTTCATCGACGAAGTCTGGGGGACATTTAGAAGTTTCTACAAGACAGGACCTTCGTAGTCTGGGGCAGCATTCAGTCTGTGCCCTTTTGACTTAATCGGCGATCAGTCTGTTTCAGGGGAAAACGATGGAAAGTCATAGACTTCCACCAGTAGCAGACTTCCACCCCCGGTGCTTATCCATGATCCTTTAGAACCGAATCAGTGACGAACTTGAAAAGAGCTAGCGAGAGGATGAAACCTTTGCAAACGCCTCCTTTTGTCAAGAACTGTGTTGACTGCTCTATTTCACCTCTCACTAGAGCCTCCGTCTGGTCATAGAATACCTGAGCAATGCGGATTATCTTGGGACCCTGTCTATCCTGCATTCCCAGCTAGTTGTGTCTTTCTTTACTGAGTCGAATGCAAGAACAAACTCAACGCAGAATTACGTGGTTTCCTGTTGATGCTTGAACGATTGATGGCTGCACATCCGTGCTGCCAATGCTCAAGTATGCGGCAGAGAGAGAAGAGCCGTGCAGCACACGCTCGTTGTGAAGCCCGCTTTGGTTAGATCTTGTGCGTCTGTCCCTTCAATCTCTGGAGCTTTGCAGTAGTAGAATAGTTGCGGACTTATTCTGCACGTATTCTGAGAAAAATTCTAGTATAATTTTTACAATCACCCTTGTCACCTTTTCTATTGGGGGAGGGGGCTATGATGGACTTGCGCCAGTCTTTGGGGACGTGTTCCAGATGCCAACGATGATGTTGTAGAGGTACAGCTAGACAGGCAATTCTAACGGTTCGTCTGTGGATGCATTACCGTTGTCTGATAGGGATAGTCACAGATTTCCTTTATATTGAGCGGACTGATGGCTGGAGTGTTCCTCTGGTAACGTCAGCTGCCACCCTGCCGTTCTTGTTTCTGTAGGCCCTTATTGTAACGCGTAGGGCGCAGTCGTCACGGCTTAAAAGTTAGAGCAAGCAGATTTATATGTGAAACGCGAATAACTTATGAGATGCTGGAATTGATGACAAAACTGGATTCAGCACAAAAAACTGACCTATGGGCGTGCGAAAACTAAGTTTTCCGGAGATTTGTTCATTATAGGCTATTGATCCTTTATGCTATATAGTCCATATGACCTATAGCCTACTATCTTACAAGAGAAACTAGTGAAATAACCAGATTCCAAGTCAAAAATCAACGCTGAACCTAGCGTCGAACCAATATATTTAGTATAAAGTTTCTACTGCGCACCTCATAGTAAAAAACTAGGATTTCCTGCTTACAGAAATTCCAGAAATCTTAAATTATTTTTTTTAGTTTTAATACCTCAAACGATTGAGAAAGAGCTTCTCTTTTTAGTACTGTAATAATAACAAAAAAAAAGAGTTTTCTGGAAATTTTTTCCATAAAAATGTCAATTTATTTGAGAGATCTGACGGGTTTGTTCATTGTAAGTTATTTAGCCTATATGTTATACAGCCTATATGACCTGTATGCGTACCAAGAAAGAAACTTATATCATAATTATATTCTAGTACTACATTAGATTCTAGATTCTAGTACTCCTCTCCAATAAGTTAAATTTTGTGTAGAATGATTTCACTGAGCTGGTCTTTAGAGGCCTAAATTCCCCTTATAGGCCAAAATGTCGGTTACCTACACAGGTAACACAGGTGCTGTATTATCCGACGCGATTTTCGTTCTCGGCTCAAAAAGCAGGTCTGTAAAGATTACTCAAAAGTTGTGTTTTCAAAACAAAAATATCATTATAGGATTTATAGGCTATTCAGCCTATAGGCTATTCAGCCTATAGGCTATTCAGCCTATAGGTTATTCAGCCTATAGGCTATATAGCCTACATGACCTATACATATGCTAAGGGAAAAATTACTGTCATAATTGGATTCCACGCCAAAAACTAACCCTAAACTTACCGTCAAACTAATATATTTCCTTTAAAATTTCTACCGTCACTCACTGATGAAAACGTGGATGCTCTGCTTTAAAAAAATCTAGACATTCTTAAAACCGAATGTTTTTTAAGTTTTAATAGCTCAAACGATTGGCAAGGAGCTTATCTTTCTAACTGAATAATAAAAATATGTAGTTTGCTGGAAGTTTTTCCGAGATCAATGACAATTTAGTTAAAAAAGTTAAATAATTTTCGCTTTTTCTTGGTTTCTAAGACGTTTCTAAGGAAAATACGTAAGTTTAAAAAAATAAAAAATATACCATTCGATAGACGATAAAAAGAGGATTCAGAATATGTATAGTTTGTTTGATTTAGCTTATGCGGTCCTGCTAGGAAAATTGTTTTTATAGTGTTAGTCCTTATAGGCCTAATCTACCTTTATAGGCTAAAAAGTCGGTGACGTACATCGGTGCGGAGTGGTGCGGTAGGATTTTCGTTCTCAGCACAAAAATTTGTTCTAGAAAAGTTCTTCAAACCTTCTGCAGCTCGTTTGCTACCCCCCCCCCCCTGTTTTTGAACGATAGCGCGGTCTGGATCCCGGACTATAAACTAACACACAAATAAACCAGTTAAAGAAAAGATGAAACGAAAATTGACAAACTAATAAATCTTTGAACTTTTTTTAAGAAATGGCTATAGCCGGGATCAACACTTTGGTTTGTTTCTTGACTATCGGTTAAATGCTGAAGCAGTCAACCCATCGTGGTTTTAAAAAGTTTATATTCCAAGAATTTTTGTTTGTCTGAACTGATGACGTTATCAGTAATCTCATAGACATAGCTATCCCTCGGCGATGGAAACAAAAATTCTATAGCCGGGGTTCGCCAGGGGACGCTTTGATCGGGGACGTTTCGCCACGGGGACGTTTTGTCGTGGGGACATTTTGTCACGGGGACGTTTCGCCGGGGGACGTTTCGAAGGGGGACCTTATGTCGACAACCCAGAAATTTTGGTCACTGCTATCGCGACATTTTCTCCTTCTCAAGGCCCATAACATGCTGAGTACTCCTTACGGAATTGCCTCGCTGTACTTATAGAAGGCCTCAAAATTATGTTACCAGCTCATCTCTATATTTCGCAATACCGGTGGCCGTTCCCTTCCACCAAGATATCATAAACACTGACACAACTGCAAATAATATGTTCAATTCCTTTAGGTTGTTTCTTTTAAGTGCCGAACTGCTTTGCTCGCCCCTGAATGTGGTCGGCGACGCCGGGAGTCTTAAATCCCGTCCATGCGCATAGCGAATCATCAGTGAATAATAAGCAGTATCGTACTCTGAGAACTCTCCCTCTTCGTGTAATCTGTAGTTATGTTTGTGCGGTATCTAGTGTAAAGTTTTGCTACATGTGTTGTCTTTTTTTCTTGGTTGTTGTTTTTCTTTTTTGTATTCCGTCACAAAGGCTACACGCCCTCCATTTTTTTTCCTTGACGGGCAATGAACAAATTGAATTGAAGTAAGGCGTTTTTCCGCGTCAAAATTGTGGGCCACACACTTCTGAGGGTTTGTCGTGGAAATGCGATTGTGTGTCACACAGTCGAGCCACAAGTTGAAACTCGCGGAAACGCCGCTTTGTCTATTTTTTGGGCGGTAATTTCAGGTGTCTCAAAATAAAAATTAAATTGATGTAAAATCCCAATAAATAGAACTCTAGGCTTTCGTCCTTACCATTCTGTGCGAAAAGGATCTTTAATTTTATGTCTAGCCTACATATTGACACATTGAGTCATCGTTCGGGCGACGTTTCTCATTCTTCCCGAGGTTCACTGGAGTGTTTTGGAGTCATATAGAGTATTCCCTGTACTCTGACCGATGCAGACGAGCGGAAGTTAGGAGCTACGCGGAAAATCGAGAAAGTCGAGAGTATAAGAGCACTAATGGTTGTTTAACATTGTGACGTCACTGCATAGGTGGATCAAACACGCATGCTGCGTTCTTTTCCTCTCAGTGCGCAGCTGATAGGAGGGAAGTAGACGGGCGCCAACTCAAAGATCAGCAAGTAGCTCTAGCTCTGCTCAGTTTTGTCGGGGTATCCATAGTCGGTGCATGGGACCAAGGACGGAAGTTCTGTTGGCTTATTTGTTCTTGGTAGTGTGCGGGGAGAAGAAAGTTTCATGCCATCGTGGCTGGTATTGATGATGACCCACAAGCGAGACTGGGGTAGGATTTATGCGTCTAGGTTCTTTTTTCTAGTTTAATTCAAAACATCAACACAAATCGTGGCTTGGAGCAAAATTGCGTGTTGAATACGTCAAGATACATGATAAGTTTAAAGAAGGGATTAATTATTGTATTTTTTGGTGCCCTGTTTTGTCTCTAGCCCGTGTAATCTTTTCGTTAGCTTTCCTGGTCCGAGAGCAGTGTCGACCCACCGAGTTATTTGAGGAAATCGTCTGGTTATGACATAAATATGCCAAACGCAATGTGTCCCACGTTTTAATAAGATTTGGCAGTGAAGCAAATGATTGCTTTAGTGCTGAGAATTATTAGAAATTCTCTAATCTATTTTCTCGAGTCAAGACGGGATTTTAGAAAAATTTTACAGACGAGTTAAGGCTGAGCACAGTTATTTATTTGTTGTGTCCTTTGTGCTTCAAGAGACCAGTCTGCTATATACCCCAGAAAGCAACAGTGCTTGTCGATATGCATCTCAACATGCTATGGTCACGTTTCTTCTCAGTCTAATCTGCATAAACATAACAAAAATCGAAGTAGACAAAAAAATCATTATAAAAATCTTAACATCGTTTCTTACACTCCTTCATAGAATTGCGATTGTAATGCTGAGGCTGGTAGTCATACCTTGTCTCAGGCTGGTAACCATATCTTGTCTGAGGCTGGTAATATTGGTAGGTCTTATAGTGATTCTTCGGCTCTCTGTACATAGGGGCAGGGTCACCGTAGGCTGGTCTGCTGTTATAAGCTTGATTAGAGTGATGCTGCTGGGGTTCGTAATACTGGTGCGATGGGGGTAAGAAATAAGCTGGCTTGCTGTACCCTCCGTACCAATACCACTTCTTTCTATGTTTGTAGTGTGTCGGTTCGGCGCTTAGGTCTGCGGAACCTCCGGCGACGGCAGTTGCTTGCAGGGTTTCGTCGATGGCGATAGGGTTGAGGTCGTGTGCGAGTGCTAGTGCTGTTATGCCGATGCAAATGATAATAACAAGCTTCATCTTTTGATGGCTGAAATAGAATAACGGCGTTGTGATCGGGCTTCTCGCTTGTGTCGGAAAGGGGATTGGACTGTAAAATTTCGAGTTGAAAGATCCGGAAAAGCCCAATGTTCCTGCCAGATTTGTATTGAGATCCAGCGTGGTTTTACTGTTTTGGGGGTCAAAACGTTAGCGACGGAATACCTGTGACTTCGAAAAGCTTATCTGAACGTCCGTCCGTCTGTTAGCACGGAAACCCTTTGAAGGGTTTGGATATGTTGTTCAAACTTGGTATGTAGATTGTTTGGGTCAAAGTACAGGTCAGATTCGTAGGCGGGACCTGCAACCCGATGAAAAATTTTCGAGAATTACTCGTATGAAGTTGGACGAAAAAGTAGCATGCAGTAGTAACTGTTGCCACTGCATGCTACTACTAGCAAACTGGATGCTATTACGGCAAGATTGGGTGCCCTCGGATACAACTACTTAAAGCACAGCTCTTACTAGAAATGATCTTTTCCCTATGAAGGGGATCAGAAAAATGTTTTTCAAAAATGCTATTACTTTCCACCTGAAATTAGCGATTTTCTTCTTAGCGCTTGTCGACTATGTCCAGCCTTCCTGCTCTCCGACGCGGCGGCTGGGCGCAAAACGTTTGAAAACTGATTGCGCCGTGGTTAAAAAGTGTGAAAACTAAGCAAATAAGAGAAGTAATAAACAAAAGCTTCTCAGATCCTTATGTGTGAAAGAGTTGTCAGCAGACGTTGAAGATCTCGGCAAACGTTTTCGTTGTGTGACGGGCAAAACTCGGCAAGGCCAAAAAAGTGCTAAAATTTCGTAGGCACAAGACGAAACAATGGAGATAGGTGGGTATTTTAGAAGCTTATAATTCTGTATGGGAGCTAGGTATGTTATAAAGGGCAGAATAAGCAAGAGGGGTCCTTTAAGAATAACCCAGTGGCTAGTGGGAGGCATGTTAAATCAAAGTATTCCATACTACTACATATCAATACATGCAACTTTTTCGTACAACTACCATACAACCACACAGTCAAAGAACTTTTCGTCGGGGAGGGGTTTTCAAATTATTTTTACAAATTACAATTCTGTGGGTTTTCGACTAGCGTTGGTCTTCCGGTCGTAATTTCATTGTCGTCCAGGCAATCTGACCAGAGGACAAATAATGTGTTTACAAGACCGGGCGAAGGCAGCAAATCTACCAAGAAGTCCTGTAAATATTCCCCTTTGGGGATCGAATCCTTCCCGATGAAAAATTTTCGAGAATTAGTCGTTTGGAGTTGTACGAAGAAGTAGCATGCAGTAGTAACTGTTGCCACTGCATGCTACTACTAGCAAACTGGATGCTAATACAGCAAGATTGGATGCTATCGGATACCACTACTTAAAGGAGTTGCATCATAAGCATTCTAGCACTTGCAACATCTAGAACCCCCCCACCCAAGACCCAAGATGAAGACACGACTCGATCCGACCGCTGGGTCATCTAGTAGCGCGGCTCGGAAGTGCACGACATGGGGAGGATGGGATCATAGTTTGACTATGGATCTAACAAATTGTTTTTATGGCACTTGCCCTTCGGCAAGTGCCATATAGCGATCGCAATTTCTGTCCGTCCGTCGGTCGGTCGGTATGTCGGCCTGTCTGTCCGGGTTTTGCTAGTTCGGGTACTTCCAGATAAGCTAGGACGATGAAACTTGGCAGGCGTATCAGGGACCGGACCAGATTAAATTAGAAATAGTCGCTTCCCCGATCCGACCACCTGAGGGGGAGTGGAGGGAAGGGGAATCCAGAAAAAAATAGGAAAAATTACTTATTTTTAACTTACGAACGGGTGATCGGATCTTAATGAAACTTGATATATGGAAGGACCACTTGTCTCAGACCTTCCATTTTAAATCCAGACCGGATCCGGTGACATGGGGGGTAGTTGGAGGGGGAAACCGGAAATCTTGAAAATCGCTTAGAGTGGAGAGATCTGGATGAAAGTTGGTGGAAAGAACAAGCACAAGTCCTAGATACGGGATTGACATAACCGGACCGGATCCGCTCACTTTGAGGGAGTTGGGGGGGGAATCCGGATTTTTAGTGATCCCGCGAGTTCGGTGCTTCCTGATGTGCGAGGACGATGAAAATTGGCAGGCATGTCAGGGACACGAACAGATTGACTTGATAATAGCCGTTTCACCAATCCGACCATCGGGGGGGGGGCTGGAGGGAGGGGAATCCGGAAAATGAGGTATTTTTAACTTACGAACGGGTGATCGGATCTTAATGAAACTTGATATATAGAAGTACCTCGTGTCTCAGACCTCCCATTTTAAATCCAGACCGGATCCGGTGACATGGGGGGTAGTTGGAGGGGGAAACCGGAAATCTTGAAGATCGCTTAGAGTGGAGAGATCTGGATGAAAGTTGGTGGAAAGAACAAGCACAAGTCCTAGATACGGGATTGAAATAACCGGACCGGATCCGCTCACTTTGGGGGAGTTAGGGGGGGATCCGCATTTCTAGTGATCCCGCGAGTTCGGTGCTTCCTGATGTGGTAGGACGATGAAAATTGGCAGGCATGTCAGGGACCCGAACAGATTGACTTGATAATAGTCGTTTCCCGGATCCGACCATCCGGGGGGGCTGGAGGGAGGGGAATCCGGAAAAATGAGGTATTTTTAACTTACGAACGGGTGATCAGATCTTAATGATACTTGATATATAGAAGGACCTTGTGTCTCAGACATCCCAGTTTAAATCCGGACCGGATCCGGTGACATGGGGGGAACTGGAGGGGGGAACCGGAAATCTTGGGAAACGCTTTGAGTAGAGAGATCGGGATGAAAGCTGGTGGAAAAGAACAAGCACAAGCCCTAGATACTTGATTGACATAACCGGACCGGATCCGTTCACAGTGGGGGGGGGGATCCGAATTTCTAGTGATCCGGCGAGTTCGGTACTTCCTGATGCGCTAATACGATGAAGGCGTGTATGGCAGGCGTGTATGGGACCCGAAGAGGTTGACTTGAGAATAGTCGTTTCCTGGATCCGACCATCTGGGGGTGGGCGTGGAGAGAGGGGGAATCCGAAAAGTGAGGTATTTTTAACTTGCGAACGGGTGATCGGATCTTGATGAAACTTGACGTATAGAAAGATCTGGTGTCTCAGAGGCCCCATTTTAAATCCGAACCGGATCCGGTGATATTGGGGGGAGTCGGACGGGGGAACCGGAAATCTTGGGAAACGCTTAGAGTGGAGGGTTTGGGATGAAAGTTGGTGGGAAGAGCAAGTGAATAGCATAACCGAAATGGATCCGGTCACTGTGGGCGAGTTGGAGGGGATCCGAGTTTGTAGTAATCCCACGAGTTCGGTACTTCCTGATGTGCAAGGACAATGAACTTGGCATGCTTGTCAGATACCTGAACTATTGACTTGAGAATGTCGTTTCCCCGATCCGACCGTCGAGGGGGAGTGTACAAAAGGGGAATCCGGAATCCAGTGGCAAGCTCAGCTATTGAACGGGTTATCGGATTTAGCCGAAACTTGATATTTAGAACGGTCTCGTGCCTCAGACATCCCATTTTAAATCCGGACCAGATCCGGTGACACTGGGAGGAGTTGGAGGGGCGAACCGGAACTCTTTGTAATCGCTTAGAGTGGAGGGATCGGGATGAAACTTGGTGGGAAGAACAAGCATAAGTTCTAAATATGTCATCTAGAGCTTTCAGATTGAATGAACCTAGATATCCTAATTCTAGGTACGAACCGCATTTTTGAATGGCGGGGTGTTTATTGTGAAGTTCTATTCTACTTTCTCGTACCACTACTCGTAACAAGTGCCATATGAGCTCGTAGCTCTTGTTATTGTAGCAGGCACAAGGAAAATGTGTAGAAAAATCAAACTAATTATTTGCATTATCGATTTCTTTGAGTATTTCGTTTTCTGTTTTTTCTTGTTAATTCCCGTAAGTCCAAAGAATTAAGGATGTAAGCCAGATCACAATAAACAAACGCCGTAAATTATACTAAATTCGTTATAACGATTTCTTAGAGATTATGAGACTAAGCTAAATAATATTCAGCTTCCGAGACCAAAAATTGTCAAACTGGCCGAGGGTTTCTACTTCTGACATATCGAAACGTCCACAGGGTGATGATATACTTCGTTATTTTAATCCTCTTACACGCCCCTCGATCTTCTCGAAGAGTTTAGTATACATCAGACCCGCATCAGGAGAACAGTGAATATTTAATGAGTAATGGCGAGTTGACGACCTTGTTTTCAAGAGTGAAAGGAATTTGTGGATAACCTTGGATACCATGAAGATTTTGGAGAAAGCAGAGGTAACAGTGTGTTCGTAAATATTCGACACATCGTAAAGTGATAGTGTCTCCCACCTTCTCGGCCCACATGAATCATCTACTTTAAGATTAACCCAGTCGGAGGCGTGTTAAATTAAAGTATTCCATACTACTACATATCAATACATGCAATTTTTTCGTATAACTACACAGTCAAAGAATTTTTCATCGGGTTTGGTCTTGTTACTCTTAAGGTGAGTCTTCACCTTCCGGAATCTGGGTTCCCAGATTTTCCGAGATTTTTTTTTAATTTCTTCTGCGATACTTAAAAATTCCGGAAATCTGGAAGTTCAAAAGCCCCTTTTTCCGGATTATTTTGATATACTTTCGGACCGGTTCATATTCCAGATGCAATTTACAGAAGACGTCAAAGAATAATCTGGAAGCCCAGATTCCGGAAGTTCCGGGAGGTGAAGACCGGACTTTACTGTTTTGTCTACTCTTGACCACGCTCATTCGCTTCTTTTTCAAAACAACGTTCACTGTGATTTGTCGGAAATCGTCGCAGACAGCGTTTAGTACTGCACATTTTGTCATACGATACAGACAGCATTCTTACCTCCTTTGTGTGTTGTTTTCCTCCACCACGAACTGAACACCGTACTTAAGGGTTCTTCACTATCCTTTATACGACCGGGGACTATTCACCAAACCCTTTCCCGAATCTGCCAGTTTTGCCCGCACCCTATTTGGGGGTGGAAGAGTTGACCTTGAACGCAAACGTATCAGTGATCTAGATCTGGAGATGATGTTCCGGTACCAAGAGCAAAGGGGTGACAAAATTTGGGATGTTGCGAAACTTGCCGTTTCTGGATAATTAACAGCTTTCGATAATTTGTTAGAAGCAGTATTCAGCTATTTTACAATACTGGAATGTGAACAGTAACTAATTCGAGCTGTGCTTTAAGGGCATTTGCTACTTCCCGTCATAATTTGCATGGAAATAGCTCTTTTGAGGAATATTGCCGTAGTCATTTCACCAGGGGCTTCACGACTGGGGGGGAGGAGGGGGGACGTCCCCCCAATGTTGTCGGCCAGTCGGTAAAAAATAACCGAGTCGGTGCGAAGCTCCGCGATTTTACGTCAAAAAAGTTGATTTTGTTCATGAAAACGGTCGTTTTTTTCTGAAAATCGGTCGATTTTTCGTGAAAACAATCGTTTTTTTAAATCAGTCAATTTTTTTCAAAACTGTCGTTTTTCTTGAAAACAGTCGTTTTTCTGCGAAAACAGTCGGTAAAAATTATTAGCCAGTCGGTAAATACCTTGCCCCCCCCCAAACATTTTGACTAATAACGCCTCTGTATTTCACTAACAGTTCTGTCAAACGCCCATGGAGAAATTACACGGAAACAGTCGCGAAGTATAGCATTTCTTATTTGTTCCTTTGAACCAGCAAAGCCCATCCCAACCCTTTGGCTGATAACCTTGTCAGTAAGCTAGCCAGGGAGATAAAAACCCTTCGGAACCAGACAATATGACACATCTAATCTGGTGAAGTGTGAAGTACAGCCGGCACACTTCGGATAAAGCTCATTGCCACTGGGCGTTAGAAGCTTATTTCTCAACCGGGGACAAAATGTCACGCTTTCAGATCCCCCTTGACAGCATTTTTTTGTTCCTGCTTATGCGTCATGCAAACCGATATGTCGCAGAATTTACTTATAAACAATAAATAGGAATACATAAGCTTAGTGTTTCATCATGTGCTTGTAAGCCTTCATGTTCTTAATGGCATGATGCTTGGAATATTTGGGCTGGTAGACATACGGCGTTGATGGATTGTAGTAGCTCTGGTGGTGGAGTTTTTTAGGCATCATGTAAATTGGAAATGGTGCGGCGTAAACGGGAGCTGCATGCTGGCTGTATTCCTGCATTGGCGACATACTGTAAGTTGCAGGGTAAGCCTGGATTGGTTGCATTTGGTAAGTTAGCACAGGGTAAGAGTAAACTGGCGCCGAGTTCCCGGCGTGTTTTGCCATTTTCTTCATCATGTGCTTATAGGTGCTGGGCTCGTAGTCAAGGTCCTCGATGAGTTCGCCATCTAGGAATCTTTCGTCGATTTCGGCTGGGTCTGTGGGGAGCTGTGTCTCGTCGACCGCTGGGAGGAGGTCTTGTGCGAGGCATGCGGTGGCGAGGAATGCTATTGCTACGGCGAGCTTCATCTGGAGGAAAAAAAATAGTTAAAGTCCGTATCCAAACCTTGACCTCTTGATTGAATCAGCGTTTACTTCAGACAAAACCACCCTCTGTTATGGTCCATGGATGCAACTAATTTCGAACACGAAACAGTTAAAAACTAGACCTACGTTGCCCGGCAACGTGAAGTGTTGCAGCGACCTTTGTTCGGCTCCGCCGACTAAGGTGCAACACTTCGGTTTGTTTCTTCGCTATCTGTTGAACGCTGAAGTTGTCAACCCATCTAGGTTTAGGCTATGTTCCAAAAAGATTTTTTTTTCTGAACTGGTACAATCCGTAATCACATGGCTCTAGGCTACCACAAGTTTTAAAGAAATACAGAATATCGGAAGAGGAACTAAATTGACTTTGCAGACGGTTGAACTTTATTCTTTTCAGTCGTAGACATCGGGACTGGTTGAAACCAGTTTCTGTGTGTTTGTGTCAATGATACGTTGATCGAAAGTAGTGAACTGAAAGTCAACAAGAGCTGAAAGCTCATATGGCACTTGTAAGAAGAGTTAGCATGTTTGTCAGATGCGGTTTGCAGTTGTCAAGGCTGAATCTTTCCTTCCATTGACAACTGTTAGAATAGAAGTTTTGTCTTACTGAGGCTCCGGATCCAGTCCGGATTTGAAACTGAACATTAGAGACACTTGCATATCCGATTAATCGTTTCGAAGTTAAGCGTTACTAGTCTCAAGATTCCCCATCCGTCCTGTCCCCCACAGTGGCCGGATCGGAGATATGATTATTTCCATGTTCATCTGGTGGGGTCCCTATATGCCTGTCAATTTTCATCGTCCTAGCTTATTTCGAAGCGTTTAACGAGATTTCCGGTGCCCCCTTCAAGTCCCCCCCCCAGTTATCGGATCCGACCCTGATTTGAAACTGAACATCTGAGACGTTCATCCTTGGAGCTTGTCAAGTTTCATTCATGTCCTATTACCCGTTCCAAAGTTATTCATGTTAATAGTTTCCGAATTTTCCATCCCTCCACTCCCCCACGGTGGAGGAAGTGATTATTTCCAAGTTAGTCGGGTCCCTGAAATGCCTGCCAAGTTTCATCGTCCTAGTTTATTTGGAAGCGTTCACGAGTTTTCGGTGCCCTCCTCCTGCCCCCCTCCCATTTTTCGGAGCCGGCCCTGATTTGAAACCGAATAATTATATCTGAGAGATTTCTTCTTAACACTTGTCAAGTTTCATGCGTCCGATTACCAGTTCCAAAGTTATTCATGTTACTAGTTTCCGGATTCCCCATCCCTCCACTCCCCCACGATGGCTGGATCGGGGAAAGGATTATATCTAAGTTACTGTAGTCGGGTCCGTGATACGCCTGTCAATTTTCATTGTTCTAGCCTATGTGGAAGCGTTCGACGAGATTTCCGGTGCCCCCCTCCAGCCCCCCCCCCCCCAGTAATCGGATTCGGTCCGGATTGAAACAGAACATCTGAGACACTTATTGTTGACAATTCTCTAGTCTCATCCCTGTCCGATTACCTGTTCCAAATAAGTTATGCATGTTACTAGTTTCCGGATTCCCCATCCCTCCGATCCTTCCACGATAGCCGGATCGGGGAAATGATTATTTCTAAGTTAATCTGGCCGGGTCCCTGATGAGCCTGCCAAGTTTCATCGTCCTATAGCTTCTGTGGAGTTGTCCAAACTAGCAAAACCGGGAAAGACCGTCGAATAATTTCCATTGCAGTCGGTTTTATTTTGATCTGTAAAATTTAGCTACTCTTGCATTGGAGTCAGCAAACTCCCATAGCGCAACGGTAAAGCGTTGGACTTTGAAACTGGCGATGCGGGATCGATCCCACTTGAGGACCTTCCTTTCGCTCTTTTTCGCTGCCCTTGTTATTTGTTTTCCGGACTCCCGGATCCGGGGAATGTCGGAATGTCAGATCGGGAAAGTGATTATTTGTAAGTTGATCTGGTCGGGTCCCCGATAAGCCCGCCAAGTTTCATCGTCCTAGCATATGTGGAAGTGCCCGAACTAGCAAAAGCGGGACAGACCGACAGACATTAGGATCGCTATATGGCACTTGAGTAAGCTCAAGTGCCATAAAAATGGTCGTCGGGTGGGATTTAAACCCGCAACCTCATAGTTAAAGTCATGAATATAAAAGTCCCTTGAAAAAAATATATTTTTCGTAAAAATAAAAACAAAATGAGACACAGCTTGCGACTTTGGAAATTGAGCGGTACCCGCTTTTACCGAACGGATTCTAAGGAAAACTTTTTCGTCCTTACCTTAATCTTTCTGTTGCTGCTTGACCAAGAGAAACAAGTGACTGATAACATCCAGCCAAAATCCAGGAGTATAAGTAGTATCTTTTGCCCCAGTTCAGGAACTTGAATTCACCCGTGCTGACAAAAATCCATCAGTATTACTTTTGATCAGGTATACCGAGACCCAGATGATACCCGGCTTTTATCAGTAATCTAGATCTCCGGTCTCAATTCGCACATCAGCAGCAAGGGTTTCACAACTCTGATTGGGGTTTCGTACTTCTAGCTAAAACAGTAACCTGTTGTAGGCTCAGGCCCTACAAATTGTGTATTCCTAGGAATTCATAATTACACGTGGTCTTTTTCTGTCCAGATTTGTACATATGTATGAATGAATTTAGTCCCTAAAAAGCTCGTGAGGGGCAATTGCGGGAAAACAAAATACAATAACGTACACACTCATACACAACACCATATTTATTGGTGGATGTGGAGGAAGGGCTTACAGTGCCGTCTTTAACCTTAGGCCGCTTAGGCCGGTGCTGGTGGGCCAGGGCAAACGAGAGGCCAAGCTGCCGGTGTAAATTGTTCAGAAATCATGCTGCAGTTGCATCATTACGATCCAGGTGTGACTAGCTACGTTGCACCGTTGTCATTTAAGTTACCGAAATTATGCCCAGATGTGGCCTTATTGTGGCACGACTCGACCAAGAATCGTTCGTGCGAATGTGTTGGCGTTTTTACGTTTTTGACTCAGAAAAAATTGCCAAAAACCCATGGATGGCCTAGGGTCCACCAAAAGTAAAAGACGGCACTGCGGGCCTAGAGTAGATGGACGAACAGGAAATATCTATCGTTCTGAGGGAAAGGATGGTAGGTATACAGGTCCAGATTTAGGGGTTGGGAGGGGTTTGAAAAAACACAACAAACGTTTTTGAAGCTAAAGGGGCTTTCGATTTAAGGGTAAGGAGGTATGCTAATCCATATCTGAACTTTTTTTTAAACCCGAAATTTACGAGACGTCTGAAAACGGTTAGAGAGTAAAAATAGTGCTAAAAAATAAATGAAATTGAGTAAATGTAATAAAATTAAATTCTATTTTTTTTTACAAAGGTTCAGTGTAATTTTGTTTTTTTCCAGCCGGGCCGATATTCAGCCGGAGTCGAGCAAAAGGACGTAATTTTGGTAGTGTTTGTAACTTCCTGATCAAGAGGTTTCGAGTGTCCATAGGGGGCTTAGGTAGCTGACATGCCGAATGGATATGTCTGCTTCATTTTCCTTGGCTGATACTATACGGATGGAATTCGGCGAAAACCGGAAATTTGTTAAAGGACACCTGAACAATGAAACCATACTTGAACACACCATGGAGAATGCATTTACAGACATGGCCACGGAGATCTTCTCCTGAGCGTGACGTTTTCAGAATAGGGATGTTCGTTTCTGGAGGTTTGCACGTACAGACTCCAAGACAAAAAGCGCAATTCATTCAAATCTTGTACAGCGCTGGCCGGATCGTATTGGAATTTCTTCTAGGTATACGTTTGGGCTTAACTGGTTAAGAAATATCCCAGAAGAAGAGTTGATTGGAGACATTTGTTCATTTCTAAAATTGTTCGGTACTGAAATAAGGACAGATGCAAAATGGAGCAAAAATTTGGAAACACTATTTTGTATTTGGATTGGGTTTCTGCAGGCAATGTTAACGGAAGTCATACAGATAGGGATGATACTTGGTACTCTTCATTCACTTTAAGGCATCAGTGTTATGTCTTTATCTGGTGTTTGGAGTTCTCATCGATTGCTGAGAGAATGAGGTGTTTCGGGTCAGTAGGGAAAATAATTGGCTTAAAAAATAATAATTGGTTTAAACAAAAATTAAGTTTCAAACAAAATGATTAGGTTTCACCGAAATTCAAGAGAAATTCATTAGTTCTAATAAAGTCTCTGCCCAGCTGCTCATGTAAGGATAGGGGATAATGAAACTGAATGCACTGTCAGAATATGATGTAAATCGTAGGTTTCATAAATTTATATAAAGAACGTCTTCGGTTGGAACATTATTTGTTTTTGATTAGCGTTGCAATTGCGGTTGTAATCTGGGCTAGACCGGAAAATAAAGACAGAAAGGACCATGGTAAACGTAATGAATATGGTTAGTGTATTGGATTGATTAGGGATAGGCGCTCTTGATCTGTCATTTGTGTCTTAGGACCACATTCGGCCACGACGAGTTGAGTATGTGTGTGTGGATGGGGGGGGGTAGCGAACCTTTCCCGGATTTCCAGTACAAACCGGTGATCCGTTTCCAGTTAAACTCAGATACGTGGTAGGAGCATATGCCTTAAATGTGTCATTCTTAGTTGCATGATGAAGTTTATCGAACCAAATTTTATTTTATTTTCGAGCAGCGCGGAAAAATAAGGTGCAATTCAGTTACTTCGTATCAGTGTCAGAGAATTTACCAACCAAAATTCCTATTAGAAACTATTAAAGTCGATTCCAACCCCATCTATTGATTACTCGATATACTTATATTATTTTGGTACTTTTTTTTCTTTGCTTAGAATGAACCCAGTAGCAAACAGGCAGTGATACCTGAGAGTGGTGTAGAAGTTCGGTCGTGTTTAAATAAGAAATTGAATCGAAATAAAAAAAAAATCCTATCTTTTTTGGGACATCGAATAATAATGAAGGATACCAGAGATATCGCCACTTGGTCCTTATACGCCAAGTTCTAAGATTGGGAATGACGCGAAGAACGGAGATTACAGCAATCAGCGCAAATAGTCTATATGACCTGATTATTTGTTCTTGATATGACTAAGTCCAAAACACGCCAGTGATCCTCAGAAAGAAGGAGTAAACGTCCGTAACGGCTCAAATCCTGTGCCGAACAATCACGGTTTGGCACAGGATACCACTTCTGCCTTTCTTCCGCTAGATACCCGGAGAGGCCGGAGATTTTGCATCAGCAAGGAGAGATAGTCATCAAGAGTATTGGAAATGTTTGCATATCGTTAAAGGACGCGTTAAGTAGGGAAATGCTATTAGTTCCTGCTTTGAGTGTAAAGTTCGGCAGTTACCCGAATGAAACCAGACATTTAAGAACGAACCTAATTTGCTGATTATAATCTGAGCAAAGGGTAGGACAGCATGCTGATTCATGTGAGATAAACCATTGAGACAAGTATCCTTAGTACGTGTAAGTTTTACGATTGGTATTTGCATTTCATGTGGTTTGGAATTCTACATGTTCTAGTTCAATTAATCAAATTTACTTCCAAATAGCTTAAAGCTAGAGGAGTAATTAACGCGGCCGTTTGTCCCCCTATTAACATCGCCGTCATCAATGTTTGACTAAAATTCTGCTTTAATTTGTTGTTAAGCAGAAAAAAGTGCGAACCTCCCTGACGATGTAAGTTTTGGACAACCCTTCAATATAAAAGGTTGAAGTTTCTCTTTTCTGTGCATGTACTTATGGATTTTGTTGTACCACCTTTGTGAAGGAAGCCGATAATGAGGCAACTTGGCAGGGGTGTCACGTCTGGGGGGACGCCCCAATGTTGTCGGCCAGTCGGTAAAAATTAACCGAGCCGGCGCGTAGCGCCCCGATTTTTCTTAAAAACAGTCGATTTTTGTCTTGGAAAAAGTCGATTTTCTTCAAAACAGTCGGTTTTTCTTCAAAATAGTCGGATTTTTCTTGAAAATAGTCGGTTTTTCGGAAAATCAGCAAATTTTTCGCCAAAGCAGTAATTTTTTCGTCAAAACAGTCGTTTTTCTGAAAAAACAGTCGGTAAAATTGACCAGCCAGTCGGTAAATACGTTACCCTCCCCCCCAAACATTTTGGCTAGCGATGCCTCTGCAACTTAGAGTGGTAAACTGGTTTAAGGCCATTGGGAATACGGATTTTTATGGCACTTGCAGCTTCGCTCAAGTGCCATATACCGATCACTTTTCGGTCGGTCGGTCGGTCGGTCGGTCGGTCTGTCGGTCTGTCAGGCCACTCATCTCGAGTTACGGTACTTCCAGATGAGCTAGGACGATGAAACTTGGCAGGCATATCAGGGACCCCACCAAACTAATTTGGAAATAGTCACTTCCCCGATCCGACCACCGTGGGGGGAGTGGAGGGATTGGGAATCCGGAATATTGACGTATTTATAACTTTTGAACGGGGAATCGGATCTTAATGAAACTTGATGTTTGGAAAGACCTCGTGTCTCAGATGTCACATTTCAAGTCCGGAATGGATCCGGTGACTTTGGGGGGGAGTTGGAGGGGGGAGTCGGAAATCATGTGACATATTCAGAGTGGACGGATCGGGATGAAACTTGGTGGGAAGAACAAGCACAAGCCCTAGATACATAGTTGACAAGACCGGACCGGATCCGAGCACTGTGGGGGAGTTGGAGGGGGCGTTCCGGAATTCCGGTGATCCCGACTTAAGATACTTACACATGTGCTGGGACGATGGAACTTGGCAGGCATATTTGGGACCCGACCAAACTAACTTGGACAAAGTCATTTCCCCGATCCGACCACCGGGGGGGATGGAGGGAGGGGGAATCCGGAATGTTGACGTATTTATAACTTTTGAACGGGGAGCCGGATCTTAATGAAACTTGATATTTGGAAAGATCTCGTGTCTCAGACGTCACACTTCAAGTCCGGAATGGATCCGGTGACTTTGGGGGGAGTCGGGGGGGGGGGCGGAAATTGTTTGACATGTTCAGAGTGGACGGATCGGGATGAAACTTTGGGGAAGAACAAGCACAAGCCCTAAATACATAATTGACAAGACCGGACCGGATCCGAGTACTGTGTGGGGAGTTGGAGGGAGGGTTCCGGAATTCCGGTGATCCTGACAAGACGCTTAGACATGTGCCAGGACGATGAAACTTGGCAGGCATATCAGGGACTTAACAATTTTCACTTAAGAACAGTCGGATTTTGCTTACAAATGATCCTAGCAAACACACGCATTGGCGAATTCCTACTTTCATCATTTTACCAAGCCTTGCAAGTGCCATATGAGCTTACAGCTCTTGTTTTTTTTTTTATTATAAAATTTCCCGATATTAATTTCCCGGGGTGTAGCCTAGGCCCAAGACGGTTCCCGTCCCAACGATAGAGTAAATATTGATGGAAGTTCTTCTAATCGCCAGTCTTCACGTCAAGAAAAAGCGCGCATTCAAAATGAAACAGATGACCGTGTGCAAGTCGTGCGACTTTTCTGTCTTTTTCCATAAAACAGTGGTTATGCGAACGTATGAAATTTAATAAATAACAGATAAATTACACCATGAGATCAACCCTTGTGACCATGCTTCATCATCTTCTTGTATGCCTTCATAGCATGGATTGAAGGGTGGCTGGAATACTGGGGCTGGTAGACCATCGGCATAGCATAAGCCTTGTGGTGGACTTTCATCGGGACGCTGTAAACTGGGACAGAGTAGGTACGAGCGGCGTAGGCCTGGATGGGCATGCTGTCGGCTTGGGCAGCGTAGATCTGGGCGGCTGCAGACGGGGCTGAATATTCGGCTGGAGTGGCGGCGTAGGACTGGGCAGAATATTCAGCTGGAGTGGCGGCGTACTGGGCTGGAGCAGCGTACATCTGAGGAGCTTGAGCACTGTAAACCTGTGCAACTGGGGCAGAGTAAGACTGAATTGGTGCTGCATATGACTGAACCGGAGCGCTGTAGGTCTGCACTGGTGCAGAATAGGTGTGGAAAGATGGTGCTGCATAAGCCATCGCTGGTGCGGCGGCGTACTGGTAGCTCGGCATAGCGGCGTATTGTTGGTGTTTCATCATCTTCATCATACTCTTGTGTTTGGTGGAGTCGGTCTGCATGTCATCGACTTCGGCCCAGTCCCCATTGTTATTGTCGGGAATGGGGCCGGTGCTTTCAGTAGCTAGGGTCTGTGCGAAGACACAGGCAACGATTATGGCGATTTTCATCTGTAAGGTGAAATAAATAGTTAAATGGAGGCAGAAAAAGAAGCAGGTGTCTTCTGGGTGAGGTCTACTTTTATTTATGTTCAGTGTGTCGTATTTTTTAGTTTCTTGCGTTTTCTATTTTAACAAGAGGGGTATATCCCGTAGCCAAGTATTTTAAAGCTACACTATTAATATGCAAAAGAATAACGTAAAGAAGTCGATCAAAGATAGGCAGCTATTTCGTTTCTAGAATGAAATTTGGTTTGTGATTTGCTTTATCTTAATTTTGGTTATTTTTCTGAATTTGTATTTGGAGGGATCAATAAGATTTCGGCAAGAGCTATGCAACAACAATGGCGATTTTAATTTCAGTTCTAGTTTTAATTTCAGACATTCATAGAAAAACAAATTCTCTGCATGCTCGGATGAAGAGACATGCTCGGCTGCTGGGCAAGAGGCGATAGAAAAGAAAAACAAGTGGACCTTCGCAACGAAAAAAAAAATTTGACAAGAAGATACAAAAAGACAAGAAATATTCTATGAATTTTATAGAATAAACCAGTGGAGTGAGGCAAATAAAGAAGAAGAGTTTCAGATCAACTTTTTGTCAACCATTTTTGCAAGCAGAATCGTATTTCAGTTTTGTAAGACATTGTAACAAAATCGGATATTCACTTGCGGATTGTTCTTGCCAACCTTGTCTTAGAAGAGTTAGAAGTCGGTTTAAAACGGATAATCACAAATTTACTTTACCTTTCTCTTCCTTCGTACTATTACTTGCTTTGTCTATAGAGCTTGGTGAAGTGATGCTTTCATCCCAATTCCACTGTGCTTAAATACCGACTTGCAAAACTTGAATTTCGGTAGACGTATTCGCGGGTAGTTTGGTAGGGTGGAATTAACCCCAATAATCCAGTGATGCGAATCTGGGTTTGTGAGTTTAATCGACCAGTGGGTCAGGTGCGGGTATAGCCAAATGTCGGTGTGGCACAGTTACACGTTACTTTTGATGTTGGGGTTTTCGAAAGGGAAGGGGAGGGCTAGCTGCTTGGAAAGTTGAGCTGGATTCTATGATATTGTGTCGGTACTTTCAGTTATTCCAAAATTTGTAAGAGGTGGTCCGCGAGTGGGCTAGATATATTGTGGGAAACTGTCACAGCCGAAAAATTTCCATTCTGAAAAAAAAATATGTTTGTGTAATTAGTTTCAGGTCTTATTAGTCGGAGCCTTCTTCGTCAATTAGGTTAACGTTGCTAATATCAAAGCCCCGAACGTCGAAATTTGTTAATGAAGAAGGAGAATAATTGCGCCAGAACAGGGCTCCTGTGTCTCAACTCTTAAGGAATAAGAAGGAGAAAATTACTACAGGGGCCCTGCCCTCCTCCTTTTTCGCGTAACAAACTACGTCTGTCCAAGAGCGGAAAAAACGTAACGGAAATGCAGAAAGTATTCAATGCCACAACATAACGAAGCGTAGAAAATGAAATAAAACGAAACAAAGAATTCTTTGGTGGTTTTTAGTTAGCTCGTTCTTAGTTAGTTCGGAGAACGATTTTAGGAAAAGAATGTTCCTTGAATAAATAAAAACGAATGAAAATGGGCGGGAAAATTACGGATTCCCATACTGATCAATTTAACAAATACAAATAAAATAACAGGAAGAATACTAAAGGAAATTCAGTGGTATACTTGTAATAAATGAATAGTTTTTGATGATGATTATAATTAACAACCTGGCGAACCTTAGGTACTACCGAACTTGTTCCATGTCAAGTTTGAAAGGCGTAGTTTTTAGGGCGATGATGGTGATACTTAGGAATAGAAAAAGGACACTTGCAGTAAGGGTATTGTCCTTAGCTCCGACACAGCCGCTCGATTTTGCCAGGTTTTTTTAATTAAATAATGTCTTCCGTTTGCCATCTTTACGTAATAAAACAAAAGGTTTCGATGGGATCCCAAAAATACTTGTATTGTACTTAAATTTGTCACAACTTTCAGTTTGAAACCCCCTTTCCCCACCACGGAATTTAGGGCTACAGGACTGGACCTGTACTGTAACAAAAAAGAATGCAAGCAAAGTTTGAACAGAGTTATCGTGCTAACAGACGGACAACTTTACGAAGTCATAGGCATCATCACTGACGTTCTGGGATCCCAAAGAATATTTTTTTTTTAAGACAAAAGTGTTGACTCATTTATTGAATTCTCCCTCTTGCTCTCCTCGTCAATATCTCCTTTCAGCGGATTGACAACTATAATTATGTTTCGATACTTTGTTACTATGGAAACCATATTTTCCTTATGAGGTTGAGGATATTCCTTGGGACCTTGCGTGCTCTCTCCAGTAGGCTCTTAGGCTGACCTTATGAAGTGTGCGTTTTAGGAGTGAATTGATGTAAATTAGGTCAGCAAATTCCTGGCAATCACGTTGTCAGGAGTTTGATAACATTCAGCACATGATGCGCCCATGTTAAAAATTACGACAGATGCCGAGAATATTAGCTTATGACCCTTTTAAGTGTTATCTGTCATGACATTTAAGTGTTATCTTTCTATAAGTATTCTCTGGGCCCATGCTGTCTGCGAATCAATTTCAAATCAATCAATTGACAATTTGACTACGGTCCCTTGGCAGTGGTCTTCTACAGGCTCATGTTAGAAACACATGTTCGCACATAAATAACAAAATAAACATTTAATTTCCATGATAGCTTGTACAAATTACTCGCTAGCGTTGAATCGTCATACAGTTAACAACTAGTACGTATAATACCAGTATATAAAACTTTTTGATCAAAACTTTAAAGCTCCACAATTTACATTTAATATACACAATTTACTTTATGGAATTGAAGTGAAGGACTTCATGTTGTCGGCTGAATGTGTGTTTGGGCGGACAAGTGTCGTACTGTTTACAGTTGCTGCTTTGAGTCAGAAGTTCGGTCGAGTTGGGTCCGGTACTTCAAAGTCCGGTAAGATAGTTCTGTGAAGGTCTTAGGTCTGGCACTTACGTCCGAAGTCCATTGTCAGTTCGTGTCGTGTATCAGAGAGAGTATAGAGACCAAGCTTGACCAGTCCACCCTCATACGAAGTGTAATTTAGGCCGATGATGGTCTTACCACTCTCACGTTCATTTTCTAGCTCGAGCCTGAAGAGGATCCTTGCCAAGAAGAGCCGAATTATCGCTGGAATAAATCTCAGCTGACTTATCCGTTTAGCGGAGTCAAATATGTAATATTTGTTCCGTCATAACGCGAGGATGCGCGTATATATGTTAAACGTTATCAAACATCTAACAGTGCAAGGATAATTATTTTATGTGTTAAAAAGCTTCGCTTGGGAAGTGAGTCGAAGCCGTGTTCTTTGATGTAAAGCTGGATAGTCGATAAACCAAATTGCTTTTTATATCGTTTTATTCGCTAGGCATTGTCTCAAACACAGTTGAAAGTAAAAAAGATACAGAGAATTAATCTGTAAAAATACTAAAAGGAAAAAAGTTTACATGCGTCGTCACGTCACGTATAGTGTGGATGTGTTTTTTAAGCGGTTTGCTGCCACAGCCCAAACACTTAGATAATTACATACCAAGACTATCAACTTTGCGGACCAGAACAAGATCCTCTCGTATCCGAACCTATACTTTCCTAGTCCGATCTTCAGTTTTCTCTTGATAAAACCCGCCCTTTGTTATGGACAACGAGAAAGGATTTCAGGTATCAAACGTTTCCCTCAAAAATTAAAATGAAACAACAAATTCAAAGATTGAACGAAAGATGAACTGTTTATAAGTTTAAATTTGAAGCTTAAATATACGTAGCCGACTTGTCATTATGCTCATAGAAGGAATTTGAGAATCCCGGCGTCCCAGGATTATGGAAAAGAGTGACAAACGGAAAAGTGGGTTAGACCTGTTGTATGTAAAAATATATGAGCCTAGATTATTAGATTGTTCTCTACATTCATTTTTGTATTCCGTAGGTTGGATGTGGCTTAGAGAAAAGTGTGATTTCTGAATTCGAAAAAGCTACATCTGAAGTTCTATCGATGACGGCTGAAATTGATTCGGCGGCAGAAAGGCAAGTACGTATTTTTTTTTTCTCATTTAACGAATTGAGTTGGAGTCATTCTCGCAATGCATACGGCGCCACGGAAACCAGGGGCGTAATTTCGTCAAAATCCTGGGGGGGGGGGCAAAGTTGGAGCCGATTTTTCCCAAAATCAAGTGAAAATGAGCAGTTTTATTTCAAGACGAAAAACCTAATAAAAACAAAGAAACAAAGAGATATTTTACTAATCGACCAAGGCGAAAACGACACAGGAAGCGATAAAATTAGGTCAAACACCTCAGGACCGAACGGGCAAACATCAAGCTGGGGGGGGCAAACTGGGGTCTGGGGGGGCAGTTGCCCCCCCTGCCCTATAGCAAATTACGCCCCTGACGGAAACGCCAATTATAATCATCTTGGCCACCATTAGAGCCAAGTTTAGGCCTTTCTCGCTTTATTTCCCTGTTTTAAATTGTGTTTCGTCATTACTGTTTATTGTATTTTTTGCTTTGTGTTTGTTATCTAATGTCTTATTTGAAAATCCACCATAATTATCAAGAAGGTCAAGTGAATGCTATCGAATCTACTGAATAATTAATGAACGGACGAAGGATCGCACTAAAAGGTTCATTCCATTGGAATACTGTTAGGATTTTTCAGCACGAAAAGCTACAGTTCTTGACAGTAACCACTCCTATCGGTTGGTAATACTTTCTCCCCTATTTTACACAATATCAGTTTTTCAGTTTAATAAATAGTTTATGCTACGCCTGTTATGCTGCTCTCACACTCAGGCGTACGTCTTTCATAGAAAATAAAGAAATTATATGGCCTATAATTCACCTTCGCGTTTGCTAAAAAAGGAAAAATTGTAAGAAGGATTTGTAAGCAGAACTTATATCAACTCGTGAATGACGATGCTACCATAATCATTATCAGCTACGCGAAACCTGCGGTGCGTTCGGTATATAGACGCAATGTAAGCCATGCGTATAGAAAATGTTCGCTACGGAAGAAGGAGATTCAAGGAATACAAATCCACATAAATATTATTTATTTATTTTTTCCTATCAGGAATGTCGGTATTGACGGAATTATAAACGCATAGTCTTTTTATCTTTTCCTTTATGTCTCGTCATTTTGGCGGGATAATTAAGCTTTTATAATCATGTCAGTGAAACAGCAGACATAGTAGCCTAAAATATCGCCTCTTTGGTTACGTTTAATCAAGAATAAATAACCAGATCGAACCTCTGTCTTTGGTACCATGCAGCGACTATGGATACCCGACAAAACTGAGCGGACCTAGAGGTATTAACTCTAGCTTTGAGCTGATGTTGATACCTGTCTACTCTACTTCCGTCTTCGCCGTTGCTCATCGCAGAACAAAATGCAGGAGGCGTACTCCGCGTGCTGACCCGCCCTTGGGTCTGTCCAGAGAACCAATCAGCTTTGTCTTCTACTTTTCTTCAAGGCGGCTTCACATCGATATAGGTAATTGTAGAGGTAACGAAACGTGATGTGGCACGAAGCTACTAACCTCCGCTCGTTCGAAGTGGACAAGGTACGGAAAATATTCGACTCCGCATGGTTATAGTACAGAGGTAGGGAGACGGAGGTTCTATCTGATTATATATTTTTGGTTTTAATCCAAAGATGCGCAAAACAAAGCAAAGTAGGCGAAAACCTAGGCATGCAGAGCATTGAAGGTTCGCGCAGCGCAGGTATCGATCACCTGATAACTCGGCCGTCGGACGGGAGTGCGATCGGTGGTTGGGGGCAAATCATCCGACCCTCCCAGTGCTTTTCCCTGGATTTCTCTAGGTACCCATTTGAAGCTGGATGAAACCAATAACTTGGTGGAATCAGGGACCCATAAAATTTCCTTTACAGGGGGCTTGTCAATAAGAGATTTCTGATGCTATGCTGACCGCACGGAAGATAGTTCGAGAAATACCCACGGTCCAATCACGTTCAAGACCAGATAGACAAAATTTCGGATTGGCTGCTGGCGCCTTGAGGGAGGAGTCTCTTTGGCGCCCACGTCCAATGAGGCAAACAAGAATGCAGATTCGACCCTAGTGGGATTTTTGGAAAGTAGGACTGGTTCGGTCAACATAGCAACATAGAAGCATAGGAAATGAAAAGCACCCTGTAAAGGAAATTTATGGGTCCCTGGTGGAATCTAGTGTTAAATGTTGATAAACTTCTGACATTGTAGTTCTTCCTTAAAAACATTTATTTTTGACCATTTAATTGATAATTTGTGTTAATAAATTAATAATTGAAAATTTAATTATTTTTAACGTGTATTTGTATTACAGGATGCTGTTGGTGCAGGCAAAGAACAAACTAACAGTCGCCAAGTTGGAACTCGAAATTCGGAAGGAACAAGAGCAGGAGTTTCGACGATTGGAAGATGAAAAGTTGGAGCTTCTGGAAAAAGTAAACTACCTTCAACTGCAGGTTGCCGAACGGACACCTAGCGTTAGCGTGAACGCCTCTGTAATGACTGGTAGGTTTTCGTTATACGCCTCTTTGCGTTAGATTGATGAAAATTATATCGCCCGAAAGTTAGATTATGTTTTTTTATTTGTTTATTGTTTTAAAGACGGTAAGCTAAAAGCTTGTCGCTATTACGAATTGTAACTAAGAAGCACGACAACACCAAATAAGCATACCTCTATCTATACTGTAGAGATGCTTTACTTAAGATGGTTATTTAATTTCGGACGACACCGATTTTGGCTAATGGTAAAATTAATACCTAGACCCCCGACGCAGATATTCTTAGGAGAGCTTAAAGTCCGTATTAAAGCCTGAACATACTAGTCCTAATCCAATCTTGAGCCTTTGCTATAGACAAACCAATCCTTGCTTGTCGTTCACCATCAGTACCATCCAAGATTTCAGACATGAAACATTCTTACCCTTAAAGCAACCAATTTCATATGACAGAAACAAAACAAAACAGAAACAAAAATGAAAAAGGACCTTGAAACTATTCGAACGATGACACTACATGTTGATGTTTAAAACTCACAGATATTATATTGCTAATCATCCAATTCATAATACTCATGGAAGGTAACTAAGAATCTAGGCATCGCCGAAGCGCATCCAGGTGGTGAGGAAAGTAGTTAGCACATGGTGAATAGTAGCTTGAAGGAAGTGAATGAAAGCCTATCCATAGTTTAGTCTTATCGCAATAAGAGAGTAATAAATGTTAGGCTACATTTGGAACAAAAAAAGAAGCATACCCCTAATGTAGCAAAAATTGTTTCCAAGGGGCCAGCTTACTTCCTCTGTGGCACTGAAGAACCATTTCTTGCTGTTTATTTGTATTTGTTCATGAGTCAATGATACCTCGCGATAAAAAGTGTTGCGAGCAAGAAAGGCTCCATTTCTTTCATTCATTCCTGAAAAGTAAATAATTTTCTGAAAAGCGATACAAAAAATAGTAATAATTTTTATATACAAAATAGGGTAATTTTCAATTGTCAGGGACTAAGTAGGCTTCCGCCCAATCAGGGCCATTTCAGACCTGAAATTAAAAAAAGAAAGGAAAGAAAACATTCCTGAATCACAAAAATAATAAGCAGGCCCTCGTCACCGGTTCTTCGAATCATTCTCTACTATAGTCGCGTTTTATTGGATGTATATAGTTTCGGTGGAGTTTCACTCTTGTTGTCGTAATTCGTCCAAAAATTTTGCTTCGTACTGGCGTCGAACCTTTTCTTTGTCCCTTCCAGATACTATAGTTTCATAACTAAAACATAGTACGTTAAACCTCCCTATCTCTGTAAGATGACCATGCTGAGTCGAATATTTCCCCATACCCTGCCCGACGCAAACGAGCGGAGGTTAGGAGCTACGCGGCACATCTCGTTTCGTTACCTCTATAAATAGCTATATCGCTGTGAAGCCGCGTAGAAGAGACTTCCAAAGTCAAAGCCGATTGGCTCTTTGGACGCGCTCCGAAGCTTGTCAACGTGCCTCTTGCCCTTTTTGCTCTTCGATGAGCAACGGCGAAGACGGAAGTAGACGGGTATCAACTCAAAGCTAGTGCAATTACCTCTAGCTCCGCTCAGTTTTGTCGGGGTTGTCCATATTCGCTGCATGGGACCAAAGACGGAGGTTCTATCTGATTATTTGTTCTTGGTTAAATTGCAGTGAAACAACACCCGATAAAACGCAGCCTATGTTTGCTTGTCTGTGAAAAGTCCCCAGCCAAAAGTGAAATATAGCACAAAACGCCAACATTCGATACTATTTTGCAGTTTTAATCTCTTATTTCGGTTACGTGATCTGCGTTGGTCTACCGTGGTCGACTACATATTTACTTCGAAAGAATGCGGGGTCTGATAATAAGCTTTAAATCTAAAACTTTTTTTTATTTGTGAATTCTTTTTTAGGCGGGACGTCTGGAACGGGAAAGTTTTGGCTGGGGAGATTTTTTAAAAGGGGGCCAGTTTGTCATGAGGACTTTTTCTTGGACTTTCTGCTACCATAGGGGACATTTTGGCAGTAGACGTTCTACAATCAACCAGGGACCCATACATTTCCTTTACAGGGGGCTTGTCATTTCCTGTGCTTCTATGTTGCTATGTTGACCGAACCAGTCCTACTTTCCAAAAATCCCACTTGGGTCGAATCTGCATTCTTGTTTGCCTCATTGGACATGCGCGCCAAAGATACTCCTCCCTCAAGGCGCCAGCAGCCAATCCCAAATTTTGTCTGTCTGGTCTTGAACGTGATTGGACCGTGGATATTTCTCGAACTATCTTCCGTGCGGTCAACATAGCATGAGAAATCTCTTATTGACAAGCCTCCTGTAAAGGAAATTTATGGGTCCCTCCCTGAATCAACCCAGTATTTGTGTATTTAAATGTCCTTGTCATTTTACTTGACTGTTCCTGTACGAGAAAGGAGTGTTGTTACCGTCTTTTCATGTTACTAAGTACACAGAAATAAAACAGTAGCCCAAAATTTAGAGAAGTATTCGAAGATGTTTACATTTGCTATGCAATGGCGAGTTCACTGCGCACGGTATAGAATCTTCTAACAAGTATGCCTTTCAGAACCTATAGCTGAGGAGAAATCGTCTGTGGACCCGTCAACACTCCGAATCAGTTTCGAATCCAACAAAAGAGATCAGGGCATTCTGTGCGACTTGCAGTCGCCCTTAGCTTCCGTAATGACATCTGCTGAACCATTGCGGCATCCAGTAGTAGTTTCACAAAAGCCTGACAAGAGGGCAGTTGAAGCGTGGAGTGTCGAGCGGGAAGGGATGAAGAACGAAATCAGCAGACTACTCAGGGAAAAGGTATAAAAGACAGTCTTGGGAGTGTTTCCTAGCGTCCTATATTTTTTGCCGTGACCTACGGTTTCTTATGCACTATAGATAGATAGATAGATAGGTAGATAGATTTATTGCCCAAAAGCCAACACGGGCCATCGCAAAAATACAACACAAAAAAATAAATAAATGATATGAATAATCAATCTGTACACTACTCTACATCATACTATATTTCATTTTACCTTATAAACTTAAACAATTTTCCCTGTGTCTCATCCCCAACCTCAGGAACCTTCCAATCGACTTAATCGTTCCAAAACTCAGCTGTTTCATTACCTGCACAATCCACTCAATCCCACCCACTCTTACCCCAAACACCTCTTCCCTCAAATCACTCAATTCCACACATTCCGCCAAAAAATGTTGTAAAGTTTCATTTTCACAACCACACATAGGGCAAAAGTAAGGACCAGACATAGCCCTAAACTTACCTAAATACCATATTCATATAGTCGTCGTTTCAATCTACGACAGTTAAAAATTAAGTCGGAGAGAACAAAGGGTTTATTAAAAAAAAGAACTCTTCAATGCCCAGAGGCTAAACTGCGTAAGGGACTAAATACTCTTAAAACATAAACAATACAAAAGACTTGAAAAAAAAAACAAAGAAAGAAAAAGCTAGAAAGGAGCTTGACTTACCCGGTCTGAGACGCCCAACCAAGAAAACAGCAACAAAAACTTCGAGTCAAGCACAATGCTAACTATCCAGCCGATAAAAAAAATAACGCATCAAATTCATAAACAACAAAACAATGAACTTTCAACAATCCAGTAAATTACTACGGGCTAAACTAACTCGATAAGGGTCTAGAGGCGACCCCCCCCCCCCTTGACGTGACTCCCCGCCTACACCCCCCGGCAAAAAACCCTGTACCCTCCAGCGACCCCCCCCCAGTACCAAAACCCCCTGGCAAAACGAAGGACCTCCCCCTGTTTGCAAAAATATAGGAAACTTGAAAATTTCATTAAAAAATGCAGTTTCGACTGCAAGCACTTAAGGATTTTCCCTAGGCACTCTTATTGCCATATTCTGTGTAACACGTAGTGGTGTAAGGTGGCTTACAAAAGTTTTTGCCCATGCCAGACAACAGTTTAATAGATAGGCTATAGATGTACCATACGTTATTGCGCTTATAAGAAATAATTATTTGCTTAATTGACGTTTCGTCGAACAGATCATGAACTTCGAAATAATCTCAGTATTAGTTTAACTTCTGCACCTTACAGGGCGAGGAATCGAAGCGACTACGTCACGAGACCTTAGAACTCCGAGCGGTATTACAGGCACAGAAGATAGAAATGGCTAGCCTCCGAGAGAAGAATCTTCGGCTAGACAGGCTTTCATTAATTTGTAAGTCTGGATCTGAGCCGAGCCACAAGGCCATGCAGAATCATTATAATGACGTTATGAACCAAAAGGTAAGGCCTTACCTTTTTCCCTTTCTCTGCGTGCCGGTTCAAAGGGAGAACAGGTTTTCGTAGGGCACGTTCAGGCCGTTTTAAAATACACAATCCTATACTTTGGTTCACTGAACTGGAAGTGATCTGTTTCAGAGTAAAAACAAACAAGAGCTGTAAGCTCATATGGCGCTTGCAAGGCTTGGTAAAAGGATGAAAGTAGGAATTCGCCAATTCGTGGGTTTTTTGTGATCATTTGTAAGCAAAACCCTTGAGATAATAATGACAACGGACCCTTGGAAATCACGGGAATGTATCGTTTGGTAAAAAAAAGTTTTTTTTTTGCACTTGGCTGTGATGATGTGCACTTTAAGGGCGCTAGAAATTCATCTGTAATCAAAGCCCTTGAAGCAAAAATGATCCCGGGGCCTTTAGGATCATGAATCTAGTTCCCTGAACTGGAAGTGACTTGTTTCAGAGTAGAAACAAACAAAAATCTAGACAACTGTGGCACCAAGAAATCCGTAAACAGAAACCCTAGACCACCTCCTCTTTTGGATTTCCTCTGCTAGATTTTGTTTGCAGTATTTATCAACATATTCATCAACTTTGTATGTTTATGATATTAGGCCTATAGCTGAAATGCTATACAGGGAAAGAATGTGAAGAAAAAAACAAAAAAACACGTCTGATTGGGGTTTTCGCGTGTGCCAAATTGACTCTTTTTATATCCTTTCTTCGTAACGTTGGACGGAAAAACCAGTTTGTCTCAGTTTTCTTGCTGAGGTGTCCTTTTTGGGATCCCAAAACGTAAGTGGCGGGATATCTATGACATCGCAAAAGTTGTCCGTCTGTCAGCACGATAACTCTCGAAGGGATTGAGATATTTTGATGAAACTTGGTGGGAGGATCCTTTGGGTCAAAGTACAATTCAAATTCGAAGATGGGCTCTGTATCCCTATATTTGAGGGTGGGGGAGTGGTTTCAGATTAAGGGGCAAAAAAAATATTTTTTGAAAGCTATTTATATAGTTTATTTAGGAGTAAGGAGACTCGCTGAATCCGAATATGAAAGTTATTTTCTCGCCGGACGAGTAGTTCAGCGGGAATCCTGCCAAAACCGGAACATTTGTTGAAAGTTCTTTGAAGTTGATTAGATGATTGATTTAGAGGTAAGAAGACATGCTGAACTTGGTGGTGAAAACCATTTTCTTGCCGGACAATTAGTTCGCCCGGAATCCGGCGAAAACCTGAAAATTTGTTAAAAGGAAAAAAAAATTGAAGTTGATTAGGTGATAGATTTGAGGGCAAGAAAAGACGCTGAATCTGTATATGACAACCATTTTTTACCCGGACATATAGTTCGTCCGGAATCCGGTTGAAACCGGATTTTTTTTTAGAAGTTGAAGTTTTATTTGAAGTTGAATAGATATTCTTTACAGGGATAAGGATATACGCTGAATTCGTTTCTTAACTATCTTTTTTTTGCTGGGCAAATAGTTCGCTCAGAATTCGGCCGATACCGGAAATTTGGCAGAAATAAAGCAGGAAGTCTCGATCAGTATCGTCAAAATAGATATGGCTTATAGAGGTATATCTGAACTTGGTTTTCTCAGATGATTAGCCTGGCGAAGACTGGATCTGGCGAAGACAAGACCTAGTTGTCTGGATCGGATATTAGATTTTTGGGATCCCATCGAAACCTTCGTCTTGTTATCTACAGCAATAAGAGAATAAGAAGGTGTCGTCCAAATATCTCTGTCTAACAAAGCAATCCTGTAGTAAATTATTTATCACCCATTAAATATGAGAGGCTACAACGGAGTAGAAAAAAGTCACATAAGGCAAAAATGATCAACAAATATTTATATTTAATTTATGACCCACCAGATTCACAAGGCGACAGTGAAGTGAAAGTAAAAAGTGAAAAACAACACTAGTGAAAATCAACACAAAGCACGACAGTTTAGATCCTGTAACTGGGCCTGTACTAACTGGGCCGGAAAAAAAATCATGAAAAATATCATGTAGATGATGAGCTGGGTGAATAGATGTTTTTAGTAGAGACGGCGACGTCCTCTCTAGTGACTGAATAACATATATCTTGCACACCGAACAGTTTTCTAGTCGAACCTGAAGAACTGACGGAAGATGTTATGAGGGCGATTGGCAGGCTGACGGAGGATGTCCGATGGAGAGGTCGATGTTTTCTGCAGAGGTTTGGTCACATCTTGATCGCCAAACTTTTGAATAAGCCTGTGGTTCCGACAGAAGCGAGGAAGATACATCAGGAACTCATAACAGTGAAATGTGATAGTCTGTCTTCAAGGCTTTCAGGTCTTTTTCTTACACTGTACTCAGTTCGTCTTAACTTGGATTAATTTTTTTGCCTTTTTAGGATGCAGATAGAACGATGGATGCAATTGTTAATTTATGCAACCGGAAGGAGCAGAAAGCTGAAAGGCTTCAGTCAGCTATCCAAGAGCAAGGCCTCGACTTTGAGAGATTGAAAGCTGAGACTTCGCAAGAAACCGGCAGGCTGATGGAGGAATTGACCCATTTGAGATATGAAAATAGAAAGTAGGTAGTATGTTCAGTATGTAGGCTACAGTAGTGGTAGGATATGTTTCTTTTAATGAATTTGAGTCTTTTAGTTTCTATGGCCTTTGAAAGGCCGTGGAGTTAGTACAATGGAGGTATTATTATTTGAATGCTAGTTAGCCGTGAACAGTGCCATATTGAGACAATTGCTGTGTCTAAGATTAGAAGAAGCATACATCTATTGTAATAACCTTTAACTATTCCTTCAGTCCAAGTTGACTGAGATTCATATTTTACAGTGCAAAATGGATAATTCAGCTGAATTTCATTATAGTTATATTTTGACCCTTCTTGGCAAGGGTCCTCTTTAGGCTCAAAGCCACTCAAGTTGGAAAAACGAAACTTGTGAAAACAAACCAAACCAAACCGAAATGTAGCCCTAATAAAATTCAGCCGACTTATCCATTTTGCACTGTCAAAAAATAATCTCTGAATTCCCTGGGCTAGGAGAAAACTCTGAAAATTATAGCTCTATGGTGCTGATCTGGTATATTATCTAACAAATAATATCATAGTCCTTTTTCTGATCGTCGGGTTTTCACCGAACCGGGTTTTTACCGGGGTTCGGCCGACCCATCCAGCCGTGGCAAAACAGCAGCTTTTCATGACAGACGGATTGACAGGTTTATGATCAATCAATCAAATTTATTCTTTCAAATAGCTCCAAATAAGGATAGAATAGGAAAAAAAATATTTACAAAATACATAGAAATTGATGATAGAATAGTTACCCCACACTGTCGTTCGGATCACGGAAGCAAAAAAAAAATGTTTCATAATCAATCTGATCCTAAAGAATAATATGTCGTGAGTTTAATACATATAAGGCGTATTCTCGCCGTTCCCGAGGACTCCACTTGAGGAGTCCCCGCGTTTTTGTTTGCCCCGGGGACTCACTCCCCGTATTCTCGCGAGTCCCCACGGGTGAGGAATGCTCCGATTATCATCACCATCATCAAAAAGGACTCCCTTTCAGATTAGAAGGGGAATCGATTTTTGCTGGTGTTGATGCAATGTAGAATTAATTAAAAACAATCAGGATAAACAAAACCAAAAATATAATGGATTCAGATAAATTTCGTCCAACTACATATGTTTTTTTTTCGAACAAAATCCATTTTGGGAGCATTCCCCGTGTTCTCGCTGTTTTCCGTACGCTGAGTCCGCGTGGTTTGACTCCCTCTATTCTCGCCGTACCCTTCGATTCCCCGAGGAGTCCTTGGGGAACGGCGAGAATACGCCTAGAGGCGTTTTTCCGTGAACGCACAAAGAGCTTGTGGCTCTGTTAGGGCTCTAAAAGAAGGTTTACGCGGTCGCTTGTGTGGCCTTCAAGTGTGTGTTCTGCCTACCAACAAGATTTGTGTCTCGAATTCGACAAACAACTGTCAAGCTGATTTTCGACTTTGTAGCTCAAGTCTGGAGGACAATCCCAATGTAGCAGTACATTTTAAGTCTGAAAATTATTGTATGAAACATGAAACAGAAAACAGAAAATCCGCCTTGCACGGGATAGCAATTGAGGACGTGAGTCGGAAGTTCAACTTTGTCTGGATTTTATTTTTCTTATCATACATTTGAGATTACCGCCAAAAAGCAGACAAAACGGTGTTTCCGTGAGATTCAACTTGTGGCTCGACTGTGTGGCACACAATCGTGCTTCCGTAAAGGACAGACAAAGATGTGTGGTACACAAATGGGTCGCGGGAAAACACCTTGTGGCTAACTTCAATCTGCTTTCATACAGGCTTCAAAACCAGCTGCGGAGTAACAAGCTGTTTGAGCTCTCGGTCGCCCCATCGTCTACCAGTTGTGTTTTACACCAGAAGCAAATCGAGACGCTGGAAGATCGGTTGTCGGACCTTCGGAACCAGTTAGACATCTCCATCTTGCGAGAAGCTGAGGCCGTGAGTGAACGAAACGTTCTGGCGCAGGAAACTGAGGACGCGAGGCAAAGGTAATTCTCGGTTTCTCCTGTCCGCTGCGGTGTAATCTGCAAGGGGGCGAGAGGAAACAGATTTTTCCGCAGAAATGGAATGATAAACACAACAGATATCACGAATATAAATGGCTACACTGTCAGAAGTTTCGAAACAGATAACACAAGGATGCGCAGTTTTAACAGATAGTACTTGGGATGCAAACGTTTATTACTCGAAGGAGATAAACTGGCTAAGGGGGGCAAAAAATAAATATTCCTTGAGCCCAAGCTGACTTAGACATATATATTCATATAATATATAAAATTGCCTGAAAAGAATCACAACTGACAAAACCGTTTTTATATATTATATGAATATATGGGGTCAAAAAACTTTCGCACATGCTCAGCACATTTGTATTTCAGTCTACCTTTCAGCTTGAAACTGTTGCCTGTCTGCTAGAACTGTTAGTTTGAAAGCAGAAACATGGTTTCGGAAGCTCGGCTGCATAATTTGAGACAGTCCTCTCTGACATAGACTGTAAATTTTCACATCACTTCACACATTGTAAGCTCTGGATCTTCCACAAGCAAAAATTGGTGTGAAAGAAGTTTGACACTAGTGGTGACAGTGGAGTAAGTATTTCTTGTGGGGTGATTTTTAAAAGCGCGCGAATTCCCAATTGTTGTTTTTGCAGAGCAACCGTGGTATCAGATACCATGGTAACTGCAAAACGACTAAATGCAGATCCAGTTACAGTGGTATCAGATATCATGGTATCTGCAAAAACGTAACTAATGTTCCTTGAATGGATGCTTAACAATACCTTTTCTTGAAGGTATTCCTCTGAGCAGCAAGAGTTTTTGCGCGGTAAAGCTGAGTTGAGCAATCTTCAGTCGCAGAACTTGAACCTGCAGTCCCATCTTACGGAGGCCAAGGCCGCTGTCAAGCTACTCCAAGCCCTTATCAGGAGGATGTCCAAAAGAAAAAATCCCGAATCAGAGGTATGATCACAAGGAAGAAGACCGCGGGTCATCATTCTAGCATGCTTTAGTTTTGCCGAAAATTCTTCTTCGACCACAAGGGCTCGTCACCAATATCTGCCTAATCTAAAGCCCGTATCGGCACCTGATGGTAGGTTGCGTATGTGATCCTTTGAGTCTTGAAAAAGATAAAATAAGGAAGATAAATTGCTTCGGTGTGAAAGATACGAAGTTTCGCTGCGTAGAATCGAGCGTGACTTGAAGGCTGCCATGGAACACCGTGAACGTTTTATGGTTGGCTGAAGTTTTGGTAGGATAGTTATTGGTTTGTTAGACAGTTCATTTGGTTACTACAATTGTGAGTTCAGTGCTGAATATTTTGAATGGTATAGTTGGAGTGGCTATTTATTTTTTTTCTATTTTTGTCTCGCCGTGGCCCAAGGGCTGTTTTGGGAATATATTCATTCATGTTAGCCTGCAAAGAGTGTGACCGCGTTCATTTGACACAAATAATTCTTCGACTGACCACGCTACGGCGATGTTCCGAATTTCGCGGCGACGCCAAATAGAATAGATAAGCCGACACTGTTACGTCCACGAGCGAGGCGAACGTTATCCAGGACGTCAAAACCATAGGAGAGTAGAAGAAAACGAAGAAAACACGGTTGTGTTGAAAATGAATGCTATGCTGGAACATATATGCTACTTTTACTTTTACGCTGGAACATATGTACTACTTTTATATAATGAATGCTACTTTTTCTGACGGTACCTGTGACATTTGACCGCAAAAAATGTGATATTCTGGCGCCTACGAAATTCGGTCCTTTTTACCAACTGTTTAAGAGAAATCTCGGTCTTTAGCTTTATAATCATATGCTTTAAAACTGTTTGCGGTCTACCGAACGAAGAACTGTGGCTTGCTTTGTCGAAGAAGTCGAAAACCTGTGACAAACCGTAGAATTTTGCGACCAGTAGCAACAGTGTATTTATGCCTTGCAGATTACGACTGGTGACCAACAAACCATTAGTTGCGTTTTTGCTGATACCATGGTATCTGATATACGGTCTAAAGTCGTTTTTGCAGTTATCGTGGTATCTAATACCACGGTCAAAAGGCGTTTTTGCAGTTGTCGTGATATCTGGCCAGTTACCGTGGTAACAGATATTCAGATATCACGGTCCGACCGTGGTATCTGGTCGTGGTATCTGAAAAGTCATCTCACTTTCGTCAAATTTTGTCAAATTGGTGAGAAAGGAGTTCAACACTTAGTGATGTAACTGGAAATCAGTTTTTCTTTTGGGATGATTTCGAAAAGTGTAATTTCGGCAATAGTCGTTTTTTGCAGTGGACCGTATATCAGATATCACGATAACTGCAAAAACGATTAATTGCAGATCCAGTTACCGTGGTAACAGATACCATGGTATCAGCAAAAACGCAACTATTGATCTTTACCTTAAACTACCTTAAATCGCACTTTCAGCGAGATAAGGTGGTGTGATCCTCCTGTAGAGTTGTAAGCCCTTGATTTAAACAGTTAGGATTTGACCGCGGATAATGCCACAACGAGGCGTGAACTGATTCTCGCACCTTTCAGGAGCTTCAAGAACCAGGGGCAGACCAACAACCTGCTACCTCCGACAGTTTTGACAACCGGGTGACATTGCTACAACAGGAAAATGACAAGTTGAACCTCGTTCTAAGCCAGCTGGAGGTCAGGGTCATTGACCGAGAAAAAGCCATAGAGATTGTTTCGAGAGAGAAACAATCACTTGCTCAGGAGGTAAGCTGCGTCAAGAGCCTGTGGCTAGTTCAATGAGCATACCGTAGAGCTTCTTGGAAGCTTCAGGAAATGTTGCTGACACGTTCGATACAAACCTTGGCGTAAACAAACTTTTGCGGGGTTGCGTGGCTTGTTTGTTTTGAATGAATGAATGATTTATAACGCACTGCCCAAACGCATGAGTGCAGTAGAAAAATCCAAAGAAAAACAGATCAATCACAAAACACTCAAAAATATTTTCCAGAAAGATTATTCACTGATTGAGAATCATTTATTTTTAAATAATTTAGAATTTGTATTCTGTTTGTTCGGGTGTTAGTGAAGTTACCGACTCTGCTGTCATGAACAACCACCGTGATAATTTCTCACTCATTAATAAGTTCAGCCAAGTGTCTGGCTTTTCTAAATTCTTGTAAATGGTAGCCTACGCTGTAAAAAAAAAAAATCTTGCAATATTTGCTACTGCATGGTATTTATCTTGTCTCTACAAAGATAATGCTTTCTCGAATTCGGGTTAATCTTATCTCAGTGGAGATAAGATTAATCCCAGTAGAAAATACTGCAGTTAACTTCAATCCTCACCCGGAGAAACTTTTTACAGTGTATCAAGTAAACTGACTGGATAAGTGGTGGAAACAGCTTTTAAGTTGCCAATGGTCTAGCGTCTATTAAACCAGTAGTCTGCGTACTGCTTGAAAATTACTTGATGTATGACCACCACCTGGGCAGGGCGCTGTAATCGGCAGTTCACCACGAAATAGCACCTGCCAATTCCTTCTCTGTGAACAGTGTTGCCACTGGTCGCAGAATTTTGCGATTTGTCACAGATTTTCTCAAACAAGACCAAAGTTTTCGATGGGATCCCAAAAATGTAATATTTGACCCAGACAACTAGGTCTTGTCTACGCCAGATCCAGTCTTCGCCAGGCTAATCATCTGAGAAAATCAAGTTCAGATATACCTGTATAAGCCATATCTATTTTGACGATGCTGATCGAAACTTCCTGCTTTACTTCCGCCAAACTTCCGGTTTCGGCCGAATTCCGAGCGAACTACTTGTCCAACCAAGAAAAGATAGTTCAGAAACGAATTCAGCGCATCTCCTTATCCCTATAAAGAACATCTAATCAACTTCAAATAAAACTTTAACTTAAAAAAAAATCCGGTTTCAACCGGATTCCGGACGAGCTATATGTCCGGGTAAAAAATGATTGTCATATACAGATTCACCGTCTCTTCTTACCCTCAGATCTGTCATCTGATCAACTTCAAATACAAATTTTACTTTTAACAAATTTTCCGGTTTCGGCCGGATTCCGGGCGAACTACTTATCCGGCGAGAAAATGGTTTTCACCATCTTGTTCAGCATGTCTTCTTACCCCTAAATCGAACATCTATAATCAACTTCAAATACAAATTTTGCCTTTAACAAATTTCCCGGTTTTCGCCGGATTCCGGGCGAACTACTAGTCCGGCGAGAAAATAACTTTCATATTCGGATTCAGCGTGTCTCCTTACCCCTAAATCAACTATCTAAAAAGCTTTCAAAAAATATTTTGTTTGCCCCTTAATTTGAAACCCCTCCCCCACCCTCAAATATAGGGCTACAGAGCCCATCTACGAACTTGACCCAACCAATCCTCCCACCAAGTTTCATCAAAATATCTCAATCCCTTCGAGAGTTATCGTGCTTACAGACAGACGGACAGACGGACAACTTTTGCGATGTCATAGGTATCCGTCACTAACGTTTTGGGATCCCAGAAAGTGAGCCTGAGCTCTGCGACCGGTTCTTTACCAGTAAATACAAAAATGAAGCAAAAAAGTTGAGGTATATAATTATGAAGATGATAAAGCGAGATTGCTTGTTGGTAAATCGTCTCGTAGGCGTCAGAATGTCACAGCTCTTTGTGGCCAGAAGTCTCAGGCTCCGCCAGAGAAAATTGTCAACACCGTCTGTGAATCAGTTCCACGACCGTGCCATAACCCATTATGTTCGTGTTCTAGGTTATTCGATTGCGGGATAACCTTGCGAAGCTACGTGCCTTACGGATCTTGAAGTCCGAATTCGAAGTTGTGGAAGAAAATGCAGAAGCCAAGCTAGGTTTCAAGAAAGAAACCTCAACGGTAGGGCGTAAGGACTCTTGGTTTTTACCACCACTTTACCACCTTACACCACACTGTAATTTGCCTAAACTTTACTGTCCGTTTCTTGTTTCTAGGGGTGTCACCGGGGGGGTGGGAGGGGGGTCGTGACGACGGCTGTTATCATAAAACTGGTTGGTAGTCATGCACCACTCCCTATTTAACGCTGTCGTCAGGGCGGTAGGGCGTAAAAAGTCTTTTTTTGGGATCCCAAAACGTAAGTGGAGGGATACCTATGACATCGCAAAAGTTGTCCGTCCGTCCGTCCGTCCGTCTGTGCGCACGATAACTCTCGAAGGGATTGAGATATTTTGATGAAACTTGGTGTGAGTATCCTTTGGGTCAAAGTACAAGTCAAGTTCGAAGATGGGCTATGTAGCCCTATATTTGAGGGTGGGGGAGGGGTTTCAAATTAAAGGGCAAAAAAAAATATTTTTGAAATCTATTGAGATAGTCAATTTAGGGGTAAGGAGACATGCTGAATCCGAATATGAAAGTTATTCTCTCATCGGAAAAGTAGTTCACCCGGAATCCGGCGAAAACCGGATACAAAATTTGTCGACCCTCGCTACCCCTTGTCTCAGATTTTTATAGCTCTGCGCGGGATCAGTATGGCCCTGCGCGGGGCTGACGTAAGAGAGAGAGAGCTAGTGCAGTCGAAGGGGTTGGTATAATGGAAAAGAGTAGATGGTTGCCGACTGTGCGGGCTATATAACAGTTGGAAAGTTTATAGGGGTTGACAACTTCAGTAGTAGGGTACACACTAAAACCGAAAATAGGCCGATCTAAAATTGTGAGACAAGTAGGGGACTTCTAATGGTCTCATGGTCTGATAATAGGCTGTTAGACCATAATCATCTTCGGCAATGAGGGATTAGCAGTTTTTTTCTACTTGGTGTACCTACAGTTTGTTTTCTGTGCTTTATGTGGTACGAACAATTTGGTACCACGTCTATCACGAGGACATGGAGTAGTAAGTAAGTGTTGCCAGAATCTTTGGTGGTGAGGGGTTGCCAACTTTTGTTAGTTGATATATCTTTTATTTTTTGCCAGTGTAGCTCATGATAAGAACGATACGGTACCATGTCTATCACGGGTAGATGGACTTGTTTTGTAAGTTAAGGTTTTATTTGAAGTTGATTAGATGTTCTTTATAGGGATAAGGAGATGCGCTGAATTCGTTTCTGAACTATCTTTTCTTGGCTGGACAAGTAGTTCGCTCGGAATTCGGCGGAAGTAAAGCAGGAAGTAAAGCGGAAGTAAAGCAGGAAGTTTCGATCAGTATCGTCAAAATAGATATGGCTTATAAAGGTATATCTAACTTGATTTTCTCAGATGATTAGCCTGGCAAAGACTGGATCTGGTTTTAAAAGCTAATGTGATAGTCGATTTAGGGGTAGGCAGACCTGCTGAGTCCGTATATGACAATCATTTTCTACCTGGACATATCCTTCGACCGGAATCCGGCTGAAACCAGAAATTTGACAGTAGTATAGCCTAAGGCAGGAAGTTTTGATCAATTTCGTCAACGCCATTGATCTTAATCTGTTTATATGTTTTAATATTAAAAATGTTCATGTAGTCTGGCAAAGACTGGATATCTACAAGACCCAATTGTCTGGATCAAATATTAAGTTTTTGGGATCCCATCGAAATCTTTGATCTTGTTCTACTAGCCTACCATCAGACCTTGTTCCTAAGGTTGTCAGCGAGGCGAGGGGGGGGGGAGGGCCGTGACAACGGTTACTATCATCAAAATGGGTGGTAGCCATTATCTTATGGCCGCATGCCTGTACTAATATTTCTGCATAGTAACATCAGCTAGGGTCGACTGCTCTATTCCTTTTTTGGATCCCAAAACGTAAGTGGAGGGATACCTATGACATCGCAAAAGTTGTCCGTCCGTCCGTCTGTACGCACGATAACTCTCGAAGGGATTGAGATATTTTGATGAAACTTGGTGGGAGGATTCTTTGGGTCAAAGTACAAGTCAAGTTCTAAGATGGGCTCTGTAGCCCTATATTTGAGGGTGGGGGAGGGGTTTCAAATCAAGGGGCAAAAAAAAATATTTTTGAAATCTATTGAGATAAGGGGCCACGATCGGCAGGGCCCACGTTCGTCTTTTTTATTTCAAAGGCGAGCCATCTTTCGAAAAATTCCGAAAGTACGGCTCGGACGTTGTCACAGTTGTTCCGGATGTTTTGATAGTAACTTCGATGCTCTCTGTTCAATTTCGATATTTTTGTTGACACAGGTTGTTTTAAGCCGTTAAAACGAACATTTTTTGATCGACAAAAAGTTGAAAAGTCGACATGAAATGTTTGAAGAAGAAAAAATTGTGAACGGTGTCGAATTCAGATAGGTTTGATGTGGTGCGATTCATTGTCGAGATCAACGGCATCTTTTATTTTCGTCCGAAATAAATTTTCTTCCAAAAGGTGGCGTGAATCCCAGGTTGGGCACCTAATCCAGGCCCTCGTTCGGCATGCAGTTCTCCATGCAATCCTCCCCTGCCGAACGTGGGCCCCACACGCTGGAATAACATAACATTAATGTGCATCGGTTACATGATATTTTCAAGTTCTAGGTTTGCGTTTCATCCTTTAGCGGAAATAACAAATAAACAGCTTGTTTATACTGCGGATACAGTGTAATATACGAATGCTCGTAAAACTAGTCTTTAGCGTAATTTCAGCAATGTCCGACATACTTTTTTTTACTTTCCAAAGTACAAGCTTCATTTTCACAGTAATAGACATTACAAGACCACTTGAAAGATAGTAAAGTAAAAGATAGTCTTAGTACCGAAATAATGACATGCCGAACCTGGACCACTGAATGCCGAACGTGGACAAGGGTGGGGCAGGTTCGGCACTTTTGACCAGCTTCAGGAAAACCTCTTTTGCTCACAGCAGGATAGAAATTGGAAGGATCTTTTTTTTCCTAAGCTAGGCAAGACATGAGCAAACAATAGTGTCGCTAAACTCAAAAAACATGCGGAAATGTGCCCTGTAAAAATACTAGTCCAAAAAAGTGCCGAACGTGGGCCCTTCTCCCCTAGTCGATTTAGGGGTAAGGAGACATGCTGAATCCGAATATGAAGGTTATTTTCTCATCGGACAAGTAGTTCACCCGGAATCCGGCGAAAACCGGATACAAAATTTGTCGACCCCCTTTGTCAGATTCGTATAGCTCTGCGCGGGATTAGTATAGCTCTGCGCAGAGCTGACGTAAGAGAAAGAGAGCTAGTGCGATCAAGGTCGAAGGGGTTGGTATAATGGAAAAAAGTAGGTGGTTGCGGGCTATATAACAGTTTGAAAGTTTATAGGGGTTGAAAACTTCAGTAGTAGGGTACACATTAAAACCAAAAATAGGCCGATCTCAATTGTGAGACAAGTAGGGGACATTTAGTGGTCTCATGGTCAGATAATAGGCTGTTAGACCATAATCATCTTCAGCAATGAGGGGTTAGCAGTTTTATCTACTTGGTGTACCTACAGTTTGTTTTCTGTGCTTTATGTGGTACGAACAACTTGGTACCACGTCTATCACGAGGACATGGAGTCGTAAGTAAGAATCGGTTGCTAGAATCTTTGGTGGTGAGGGGTTGCCAACTTTTGCTAGTTGATATACCTTTTATTTTTTTTGCCAGTGTACCTCATGATAAGAACGATACGGTACCATGTCTATCACGGGGAGACGGACTTGTAAGTAAGAATCGGTTGCTAGAAGGGCTTCGCGAGGGGCTTGAAACTTTAAACTTTGATCTGTTTCTAAATATTACAAGTAAAGAGTATTATCAACATCATATAGTAGATTTTTGGGATCCCATCGACACCTTTGGTCTTGTTTAATGCCGTCGTCACGAGATAGCTTCATTTTGTTCAATTCGTCCGTAGGCGCCTATCGAGTATCAAAATTTCATTACGTTGGTCTGTACCTCAAATATTTTAAGCTCCAGTGAAAACAGTGGTCCTTATTCCTACTACCTTCAAAACAGGTGCAATCCCAAGTACTTAAAGAACTGGTTCTGTTGAACCAAGAGCAAATAAGCCAATAGAACCTCTGTGTTTGGTTCCTTGCAGCAACTATGGATACCCCGACAAAACTGAGCTGAGCTAGAGGTACTTGATGAGCTTTGAGTTGATGCCCGTCTACTTCCCTCTTCGCCCCTGCAAATTAAGAGGAAAAAGTGCAGTAGGCTTGCTGACCCGCTCTGCAGCGAGTCACATGTGACGTCACAATGGTAGACAACCAATCGGCTTTTACTTTCGAAATTTCTTCTCCGGGGATTGGCTGCGAAATAGCTGTTTCTAGAAGTAAGGAATTGTGATGTTTCATGTGCTCCTACCCTCCGCTCGCTTCCATCGGACAGGGTATAGGGAATATATTCGACTCCGCATGGTCGTGTTACAGAGATAGGGAGACGGTGGTTCTGGGGCTTATTTGTTCTTGGTTGAACGAATTCACGCTGATTTGGCCGGAAATGATTTGACCCGCACCGAGCCACGTCGAAAAGTGTCAAATTGTGTGTAGCCTACATGCAAAGGAAACTCCACTAAATTTGGGTGCAAGGCGATATTGACCTTTTACAGGTTTCCAGTGATGTAGATAATTTTATGTCATTTAAAATAAAAAGCCTTTTTGATTTTAATATTAAGCCTTTGTGCTTGAAAAATAGAGGGGTTGCCCACTCTCGATTTTAGTGTACAGCAAGTGCGCGGTGCCCGGTTGCCACGTGTTAAAACATCAAAATCAGCATGTTTAGAAGAGGGAATAAATTAATTTATGGCCGGCACCGGTGCCCGGGAGTGGGTAAGCCCATCGGTAAGAACAACAATTCATTATGTAAAAAAAAAAAAAAATGACTCACCCACCACCTACGACTCATAAAAAGCCGTTCGGTATTGTGGTGGGTGGATAATAAAGGTTAACTTCAGACATCGAGGTTGATATCGGAAAATAACACTGAGACAGCTATTGAAAATAACCTATCCGAGCCGAAGGCGAGGTAGGTTATGAAAAATATCTACCGAGCCGAAGGCGAGGTTGATATTTTTAAATGGCCGTCGAGGTTGTTATTCTGATATGAACCGAGATGGAGGTATGTTAACTATTATAACTTTTTCGAACAGAATATTTTTCATAGGTAGGACTTATTCTTCTTTTGTTGTACTCTGTCGCTAACGGGGTAGGGAATTTTATTTTCGTGAAGTACAACCCAAGCCTAGTGTAGACCTACTAAAATGACTGTTGTTGGGACCCAAGCACTTCAGTTTCTACGAATAGTCTTTCACTTTTTTCGCGATTCAGATGCCATCTAGCGGCCATGAAAGCTACTGATCTTCTAAAACGACTCCGCTAGGGGTCGTGCAAGTAAAGGTAAATAAACAAAACCACGTGTTGACAAGAAATTCCAGACAAAGAAAGTGGTAAATGCTGAATAACTAGCTTTTGGAAAGCAAGGGATAGTAGTGTGTTGTTTCAGTTGACATGCTGAATTTTCAGTGGAAATCTGATTGTGACAAGGTATGACCTAGGGCATAGGTTGGTCGTCTAAGAGAGTAAGATGTTCTGTCATTTTTTCAATGCTGAATAATTAGCTTTTGGAAAGCAAGGGATAGTAGGATGTTGTTTTAGTTGACAAGCTGTATTTTCAGTGGAAATCTGATTGTGACAAGGTATGACCTAGGGCATAGGCTGGTTGTCTAAGAGAGTAAGAGGTTCTGTCATTTTTTAAACTTATTTTATTTTATATTTTATTTTTATACAATTTTTAATTATTTTTTATGTTTTTTTACTAAAAGTATTGTTTTTAAATAATTTTTTGGAGGTCAGCTTCTACTTTTCAATATTTGAGGAAAAGTGCTCGATAAATTCAGTATTTGAGGAAAAGTGCTCGATAAACTTCTGCGGAGGCTGATACGGCTTCGTATCATCCTCTGTGGAGGCTGATACGATATCGTATCATCCTCCCAAAAATTTATTGTCATAATATAACTACCTGTGGGACATAGGAAAATATACATTACATATCTGTTCGAGAAAAGTTATTGGTTATTAAATTATAGGAAATGAGAATCTGTAAGGTCAGGTCCCTAAGCTTGTTTTCTTCCAGGACAGTATAAATCATCGAAACGTTCGGAAGCGGCTCGAAAACTCAATAAACGAACTGAACAAACGCTTATGTCAAGCTGACGGTGAACTCAAATCGTTCCGAGGGACTAATAAGCTTTTGACGTCGGCAGTGGCAAGACTAGAACGTGAGAAGTTGGTGCTGGAAGATCAACTGCTAAAAAGTAAGTTATACTTTTCGCATAGCCTACTGCGTATTTCCCCTTACTACCTTCCAGCTTCTGTATACGTATTTAAAGTTTAACTGAAAAGCCAACTCATTTGTGTGTCATTTAATTGGATACACTGAATTATTTGGATTCTGCAAAGGGATTTTTTTTTATTTTCCACTATCTGCTCTAGTTATGAGGCTCAGAATATCCCCAGCCGTCCCCACAGCGTAAATTCTAATATGACGCGGGAAATTTTAATCTCAACACAAATGCGGCTTTTCAGTGGGCAGTGGTGAGATTGGTGAAGATTGCTTAGTGCCTGAACAAAAAAAAATGATAAATCTTTCTCGTAAGGCATACAGCAAAAATATAAGCGCATAGAGGCACCACAAATCACACGGAAATTCCACTATTTGAAAATTGATTATTCGTGAATAGCGGAACAAAGAAGTAACTCCTTTTCAGCGGGTCTTCAAGCCAATTTAAGTGAATAATTGATGGGTAACTAGATTGTCCTATCCTAGCCCTTTTCGGTTAAACTATTAAAGGACCTGTCATACCTGTAATACAAATGCAAAATCCGGAATCGATCCGTACATTATTTTTCATGCCGTACGTTCTAAACCCTTGAACAACACCACAACCACACTGATTCTCACACTTCCCGTGTTTTGCTTCTTTCGATGCGTGTAATGCTCACGACAATTGTTTGCGAGAAGCTCATCAGTCGTCAACTGTTTTTCCGGAAATTTTCCGTGTTCTTGTCAAGGGTCCTGAAAAAAGGCTGAAAACAGCCAAAGCCGTGGGTATTCGGTTAAAACAACTATTTTGAATATTGGTTTTCAAACAGTTTATAGTGCGAGGCTAGGGTTTCTTTAAATGATGAATATCCTTGAAGTTGCTAACCGCACGGTAGTGAATTCATTCCACCTTTTCTCTCATGCTTTCGTTGCAATACATTTACTATGCCGAAGGCGAAGAGCCATAGCTCGGTTTGTCAGGGGCTGGTGCAATCTCGTCGATAGGGTGTAGTGGAAAACAGATTTTTGTTTATTGGCAAGCATAACTCTCAAGGTATATTGAATAAATGGCTTATACAGCTTTGCCTTAACCCAGTTAACAATGAGCAGAAGAGCTGATTGCACAAAGGTGATAACTCGCCTTTTTGGGCAAATTGAGTTATGAGCACCATCTGGTACACATTTTTACGCTCTTTCTCCCTGTGCTATCAGAATCTTCGCCAGATCACTCCCTACAGAGAAAATCAGTCGACAAAGGTGATAACTAGCTTTCGATATACAGACTTCCCAAACTTTGAACGCCATTGTCTCGAAACTAGCAAAAAGTAGTTATCACCTTTGTGCGCTCAGCTATTGGTTGTGCTTAGTTTTCTTTTCATTGAAATTTATTTGGGGTTTTGGATATTTTAAATAGTATTCGAGTTTCTTGTCTTTTTTTTTGTCTGCCTTCGCCATTTTCGTCTGCAGATTAGTCGATCCGATGTGATCAGAGGAGCTCGTTTTATTGTTATATTTGTTTTTGCGTATTGGCTAAATTTATCATCAGTTTTGTTGAAAAATAAAACAGTCATTCATACCGGTTCAAGTGAGGCTCACATGTGATTACATTAAACACGACCGGATTGGTTGCCTCGAAGAGAAAATAAGGTACAAATAGCTAACAAAAAAGGATAAAAAAAAGCCCACAGTAGTCAAGACAGTCTTTTGGGCGGTCGCCGGCTCTGCCAGTTCGATGCCTTCATATTTAGGGGGGAAATGAATATTGCACATTCTTGTGAGATAGGATATGTTTGGGAATGGGCATATATGTAAGCTCATATCTGGCCGTGCAGGAGGTGGTGATTTAATGCGAACTGCAGCAAGGTTGGAAATACGTCTGTTCTCCTAGGTTGGAGCACTCTAGTAGCCTTCCGTACTTTCTGAAGATTTGTGAGCAAAAGATCGAACAAGACTGAGGCCTCCTTTCGTTTTAGGAAAGTCTTTGACGGTTTCTCGGCCCAGCAAAAATTCAAAGGTGAAATTTTCAGATAGTTTGAGTTTCTCTGAAGGAGACTGAATTTTTTTACAGTTTATTCGGCTTTCATTTATTGATTTTGGTACGTGAAGTGGACTTATAGTTCGAGTAAAGTTTCTGAAATGTTTGTGTAGTGTTACAGTTGATTGACATGAAATAAGAACCCAAATATTCTAAAGAAACGTGCTCTGTTCTACCCACCTGAACTAGGCGAAAACAGTTAAGCGCAAACAAACTTATTACTAGTTTTTATTCAGTTTTCCTCAGTACGTCACCTCCCCCGCCCACCCTCCAACCCAAGAAGCAGAAAGCATTGATTGTATTCATTGTCTCTACTGATAGGCTTAAAGTTTAACTGAAAAGCAAACTTATTTGTGTGTCATTTAATTGGATACACTGAATTATTTGGATTCTGCAAAGGGAATTTTTTGATTTTCCACTATCTGCTCAGTTATAAGGCTCAGAATATCTCCGGCCGTCCTCACAGCGTAAATTCTACTATGACGCGGGAAATTTTAATCTCAAAACAAATGCGGCTTTTCAGTGGGCAGTGGTGAAATTGGTGAAGATTGCTTAGTGCCTGAACAAAAAAAAAATGATGAATATTTCTCGTAAGGCATACAAAAAAATACAACCCGTATGGAAATAATTCAAGTCGTAAACGATCGTTTTTTTTACAATTGTATTATGGGACATTCCGATCGTAAACGATCGTTTTTTTACGATTGGAAACAGTTGTTTACGATCGTATTTTTACGATCGGAAACGATCGTTTTTTCCCAATTGTATTATGGGACATTCCGATCGTAAACGATCGTTTTTTACGATTGGAAACAGTTGTTAACGATTGTATTTTTACGATCGGAAACGGTTGTTTCCAATCGTAATTTAAGGGCCGGGAACTGTTGTTTCCATCGAATTTTCACGATCGGGAACGGGTGTTTCCCGACTGGGTGTTTCAACTTACCCTGCACCCCACCCCTAGCCTAGTCCCTGGCCCTGAACTGCAACGACTTCTATTCTATCCAAGTATTCCAACCCCAACGAACCTTTCATTTTCTGTGTTAGTATCGATGGAGATTTGCGTTGTTCCATATAGAGGCAAATATTTTTGTTTCCCAAATTATCTATTAAACGGCAACACTCTTAAACAAGACCAAAGGTTCCGATGGGATCCCAAAAATTCAATATTTGATCCAGACAATTAGGTTTTGTCTTCGCCAGGCCAAACAGCTAATCATTAAGAAATCCAAGCTCAGATATGGATTCAGCATGTGCGTTTACCTGTCTATAAGCCGATCGAAACGATCCTAGCTTACTTCTGTGAATTTTGCAGTTCTGGCGAAATTCAAAAACTACTTGTCCGGCGAAAAACTAAAGCTCAAAAACGGATTCACTGTATATCCTTACCCCTATATCCAACATCTAATCAACTTGAAATAAAATTTAACTTTTAACAAATTTTCCGGTTTTGGCCGGATTCCGGGCGAACTACTTGTCCGGCGATAAAACGGTTTTCGTATTCTTGTTCCGCATGCCTTCTTACCCCTACATCAAACATCTAATCAACTTCAGATAAAACTTTAACTTCTAACAAACTTTCCGGTTTTGGCCGGATTCCGGACGAACTACTTGTCCGGCAAGAAAACGGTTTTCATATTCTTGTTCAGCATGCCTTCTTACCCCTATATCGAACATCTAATCAACTTCAAATAAGACTTCTACTTTTAACAAACTTTCCGGTTTTGGCCGGATTTCGGACGAACTACTTGCCCGCGAGAAAATGTTTTTCATATTCGTCTTCAGCGTGTCTTCTTACCCCATAATCGACTATCACATTAGCTGTTTAAAAAAAATTTGCTTTCCCCTTAATTTAAACCCCCTCCCCCACCCCTAAATGTAAAGCTACAGGGCCCATCTACGAACTCGACCTTACTCTTGACCCAAAGAATGCTCACACCAAGTTTCATCAAAATATCTCATTCCCTTCGAGAGTTATCGTGCTTACAGACGGACGGACAGACGGACAGACGGACGGACAACTTTTGCGATGTCATAGGTATCCCTCCACTTACGTTTTGGGATCCCAAAAATCACCAGAGGAAGGTTCTCGGGAAGGTTTAGCACCATAGAGGGGGCTTCGACTACGAAAGATGCTTTTGAAATATTTTGCGCTTCAAAAAAAAGTGAAAGTAGCAAAAACACGGATGACAGTTCTCAACTTCAAGCATTTCCACGGCTTTTATTTATTTATTATAAATAAACAACTGAAAACGATCGTAAACAGTTGTTTACGATCGGGATTTCAGATTCTCCATTTTTGTTAAACTTTTCGATCGTTTGCACATTAAAAAAAGAATTAACTTCCCTTCCATCGTTGTTGAGATTCAGGTCTTGTTTCAGGTCTTGAAAACCGAACCAAATTTTCCCGATTGAAAACGACTACCGATCGGAAACAACTGAAAACGATCGTAAACAGTTGTTTTATGACACTTGAAAAAACAATTATGCAAAACTAAAAACTAATCAACTTTCTTATTGCCGTAGTTAGAAATCGGGTCTGTATTTATCGTCTTGAAAATAAAAACAATTGTTTCCGATCGAAAACAGTTGAAAACGATCGGAAACAATTGAAAACGATTGTTAAATTACGATCGTAAAAAAAAACGATCGTAAAATTACGATCGTAAAAAAACGATCGTAAAAAAACAATCGTAAAATTACGATCGTAAAAAAACAATCGTAAAATTACGATCGTAAACAACCGTTTCCAATCGTTAACAATTGTTTACGATCGAAAACAACTAAAAACGATCGTAAACAGTTATTTAATGACACCTGAAAAAATCGATCGTAAACAGTTGTAAAATTATGATTGAAAACAGTTGTTTCCGATGGTTTACGATTGGGATTTTAGTTTCAGCTTTTTGTTAAACTATTTTGATTATGCAAAACTAAACACTAATCAACTTTCTTATTGCCGTAGTTAGAAATCAGGTCTGTATTTATCGTCTTGAAAATAAAAACAATTGTTTCCGATCGAAAACAGTTGAAAACGATCGGAAACAATTGAAAACGATTGTTAAATTACGATCGTAAAAAAACGATCGTAAAAAAACAATCGTAAAATTACGATCGTAAAAAAACAATCGTAAAATTACGATCGTAAACAACCGTTTCCAATCGTTAACAATTGTTTACGATCGAAAACAACTAAAAACGATCGTAAACAGTTATTTAATGACACCTGAAAAAAACGATCGGAAACAGTTGTAAAATTATGATTGAAAACAGTTGTTTCCGATCGTTTATGATTGGGATTTTAGTTTCAGCTTTTTGTTAAACTATTTTGATTATGTAAAACTAAACACTAATTAACTTTCTTATTGCCGTAGTTAGAAATCAGGTCTGTATTTATTCGTCTTGAAAATAAAAACAATTGTTTCCGATCGAAAACAGTTGAAAACGATCGGAAACAATTGAAAACGATCGTTAAATTACGATCGTAAAAAAACGATCGTAGAATTACGATCGTAAACAACCGTTTCCAATCGTTAACAATTGTTTACGATCGTTAACAACTGTAAACAATTGTTAACAATTGTAAACGATCGTTAACAACTGTTTACGACTTAATTATTTCCATACGGGAAGCACCACAAATCACACGAAAATTCCAATATTTGAAAATCGATTATTCATGAATAGCGGAACAACGAAGTAACTCATTTTCAGCGGGTCTTCAAGCCAATTTAAGTGAATAAATTGATGGGTAACTAGATTGTCCCATCCTAGGCCTTTTTGGTTAAAATTTAATCATATAGCCTTGAGGTAGTTTAAATTTCGAAATCTCAGCCCTCGCTTCTCATTTCCCAATTCTCTTACAAATTAGCGTTTTTGACTGAAGGAGGACTATTGAGTGCGATAGAGGGAGTAACGAGAAGTGACTATCAAACCAAATTCTCGATTCTGCAGAATTGCAAAGCTTTCCCGGTTGTCGTCTTCGACAAAAACGCAAGAAAACGAGAATCACCTCAATAGTCAAAGAACGCGAATTGGGAGAATCGTGAGGAGAATTGAGATAAATATGCAACTAATATTTTCGCCTCCGTTATTTGAGATTGGCACTGTCACCGATGGCCAAGTCAGGCAGTCAGTTGCTGACTGCCACCACGGCCACCAACAAAAGCATACCCACAATAACTTTAAAACTGAAGAACAAAGTAGAAAAAATAACAGACGCCAGGGCTAGTTACGAAAAGCCGCCGTGCTCAAGGTCGCCCAGCATGCTACAGGGATTTGTAGCCACACTGGGCACTTGGGCAGAGGAACCGAGTTGTACAAGAACCGAGCGCTACAAAAATAGTTTTATACGAATTTTGAAACAAACTACATACGTTTTCCCCACAATGTTTTAACTGTTTAATCTTGTATTGGTAATTTTTTACTATTATGCCATATTGTGTACAACCACCTTATTAGATCCTACGTAATTATGATGTACCTGACACAAACGGCAAGTCCGGCAAAGTAATGCTGTGAAAGTTCGTTTTGAAATAAAGTATCAAGGGACACCAAAGCGAGTTCTCGGACGCAACCAACCTCCTTCTCAGTTTGAGTATCCGGTTGAGTATCCGCAACGGATTCCGGTTGATCAGTATTCAGTTGACCGCAAGAGCAACCAAGCGGCCCACATCCAGCCCCACTAGATAGTATATAATAATGCTGCATCAAACCTTGAAACTGGTTGTTGCTAATCACGAGTTGCCGGAAACTTGTTTAGAAAACAGCAACACCTGCTTCTAAACTAGTTCCTCGACACGTTATGAGACCACCCTAGCTCCTACAACCAGGTGTCTGTCTTTCGGCTAAACAGGTGTCCATAGTTGAAAAGGCTTGTCCCACGCTGGTAATTGAGCTGCTACTTTGCTCTGGAACTGGTTACCCTTTGGAGAGACATGTAAATGGGCTGATAAACGATAGCGGTGTGCTTTTGTATGAGAACCTTTTCTTTGCCGAAACTCTTTTTTACGATCCTTGCAGCGATCAAAATAGCGTGGTGATTGTCTGTCCGATATTTGGCAGTTGGCCTGGTAGCTTGACGACGACGTTATTCTTTCCCGGCAGGAAGAAATGGGATATATTGGTTTCAGGAATCCGAACATCCTGGACCTCTTTAGATTTTTATGGCGCTTGCAGCTTCGCTCAAGTGCCATATACCGATCACTTTTCGGTCGGTCGGTCGGTTTCATCTGTCAGGCCACTGTTCTCGAGTCAGGGTACTTCCAGAAGTGCTAGTACGATGAAACTTAGCAGGCGTATTAGGGACCCGACCAAACTAACTTGGAAATAGTCATTTCCCCGACCAGACCACCGTAGGGGCAGTGGAGGGAGGGGGAATCCGGAATATTGACATATGTATAACTTTTGAACGGAGAACCGGATCTTAATGAAACTTGACATTTGGAAAGAGCTCGTGTCTCAGAAGTCACACTTCAAGCACGAAATGGATCCGGTGACTCTGGGGGGAGATGGAGGAGGAGAATCAGAAATCGTGTGACATGTTCAGAGTGGACGGATCGGGATGAAACTTGGTGGGAAGAACAAGCACAAACCCTAGATAAACAGTTGACAAGACCGGACCGGATCCGAGCACTGTGGGGGGAGTTGGAGGGAGGGTTCCGGAATTCCGGTGATCCCGAGTTAAGATGCTTACACATGTGCTATGACAACGAAACTTAGTAGGCGTATCAGAGACTCTACCGTCTTAACATAAGAACAGTCGTTTCTCCGGTTTGACCATCGCGGGGGAAGTGGAGAGAGGGTGAATCCAGAATCTTCTGATATGTCCAGCTTTTGAACTGGTGATCGGTGACTGGTGACATTTGAAAAGAGCTCGTGTCTCAGAAGTCACCCTTCAAGCACGAAATGGATCCGGTGACTTTGGGGGGAGATGGAGGAGGAGAATCAGAAATCGTGTGACATGTTCAGAGTGGACGGATCGGGATGAAACTTGGTGGGAAGAACAAGCACAAACCCTAGATAAACAGTTGACAAGACCGGACCGGATCCGAGCACTGTGGGGGGAGTTGGAGGGAGGGTTCCGGAATTCCGGTGATCCCGAGTTAAGATGCTGACACATGTGCTATGACAACGTAACTTAGTAGGCGTATCAGAGACTCTACCGTCTTAACATAAGAACAGTCGTTTCTCCGGTTTGACCATCGCGGGGGAAGTCGAGAGAGGGTGAATCCAGAATCTTCTGATATGTCCAGCTTTTGAACTGGTGATCGGTGACTGGTGATTCTTCTTTTGAGAAGAGTTTAGTTTTTTGGGTTCCTCAACTGGCCGTTTAAAGCCTTTGGCAGGTTGGCAGTTTGAGGATTCGCCTGTTGCTTTTTTTTTAGTAAATAAATAAATCAGTTCTTAAAAAAAATGTCGGAATCTAGCTGTTTAGTCTTCGTACATTTTTTTTTATCTGTCTCGTCATTTTTCCGGAATCTGGGTCTTTATTACGATCTCAGGCAGCCGTGCTCGTCCATTTCTGCAAATCTTCCCATAATTACCAGAGTTATTCATTTGCATTATATTGACTTGATTAAATTTCTAAAGTCAATTCAGTCATTCTAGATACGAGTCCACGTCCACCTTTTATTTCAAATACTATTAATTTCTGTTAAACCTTCCGATACAGGTTCAGGTTCTTTTTAATAATAAATTAAATAACAAAATGTCCAGAACCCGGCTGAGAAGACAAATTCGTAATGCACGGGATGGAAAGACTTCTAACTAAATACAACGTTTATGATTCACTACATGCCATTCATACTAATGGAAATATGCCTGTTCTTCCGTCAGCACCCGGTCCCCAACACCACCCATTGACACGTCCAGCAAAACCAGCAATAAAAATAAAAACTAAAAGATAACCAGAACCGAGGAAAAGGGATTTCAGTCCAAGGAAAGACCCTGGACCGAGTATTCACAATCCCCCAGGTCCAGTATCTCCAAAAACCAGATAAAATGGGAACAAACTTAACCTCCCGAAGGCAATCCGTTAGAGGAACTCCCGCGTTGTATTCCAACTACCGGCTGATCCTTGTGCGAAGTTACCATTTATACTCTAAATGACCATTTAGAGTGTGTACTCTATATAAAAGTCCGAAATACGCCGATGATCATAGGGAAGAACAATAAACGTCACCAAAACAAATCCCCAAAATTTGCCAATCAATCAATCAACCAACCAGTCAACAACGTTTGTTGTGGTGATGTCTCTATTTCTTCGCTAGGCACACGGCGATTCTTCGTCGGTTCGAAGAGTTAGTCGTCAATAGTATTGTCCCACTTGCCATCTAGCAAGAACAAATAATCAGATAGAACTTCTGAAAACCCTGACAAAACTGTAGCTTTGAGCTGATGTTGATACCCGTTTACTCCTCTTCCGTCTTCGCCGTTGCTCATCGCACAAGAAATGGTGAAGGAGGCGTACTTCGCGTGCTGACCCGCTCTGGAGCCCGTCCATAGAACAATTAGATTCGACTACTCATTTTCCTCCTCCACGGGTTGACAGCGATTTAGCTTTTTGTAGAGGTAACGAAACGTGATGTGGCGCGAAGCTACTAACCTCAGCTCGTTCGTAGCGGATGGGGTATGGGGAAATACTCGATCCCACATAATCATATTACAGAGATAGGGAGACGAAGGCTCTGTCAGATTATTTGTTCTGCATCTAGGGAGAAGATTAGTTAGGCCCGACTGCTCGTTTTTTTCTTTTTTTTTTACAGTAGTTTCCCGCTACGAACGGAACGCAGAGCTACTAACCTCCGCTCGTTCGTAGCGGATAGGGTAAGGGTGAAAACTCGACGAAGCTGATTGGAAAAGGAGAAGTCGAAGCTGATTGGTTCTATGGACGCGCTCCAGAGCGGGTCAGCGCGCGAAGGCTCTATGGACGCGCTCCAGACGCGCTCCTACGAACATAATCGCATGCAGCGACTATGAAAACCCTGACAAAACTGAGCGGACCTAGAGGTGTTTACTGTAGCTTTTGAGCTGAAGTTGATATCTCCTCTTCCGTCTTCGCCGTTGCTTATCGCAGAAGAAACGGTGAAGGAGGCGTACTTCGCGCGCTAACCCGCTCTGGAGCGCGTCCATAAAACCAATCAGCTTTTACTTCTCCTTTTCCCTCCCGTGGGTTGACCGCGATTTAGCTATTTGTATAGAGGTAACGAAACGTGATGTGGCGCGAAGCTACTAACCTCCGCTCGTTCGTAGTGGATAGGGTGTGGGGAAATACTCGACTCCACGTAGTCATATTACAGAGATAAGGAGACGAATTAAGGTTCCGTCAGATCATTTGTTCTTGCATCTAGGGAGAACATTAGTTAGGCCCGACTGCTCCTTTTTTTCTTTTTTTTTCAATACGCCTTCGCTTCGTTTCAAAAGCTCAGTGTTTCCTTTTTTCTGTCTTGCAACTGCATTACTTCCTTGATTTATTGTCGAGTACGTAACAAAACTCAGTCATTAATTTTGTATTTGATTGCTGTATTTACGGAGCTGTCTTTTCTTGTTTGGATGATTATGAAACGGCTGCATGATTTCCCTTGTTTTTTTTGTCTTCTTTATTTCCCTTTTTTCGCATCGTCTTTATTGATTAATTTAAAGTTAGTTGATTTTGACGGCCCTCACAGGCCGATTCGTTCTTTTATGCAGCCAAAGTTACATGTCTATGCGGTGTATATTATAGTGTGTTACGATATTTTTTATTTATTTAGTCTATGTTATTTTAGTATTTTATTTGTATAATACAAATAAATAAACTTAAAAAAAAACTTGAAACTTCTGACATTTTGCTGATTTCGTACTTAGCCGATATGTAAAGAAAAAGAGGATGACAGAGACACTACTTACTTCCAGTACGTCACAGGCTTTTCCAAACAACATCACGCTTACATCATCATGAGAGATCTGTCCCCTGTTAAGCATTCCTTTCTGTCTTTTAGTCAAGGTACAAGAGAATACAGTCATTCCCATGTACTGATATGACGTTATTCATTTTGCCCCCAGTAGAGAACGCACGTTTTTCGTGCAGCTTAAATCGAGGATGTGGTCTAATACGTTGTGTGTTTGTAATGTTAGTGACAGAAACTACTGAGGCGAACATTGATTCCTGTCAAATCATTCTTATGAGGTGTAATTTATATGTATTAATGTGACATAAATCATTTATCCCCTCAGCAGGTAACGCACGTTTAAACCCAAGATGTTGTATACTATTTTACATGTCCTTGATGGCAGTGACAGAAACTGCTGAGAATAAATTTTTTAATTAGCAACCAGCCATCGCGACACCATGTCCTGTCAGTAGCATGGTTCTGAGTTCAGTATTGCTTCCAAAAAATAGCATAAATATGGATAAAATATTAATTGGAGAATTTTGACATGGACTTGGCAATAGTATTGTTGTCACGAGTCCGCTGTCAAATTGATGAGTTAGCAAGTTAACGTTTTGTGATTGAGAAACACTCATAATTCAACGATCACAATGCCAACGATTCAAAATGCCCACCATAAATGCCAGCCCATCAAATTCCCTGAGACAAGTTCTAGTAGATTCCTTGAGCAAGATTTCGGTAGAATCCCTGAGCAAAATTCCGGTAGGTCCCCTGAGCAATAATCCGTTAGATTCCCTACAAATCATCAAGTTCTTCCTTGAGCAAGATTTCGGTAGAATCCCTGAGCAAAATTCCGGTAGGTCCCCTGAGCAATAATCCGTTAGATTCCCTACAAATCATCAAGTTCAGGTGAATGTGACAAGTTTTAACTGGCGCGGCTTCACCGCACCAGTCAAAATTTACCGGATTTTTTTTCCACAGACCTTCTGGGGGGGGGCAGCATCCCTCCACGGAACGCCCCTGAAGCTAAGTGTTGTCGCTAAGTCAAGTCAGTAACTGTCTACTTGGGTAGCTCTTCCTTTTGACTGCATGAAAATAGTGGTAGCGTATCCAGGGTTGGTCACCAAAACCCGGGTGTACGAGTTACTTACTTCAGGATACTTTGGGTTACTCAGGGTTACTTTGGGTTACTTTGGGTTCAAAAGAGGCTGTTTTCATTGCAGAAAATTACTAAGAATGGCCAAAAACGCAGAAAATTTCTCGCCTGCGGCGAAATTGGAGCATTCAGATCAATGTTTTAGTGCAAAAAACGCTTTAAAAGAGCAAAAAATACAAAAATTTTGGGTGACATTGGGTTACTTTGAGATACTTTTGGGTTACTTTCCAGGGTGTACGAAGTTACTTTTGGTGACCAACCCTGGGTAGCGTATTCTAGCTCCCACAGACAATAGTATGGAGGGAGCTAGAATACTGGATTACTGATCTTTTTATGAGCCTATGCTGTTCTTTATTCGTCAAACTGATGGATCCCTGCATGGTATACGATGCGTAGTTAGGAAAAAAAAAACGGATTTTTCGTCATCTGTGAAGCTCTTTCATGTATCTGCGCAGATTTTGGTCCGTAAAATAGAATATGACGGTGTCAGGCTCCCTGGCACCATTTCTGTTTTGCGTCCCCACCCACTGCCAACGAGGACTGCAAAGTGTTTTGCTTGGCCATTATATAGATAATGAAGCAGAAAATGTCTCGCCTTCGGCGAAATTGGACCATTCAGATCAATGTTTAGTGCAAAAAACGCTTTAAAAGAGCAAAAAATACAAAAATTTTGGGTGACATTGGGTTACTTTGAGATACTTTTGGGTTACTTTCCAGGGTGTACGAAGTTACTTTTGGTGACCAACCCTGGGTAGCGTATTCTAGCTCCCAAAGACAATAGTATGGAGGGAGCTAGAATACTTTTCTAGAATAGAATACTTTTGGTGACCAACCCTGGCCCCTGGGTAGCGTATTCTAGCTCCCACAGACAATAGTATGGAGGGAGCTAGATTACTGATCTTTTTATGAGCCTATGCTGTTCTTTATTCGTCAAACTGATGGATCCAAAAACGGATTTTTCGTCATCTGTGAAGCTCTTTCATGTATCTGCGCAGATTTTGGTCCGTAAAATAGAATATGACGGTGTCAGGCTCCCTGGCACCATTTCTGTTTTGCGTCCCCACCCACTGCCAACGAGGACTGCAAAGTGTTTAGCTTGGCCATTTTTCGTCATCTGTGAAGCTCTTTCATGTATCTGCGCAGATTTTGGTCCGTAAAATAGAATATGACGGTGTCAGGCTCCCTGGCACCATTTCTGTTTTGCGTCCCCACCCACTGCCAACGAGGACTGCAAAGTCTTTTGCTTGGCCATTATGTAGATAATGAAGTTTCATTTCCGTCGCCGGTAATAAGTTTAAAGAAGTTGCGTTTTTTGCCTTCATCCAGTTAACCGACCTACAAGATTTCCCACTATAAGTCGTTTTCTTCCTTCGGTTAACCGACCTAAGTTCTTATAAGCCGTTCTTTTGTCTCCGTTCGCCGGTCGGTTAACCGACCTGTGGACTGAGGCGGGAGGTTCATCCAACCGACCTACGCTCTTGGCACGGCGCGAAATTCAAAATTCTCATTGGAGAGATAGGCGCCGGCGACGGGATGACGCCATGTTTTCTTATAAGCCGTTTTTAGAGCTCACTCGAACCGACCGGCGAGACGAAAAAAGGGTCAATAGTGGCAAATAGGTCGGTTCCATCCGAATTCCAAGTGTAGTTTTAGGCTGGAGTCAAAGTGGGACCTTCATTTGGAGGCTGTATCCCGACGAAAAATTTGTAGCCTGTCTAGTTGTATGGTAGTTGCACGAAAAAGTTGCGTGTATTGATATCCAGTAGTAGAGAATACTTTAATTTAATGTGCCTCACACTGGGCTAATCTTAAGCATTAGTAATCACTAGCATCCTGCCTTCCTCCAGTAGCATCCAGTCTTGCTATAGTAGCATGTAGTAGCATCAGTTTCTTACAACTTCATACGACTTTTTTCAGATAATTTTCATCGGGATAATGGCAGCCCTCTCATAAACACAGTATCTTGATTTAAAGTCCGTAACAAAACCTGGACATACTTGTGTATGGGACATACACAAGTATTGTTAAAGTCTTAAAGCACTACTGTTACAAGAAATTATCTTTTCATGATGAAATGGCTCGGAAATATCGTTTTTCGAAAATACCGTTGCTCTCCACGTGGAATAAGCGTTTTTCTTGTTAGCTATGAAGGGTCTTTCATGAAGGAAATTAACAATCACGGCGTTGCCGAACCAGATCAAGGTACCAGAAGGCAGTGAATGTATGTGCGATTTTTTCGGCGATAATTGGACTTTAATGGAAGGATGCTGCTTTATAGGAGGAGTTTGTTTGAAGCAGTTTTTAGGTCCTTTAATGGACGGAAAATTTTGCTGGTACCACAGGTAGTGAGGAGATTGTTTGAAGCAGTTTTTATGTCCTCTTTACATTCGTATAAATAGGCAATGTCGTAAACCAGCCGAGTTTCTTCTCCGGCCGAATGGCCAATCTTATCAGGTTCGCTGAAGATCTATACATCTTTCTTCGATGCTTTATCTTTGACTCTCGTTTACCGATAGGAATCGCGCGGCCTACTAACATACTAATCTGCATAACTATTTGTTACTCAAGCATTCCAATAGGTAGATGTGTATGTGGTTCCGCCGCCTTTGTACACCATGGACTCACGCTTCGGAAAGTATTTATCTGGACGACATGTTTCGGTCTCACATTTCGACAGCGAGTTTTTGATTTAGTTAGACTTCCAGTACCAAAATTTGGCTCTAAATGAGTTTGTGTTTATTTGTGAAGTGAGAGGCGCGAAAGGTTTTGTCAGTATTATATTTAGTCTATTTATTTGTTTTATTTCATAGCTGGGCTACAACATTGCGAACCATGGGTGTGTTAAGTTATTCGTATTGTTTCCGGAAAGTTGCAATTCAACCGAAAAAATCCTTGTCTCGGCTTCATTAAAAAAAAATGTCTCGGCTCTTCCTCGTGTTTTGTATCTTTCCCCGTTCTGGACCATCTTCAGTAACGAAAATCTTCGCCTAATTTGTTCCATTTTTTTTTTGGTTTTCCAAGTATTCACTACCCCCCCCCCCCCGGACAAGAAACAGCCACCTCATAAAAAAGTTCGGTGTAGCTGATCCTTCTGCGGCTGTCCTGAAATTCAGTGACATAATGTATCATCGAGTACATGATGAATTTTCATGAATTTTTCAGGCCCAGTTAGAAATTGTGTCTAAATTTTGTGTGTTTGTACTGTTATTTATCTTGAGTTGTTTTTCGTTGTTCTCTTTACTCCGCTTTGGCGGGTTACAAATAAAATATATATATATTGGTTATTTGGTTGTTGTTATAGTTTTTTTTTCGTTTTTTACTATATTCCGTCTGTACACTAGACTAGACTGGTTATAAATAAAATTTAATTTAATTTAATTTAAAACCTTTTACAGTAGAGGTATTCTTCTTTGAACATTAGTGAACTTCTACAGCCGAAGTATTTTGGGCAATCCGTACACTTTGTATTTCATCGAGGATTTGGTTTTTGGGATCCGAGAACGTTAATGACGAGATACCTATGACTCCGGAAAGTTTTTCTGTCCGTCTGTCGGATAGCACGATAACCCTCGAAGGGATTGAGATGTTTTTTTTCAAACTTCGTATGAGTATCCTTTGGGTAGAAGTGTGTGTCAGGTTCGCAGATGGGCTTCGTAACTGTATCTTTGGGGGTGTGGGAGGAGGTTTCAGATGAAGGGGCGAAACAAATAACTTTTTAAAGCCAACGTAAGGGTAATAAGATTTTGTGAACCCATATCTGAAACTTGTCTTGTCGCCGTAAAAATAGTTAGCCCGCCGGATGGATCCGGAAATTAGCGTAGTTAGCATTTTATTTACATCGTTGTCTTTCAAGTACTAAACGGCAGCAATTTTCCCACTTATTCCTCAGTAGAAATCACGAAAATCAGAAAATTATTCAGCGAAAATAGCTGCGACCAAAGAACGCATTACAGTGCACTGGTTATGCTATTTTAGAACAGGGATGTATAATCAGACGATTAAACGGATAATTACAATTTTAGTTCTAAAAACACCTAACCGACAAGGGTGTGTCAGCTGTGACTGATGTAAGAAAATCTTACTGTGCTCGTGATAAACTGCGCGGACCATAGCGACGCATAAAATTTGATTAATATGTATAAGATCCAAGTTGTGCCAGCTTGGGAATAGCTTGGGAAGACGATGAGAATCATGAGTTGCGTTTTTGCAGATACCATGGTATCTGTTACCACGGTAACTGGATCTGCAATTAGTCGTTTTGCAGTTACCGTGGTATCTGATACACGGTTGCTCTGCAAAAACGACTACTGCCGAAGTTATACTTTTCGAAGCCATCCCAAAAGAAAACTAATATCCAGGTACATCACTGAGTGCTAAACTTCTTTCTCACCAATTTCACAAAATTTGATGAAAATGAGATGACTTTTCAGATACCACGATCAGTTACCGCGGTCGGACCGTGGTATCTGAATATCAGATATCACGATACCTGCCAGATACCACGATAACTGCAAGAACGCCTTTCAACAGTGTTATCAGATACCACGGTAACTGCGAAAACGACTTTAGACCGTGGTATCAGATACCATGATATCTGCAAAAACGCAACTATCGTCTTGACTAGAAAAGTCTAGAAAAGGATGCAGAATCACAGAAATCATGAAATCACGCAGCAACCTTTTTGTTCCACGAACGTGCAATAAACACTGATAAAACTGCAGATACATTCACTTCCTTCTGGTTCCTACTCACAAGTGACCCACCCTTTGCTCACCGCGTGGATGCAGTTCCGCTGGGATTCTTGATTTCCTTCCATGAGAACCATGAATCATCACTGAACAATTAATAAAGTAATATCTGTGAGTTTTAGGTACCAGTAAGTAATGATTGCTCCATACTTGCTAATATTTTCAGTGTCCTCTTTCATTTTCATATCTTTTTGGGGATCCCAAAACGTAAGTGGCGGGATACCTATGACATCGCAAAAGTTGTCCGTCTGTCTGTCCGTCCGTCCGTCTGTCCGTCTGTTAGCACGATAAATCTCGAAGGGATTGAGATATTTTGATGAAACTTGGTGGGAGGATCCTTCGGGTCAAAGTACAAGTCAAGTTCGAAGATGGGCTCTGTAGCCCTATATTTCAGGGTGGGGGAGGGGTTTCAAGTTAAGGGGCAGAAAAAAGCTGTTTAGATAGTTGATTTAGGGGTAAGGAGACACGCTGAATCCGAATATGAAAATTATTTTCTCGCCGGACAAGTAGTTCGCCCGGAATCCGGCAAAACCGTAAAGTTTGTTAGAAGTAAAAGTTTTATTTGAAGTTGATTAGGTGTTTGATTTGGGGGTAAGGAGACATGCTGAACACGATGGTGAAAACTATTTTCTTGCCGGACAAGTATTTCGCCCGGATCCGGTGAAAACCGGAAAATTTGTTAAAAGCAAAATTTGTATTTGAAGTTGATAAGATGTTCGATTTAGGGGTAAGAAAACGTGCTGAACACGATGGTGAAAACCATTTTTTTGCTGGACAACCAGTTCGTCCGGAATCCGGCCAAAACCGGAAAATTTGTTAAAAAGCAATATTTGTATTTGAAGTTGATTAGATGATAGATTTAAGGGTAAGAAAAAACGCTGAATCTATATATGACAATCATTTTTTAACAGGACATATATTTCGTCCAGAATCCGGTTGAAACCGGATTTTTTTTTTTAGAAGTCAAGGTTTTATTTGATGTTCCGGAAATTTGGCAGAAGTAAACCAGGAAGTTTCGATCAGTATCGTCAAGATAGATATGGCTTATACAGGTATATCTGAACTTGGTTTTCTCAGATGGTCCGTCTGGCCTTAATCTGTTTCTAAATTTTAAGAGTAAAAATATTCAAGGAGTCTGGCGAAGACTGGATCTGGCGAAGACAAAACCTATTTGTCTGGATCAAATATTGAATTTTTGGGATCCCATCGGAACCATTGGTCTTGTTTTGCTTGAAATTGGTTGATATTTTTTATTTGTTTCTTTATTTATTTATCACCCATCATTTCAACAAAGGAGAAGGACGGAATACAAAGAAAAAAACAGAAGGAAAACATTACACTTTCACACGGAAAAAATCAACATTATAAACTGAAAACTCTCTGATCAACAACTGAACGTATTTACATACAGTTCAGTTCAGTTTATTCATAAAAATAATAAGCACCATTAACTCATTATGACCCCACCATAAGGTCTAACATAAGGCCTGGCAATGGGCGGGGCTTAAACAACGTACAAATAAACGTTGAGAATTTTGCTCCAGGGATGGGACTGGATATTTGAATATTACTTACCAATCAGGTTAGAAATAGCGAGATCAGGATCACTTATGTTCTATATTTTAACAATTTTGGTATTTCTTGTCCAAGGAGGGTGCCAAAGTAAGTAAGAAAATCTGTAGAACAAGAATGTTTCATGTCTGAAATCTTGTCTGGTATGGAGGGTGATCCGCAGAGAGGGTGGGTTTGAATGCCTTTTACACTGTATGTAATGTTATATAGCCCACACCTGACGATCGACATATCAAGGGCCGATGCTGCATGCGAACTTTGCCGGGGTAAGTTCGGTTATTCCGAAACAGGAGTAAGGGTTGATAGGGTTAATGGAATTTATTTCAGGTGCTTCCCTTGTAGTGTAGATCTCCCTCTTTCAAACCAGGATTCGGTACGATCGTGGGACCATCTACTGGTGCGATTTGGGAACTACATTGCTGGGCACCGTCAAAGTATCTCTCAACACAGCAATCAAAGAGAAAGAAAAAATATTTAGCTGGTATAGGAAGAAAAACCATCTGGCAGGGTTTGTTTCTTTCACTAAATTGTTTTGAGATTAATTCGACAATCCGCTACATTTTTAAAAGAAAAGTTTTTTATTTTTTTTATTTTTTAATAAGAGGTCGGACCTAATGTCGGACCCCTCTTGGTCGGACCTAATGTAATCTTTGCTCTGAAGAATTTCTCTAAAGTGAGATGAATATTACTCTGAAGGATTGGAATTGGTTTCGGTATTTTTGAGTAACGCTGCCTGGTATTAGGATGTTGCAGAAAAAGGAACAGGTATTTTCGCTATACTTCCTATTGACTGGTAAAGGTTTCTTCCGGCACAAGGAACATAAAACACGCGAGTAGGCCTACCCTGCTTGGGGGGGGGGGGTGAATAATGCCTTTATATTATATATTCATTACCGAATGTTCATGCACCTTAGTTGTATAATTTAATCAATATTAGAAGCTATGGTAAGTTGTTGCGGAAATTAACAACTCCTAAAGCGTCCAAACTTTGCAGTCATTGTCTCCAAATAAATAGTTTTAATGTCGGGGCTCGAAGATGTTAACGAGAAACTGGGGTTCTGGGCGAAGTCTGGGCGTTCTTGGTCTGGGGGTGTCATGAATTAAAGTAAAATTGAAAAGTGAAGTAAAAACGTTAGAGTTCAGAGTAATCATTCAGCCAAGCTGACTGTGAAACATGGTTGATGTCGCTAAACGGTAGTGGCGTTTTTGATCGCTGATTAGTTCGGCGATAGCGTAGCTGTTTCTTCTCATTTCTGTTTTTGTGCTCAACGGCTAACGTCTATCGCCTAAATTCCTGTCCATCGCCTATCGGCCTAGGATTCGCCGATAGGCGATGGACGTTGCCTCCAACTTCAACGGCTATCGAAAACAGTAAATTAGCACGAATCGGCAAACTTCTTTCGTCTACCGGGGAAATTTCATCGGCGATCAAAAACGCCACTGGTGTGAACTCAGGTGTCATCTCCACTGGCAATCGTAAGCTGTCGGAAGCCGTCGTAACCATGCTGGAATAAATATCAGCTGACTTACCTGTTTAGCGTCAGCGTCGATGCAGCAGCCATAAAGTTGGGTGAGAACCTGACTTTGGAAAGGGCGAACAGAGATAAAGCTCAAGTGTATGCACACCTTTTGGCCTGTCTTGAGAATACCTAACCGAAGGAATGGGTAGCCCGTCGGTGTCAACCACCTCAAATTCTTTCTATTGCAGCTCTGACAACACGCCATCTTTGGTGATGATTTGGGTAGAAACAAAAAAATCTGACCTCTTAGCACTTAAATGGGAGGAAGTTATATACAGTCGGTGTTGTCGTACCAACCTCCTCACGTTCTTTGTTAACCAGCTTTGCCAACAAACCATCTTTGGTGAGGATTTGGGTAAAAACAGAATGTTTTTCTGCCATCGTAGCACATAATGGAAGGAAGTTATAGCCCATCGGTGTCAACGTGCCAACCTCCTCACATTCTTTGTCAACCAGATTTGCCAACAAGCCATCTTTGGTAAAGACCCGGGCAAAAACTAAAGATTTATATCATATACGACCTTTCGATGACGTAAGTGGGAACTTCTAACCTTGTGAATCGTCAGATGAGTCTATTAACAGCGGCTTGACTCTGCCGTTGCAACAGTCAGCTGGCTTCCAGCTTTCACTTTTATAGTCAGTTTATGAATGAAGTGTAGTTACCTCGGGTAGTCTGGTATATCACTGACGCGACTCAAGATGTATCGCTACCTTGTCGTTCTTCTCTTGGGATTAGCTGGAATTGGCGAAGCCGCCAATGAAACGGATAGCGAGTAAGTGATATTTCTTGGTTGTGTAAATATGTTTTTGTTTTTATTTTGTATTTGATTTGCTTTTTTTTGAACCGGTGAAGCCACCAATGAGACTGATAGCGAATCAGTGATTTTTCGTTAATTGTGTATATAATATGTTTTTGATTTGTGTTGATTTTGTATCCCTGCTGAATAGGTACTCGTTTAGCTCTTTTTTGCCGAACTTCTGCAACTTTCTTACGTCTTCTAGTGATTTAAACAAAGGGCTGTGTATTCTTGGTTATTTTCCGGGTTATTTTCTTCTTCTTTTTTTTATTCATGCCAAAATGGATCCTGTTAACGGACATCAACCTTTGTTTTTCTCAGTTTTCGTAGTTGCCAAAAATTATACCAATGCCAATCTGTTCCAAATAGTTAGATCTATGTCAACATCTGCCAACAATCTAGCTCAAATGTATCTGTCGGTCGTCGGATGCTATTAGTTTAAGTTTCTGCTGAGCACGCTGGCCTTTTTTCAAAATGGCTTCTGTCACTGTACACCTCCCTCAGTTTCTGACAGGTCGCGCATTCGCAAAAAAATTGAGTTTCTCTGTTTTTTTTTTTCACTTATACTTTTACCTTGTCGTTCAAACTCGCGCACTGTCGCTGCTTTAGAAAGATCATTTTGTTGCAGGAACAAAAAAACATAAATCGAAACTTCGTTAATCGTTTCGTTTTCTTCAGGAAATAGGGTTTACATGATTAATGCAAACAATGCTTGAAAAATTTAGCAACTACAACCATAATTGCCGAAGACAAATTTTGGGGGTCACACGCAGTAGTCGAAATTCGAATTCTCCGAGTCAGTGTGAACTTTGTCTTGTCTCGGGCCTGCAGTGCGTTTTCTGAACGTCATAACCAGAGCTCAAGGGGAAAAAACAAAAATTCCTTGGAAGAGTCAAAATAATTCATTGAATACAAATCTAAGATATAAAAATAAGCTAGCTTTTCAGTTAAATTTTAAGGGGAAAGGGTAGTGGTAACGGCAGGTGGAGGGTGGAGGCATCGATAGCTGTTTTGTTTTCTTTCCTTTATCCTTCCTACTTGCTCCTTTGGTCGGTCTCTCAGGTCCTCTGTGATGGTCTACTGTACTAGTAACAGTATCCGCGAATTGCCCAGCAATGAACCTTAGAGCCCAGTCACACTAGCCTCGAAACGGCGCATATTGAGAAGAGAAACAGCGCTTACTTCTACGCTGTTGTAAACTAGTCTACTTCTAAATCTGCACCGTTTTGAGGGTATTGTGAGTTACCTTTTTGTATCATTGACTGACAATGAACCTATGTTAGGTACTGTCGGCAAGACCACAGCTCTCAAATAGCTCTTCCCTCTGTTCATTAACTGGATCACAATTTGGTCTCCTACGATTCTTATCACTCTTGCTAGTGAATAGGAATAGAGGTTATCAAAAGGGTTCACGGTGTTGTAGGTTTCTGTTTTACAAGGGATTGCGCTCTGCCGCCTCCTGAGTTGCTAAGTGGGGTACTTGACGGTAACAGTAAAATCAGAGTGGCTTGACCGCTTATTCGTCGAAAGAGCCGGCGATACATAAAGGGGTATTAAAAATGTTCCTAAAATCTACACAGAACTGACAAAGAGGTATACTTAAATGTCCCGGAACAAGCGCAAAGCTCATTCTTCTGGTCCTTTTGTATTAACTCCGCAGGGTCAAAAGCAAAAGGGCTATATAGAATTGAATAGGATTTTTCAGCCACGAATGGCCCAAACACGGAGAATAATAACAACAATCTGTATTGAAAAATTTGAAGGCATATAGTGTAAATAAATAACTAATCTAGAAATCTAGAAAAAAAAGAAACAGTAGGCTACTTCTCAACTCTTTATGCACATAATTACTAAAAGAAACGATCACTCTTGCTGGTTTAGTTCGTAGGATACCAAGAAGCTTCCCACCATTCCCACGAATCGAACCCCTCCAGTTATAATAACTGGACGCTGTCCTCCTCAATCAAAAAATAGCGAGGACGTCATCTCTGGCTGCGTAAGTAGCTCAGTTCAGTACAAAGAATATGTAAATAGTCTTTGGTTCAGTAAGCCTCTATAATGGTCTAGGAATGAAAGAAACGAATGTCATATCAGGGGCCCAAAATAAGTTCCTAATTATTTAAGCTATCCAGATGAGTCTTCCAGTACCTATTCTTTAATGGAGCGAGCTTTTCCCACCTTTATTTAGCTTCACTTTTGTCAACATCTTGATGTGATATTGGAGGGCCTCTTTTTTTTGGTCAGACATTCCAAAACACTTTTTACGTGAAGATATAAAGAGACTTCACACGCACAGTCCCTTACAAGAGACTTTCCACAAGCCCCTCAGCGGCCCAGAGGTTAGAGCTTCGGCAATTGAAGCCGAAGTTCGCTGGTTCAAATCCCACCGGAGAAGCCTTTTTTGTCATTCAGTTCGTTACTTATGAGATGAAATAATACTTGTCTTCATTTTGGAAGTCCCATTTTGTTCTATTTGTATCCAGCAAGTCCTAATCCTTTTTATGTCGGAACAGTTGTACAGCTCGTAGAGTAGCCATTGCAACCATCTGCTTAGTGTTGTAGCTGCTTATCTCTAGCGTAAAGTGACAAAGACTTGTAAGGGGGAAGGGAGATCGCCGGCAAACCATGCTAGTGGAAATAGTGGACGATAAAACAAATCACACATCATGGGTGCTGGGCTGCAATGCGTGGGTTCTGGCTAACCTACCCCCTCCCCCCCGGTACCAATCCCAACTGGTGACCCCCTCCCCCGGATACATCTAGACGTCCTGATAAAATTTTGGAGATAAAAATATGTTTTGTCGTGAAAAGCATATATGGCTATAGAGGCGTGCGGCCAGCGAGCCGCCGTCACGTGTTTACATTTAACTCGCGTGTCTAGGGAAAATCCATAAGTTCTCACTGTTGAAACTGCTGTTTTTTAATGGACACCTCGAACTGCATAGTATACTTTTAAAACGTAGTATATTTGGGAAACGTAAACGTACAACTATTTGTAAAACATATTTAATAATAAAACTCATTATTTGATTCCTTCAGAACTGAGGAGTGATCTTTAAAACTTTAAACAACAACATATCAGTCAAACCAGGACCCATAAATTTCCTGTAATGACTCGCCATTCAGGGTCTTGTCATTTCCTATGTTGCTATGTTGCCCGAGCCTCACCTAGTTTCCGAAAATTCCGCTTGGGTCGAATCGGCGTTCTTGCTCAGATAGAGCCAATCCCGGGACTCCTTGGACGTGAGACCAAAGAGAATCCTCCTTCAAGGCAATATTTTATCCCCGTGGGTATTTCTCGAACTATCTGACGCTCGGTCAAGAGCGCATCAGAAATCTCTTATTGACAAGCCCCCTGAATGGCCAGTCATTACAGGAAATTTATGGGTCCCTGGTCAAACTCGTATATAAATATAAACAGCCGACGTAGCCTAAAAACAAAGTAGCCTTCTAAATTTGCAATCAAATACAAAAGAAAAAAAAATCAAAATAAACAACCTCATCAGGACATTTTTGTCTGCGAAAAAAGTAAAAGTTTGTCATGAACAAAAATATTGTCAACCTTTTTATGAAAGTTATGCATTTTACCATTCAGAGTCTCGAGAGGATTCTTCACTTGCATTAGAAGTTAGGAACGAATTATTCGTAGAAATAGGGAAACTAGGAAGGAATTTGGAGAATTTATAATTATTAACTTTTAACGCAGAAAGTCCAGAAGGACGGAAAGAAGAAAATAAAACAGACGGAAGAAGAATGTGAGGAAGTGCAGCAGCCGTCTAAATAGAACCAAGAACATCTCTGCGATACATCCTCTGTAATCGAATAAGAACACCGAATGCTCGAATGCTAATCACAATTAGAACATTTATGGGCTCAAAAGCCACCATAGCAGCACTGTAAAAAGTTTCTCCGAATAAGGATGCAGTATTTGCTACTGGGATTAATCTTATCTCTATTGGGATAAGATTAATCCGAATTAAGGATAATCTTATCTCAATAAAGACAAGATTAATCACAGTAGCAAATGCTGCAAGATTTTTTTTTTTACAGTGAGGTTAGCCTTAATCCGAAAAGCTTATTTGATTGGTGTTTTATTTTAGAAACAGCTGGCGGTGCGGGATCTTCTTTGCCGGTGCCCGGGGCGTCAAACCTCGTGCCAAAGTCTTCGTTTTACCGAAGAAATTCCCAGCTGACTGCAGTAAACCCAGAGAAGATATTTACCTTAGAACATGTTTTGAACTGGTAAGTAAATGCTTATCTTTTTGGGATCCCAAAACGTAAGATGTGGGATACCTATGACTTCGTAAAAGTTGTCCGTCTGTCTGTCAGCACGATAACTCTCTAAGGGGAAGAGACATTTTCTCCAGACTTGGTATGAGGATAAGTTCGTAGGTGAGCCCTGTAGCCCCATATTTGGGGGTTGGCGAGGGGTTTCAAATTAAGGGACGAAAACAAATGTTTTAAAAAGCCAATGAAGACTAAGTTAAGAAGACATGCTGAATCCATATCTGAAACTTATTTTCTCGCCGGACATTTAGTTCGTCCGGAATCCGGCTAAAATCAGAAAATTTGTTAAAGGTAAAAGTTTTATTCGAAGTTGATTAAATGTTCGATTTAGGGGTAAGAAGACCTGCTGAATCCATATATGACAGTCATTTCTTACCCGGACATATAGAAACCGGAAAAGTTTCAAAAGTTTCATCTGAAGTTGATTAGAGGTTCGACGTAGTGGTAAGGAGGCGTGCTGAATTTGTACATGAAAATGATCTTGAAGTTGATTAAGGTCCGATATAGGGGTAAGGAAATATGCTGAGTTTATCTTGAGCTTGAATTGAGCAATGAATGAGGCGTGCTGAATTTGTACATGGAAATTATCTTCTCGCCGGACAAAACACAACTCCCGGAATCCGGCCAAAACCTGAAAATTTGTTAAAAGTTAAAGTTTATCTGAAGTTGATTAAGGTTCGGTAAAGGGGTAAGGAAATGTGCTGAATTCGTCTTGAGCTTTAGTTGTTTGCCGGGCAAGCAGTTCATCCGGAACCCGGCCGCAACCGGATATTTGGCAGAAGTAATGCAGGAAGTTTCGTTCAATTTCGTCAAAGTAGATATGACGTATAGGCTAGGGGCAAATACACATGATGAATCCATACCTGAACTTGGTTTTCTCAGGTGACTAGCAATTGGCATTAATTTGTTTCTAAATTTTAATAGTACAAATATTCAAGGAGTCTGTCGAAGGCCGGATATCTAGAAGACGCAATTTTCTGGATCAAATATTAAATTTTTGGATCCCATCGAAACCTTTGGTCTTGTTTCTAACGCAGTAGTGACCGTGGCTTATGTCTGTTAAAGTACGGATCAAAACCTGGATGTTTGACTTATCTTCAGCTTCTTCTGCTTGACACAAACCTACACTCACTTGTGGGACACCGTCGATATCCGTCAAGATTTCAGGCAGGAAAATTTCCTGTCGTACGTAATAACTAATTCCGAGCAAGAAAAGAAAAAAGATATCGTTATAAATATACGCAATGATGAACTTATTTCTTCCTAGGTAGGTAGGTACTTTATTCGTGAATAAACCGATATACGGTATTTCACAGCTACAATCTAAAATTAAAATACGCCACTAAACTATACATTCACAATAGAACAAAAAACACATTAAATGGTATTTAGAAGTCGCAGATAATACATTATTAATTGAAGAGCTGAGCGCACAAAGGTGATAGTTTCAAGCAGGGCCGTATCCAGGGAGGGGGAGGGGTTTCACCCCCCCCCCGAAACATGCAAAACTAATCGTTTTTTTATGGGCTTTAACGTCTGATCTATGCCTTTTTTGTACTTTTTGGTCCGACCCGCGGGCAAACCCCCCTCCCCCCGAAATAAATTCCTGGATACGGACCTGGTTTCGAGATAATCGCGTTTGAAGTTTGGGAAGTCTAGTGTATCGAAAGCTAGTTATCACCTTTGGCGACTGAGTATCTCAGTAGGGAGTGATCTGGCCAGTGCTTCCACTTTGCAGGATTTATCCGGAAATTCAGGATTTTGGATAGCGGCAGGATTTTTTTCAGGATTTTTGATAATCCAGGATTTTAAGACTTTTTCAAAACTTCCCAGGAATTTTTTTTTTATTAAAAATAGAAAAAGAATTGACGCAAAAATACACTTTGATCATCAGTGTTTCCAAAAAAAATTGCCTCCGGCGCATTTTATAGTGATAAATTCCATATTTAAAAGTAGGACGCGTCATATAGTTGGCGTTGAAGTATCGGCATTTGGGGGGGTTTAAACCACGCTAAAAGCTAAAATGTAAGTAAACTTTTGCCAGAAAAAGGGCGTATTTTAAAAATTTTGCCTTCGGCGCTTAGTATAATTTATCCTGGCTACAGTCGTTAGCGTCGTTGCGGCTTCGCTTTTTGTCGGTACATTTTTAAGTCCCTGCGGCAAAAATTTCCTTGATCCTCCCAAACGATAAAGACGATATATTCAGCTGCGTTTGGTCAAATCTTCCGACTATAGTCCTCACAACCATCCCTTCAACTAGTATGGAAAAAAAAAAATTCGGCAGGATTTTTTACTTTCAGCAGGATTTTTCAGGATTTTTGGGGTTCCCGGCAGGATTTTCGAAGAGGAGCAAGTGGAAGCACTGGATCTGGCGAAGATTATAGAGAAAGAGCTAAAAAATGTGTACCAGATGGTGCTCTTAACTCAATTTGTCAAAAAGGCGAGTTATCACCTTTGTGCGCTCAGCTCTTCAAGGCGTTTGCACGGTGTGAAGATCAGACTGGTGGTAGGGGTCTGTTCTTATTCTTTTCTTCTGAACTGTTCAACTCCGTCTGGATCTCTAGTTGACACCAAAGGACAGGAGAGCGTTCGGGATTTTTGCAGATCTCTCAGCTTCGCTCAAGGTCGGATCAGCGTGCAAACGTGGGGGTCGAGCTTTTGACTTTTTGGAGTAGAATAGAATTCTGTCGAAAAGTAGCTCTCACAGTGAAAACGCAGACTTTGACTTCGCCGTCACAAAAAAGACACGTTTAACCTGAAGATGTAGACAGGTCATGTTCATCTTTTTGCACACAATAAACGCTAAATGGCTAGATTGCCAACCGAATAAAAATGCATTAATTGTCATTCAGAAACCGGAGATAACAAAATGCGACCACCGATTAGGCCACACAGGTAGAACCAAACAGCCAGGAATTTGATAGCATTCAACGCAAGGATGTTATCTACAAGTGTTACACAATCACAATATTTCTGTCATGACCGTTTAAGTGTTATTTTTTCGTTAAAGTAACATTGCAAACCATGTTTAGTGTTATTTTTTTCCCAAAACGCAACACTTAAAGGCCGTAATACAATTCTTCTTGATTTATGAAGTTTAACCTTCTGTCACACAAGTAATTTCCGTAACAAAATAAACGGAAGTGACAGCAGTAGGCTACTCGAAGCCACCGATGATGTTAACAGTAATGTACACCATATTTTGTGTCTTGTACTTAGAACTCTAGGATGAACTCTCAACTCACACCGGAAACCTTAGAAACAGAGAATATGATTGCATTTAACAGTTAATTTTATCAACAGATTTCGGAATCAGGCGTTTGTAGACACGTTGTATTCTGTTGTAGTTGCTTTTGTTTAGAGTAATTACATATCTTTCTGTCAATGTTGTCGTGATTATTATTTGTAGTAGCGGCAAGCTTGTAGCTTACCGTTTTTTGAGAAATAATAAGTAAATAAATATGTTATCTTTTGTGTCAATTCTCAGTAATATGCGGATTGTTTTCTTAGATGGAACGAGGAATGGGAGAATGGAACTTCACCAGCCCTAGTCGCATTAAACCCGAGTCGGGAAGCACCATTGGTGATGATCTCTGCTCTCCTATCCCCAAGGACGTCAGATCTCCAGGACTCCAGGTAAGTCACCAACTCTTTCTACAAGGCGCACTCTTCTCATTCTTCAAATCGGTTGCAGGACTGAATGATACTATTATTCAAATACTAAATGAAATGATGAATTAAATGAAATGATACCATTGATGACTAACTCTGCGTGCCGGTGATGAATCCCTGTGTGCTCAGCGAAGAGCCAGAAACGTCTCGACAGCAAACGTTGCTGATTGGTTTACACAGGATTTGAATCAGTTCCGAAGTTTAGCATGAAATTTAAAACCCAACGACATTGTCCATATAGAGTGAGGAGATGCTGTTTTAGTTTACAACATACTAAACTGCTCGATGACGTCACATCTCACACAGCGCTTGTTTGTGTTAATTGGTCTTAGTCATGACGGCAGGCGGGCAGGCCGGACAAATGATTCACCCCAAATTCGGCCCAAACTGGAAATTTGGTTGAAGCTCAAAGTTGTTTCTGAAGTCGATTAGAGATTCGGTATTGGGGTAAGGAGACATGCTGAATCGAATTTTGAACTTTATCTCCTTGACGGATAAGCTTGCAAAATTTGCCAAAACCCAGAAATTTGGATCGAAAGGTTCGTCTCGCCTGGAATGCTGCTAAAATACGAGGAATATGGTACAAAAAGAACTTTATAAAAGACCTTTCTGAAGTCGATTAGAGATGAGATGCTGGAGTAAACATGCTTGCTGAATCCAAATCTGAACTTGGTTTTCTCGTTTGATTAGTTGTTTGGCCGTAAAAACTCCAAAACGGTAACATTTTTTTGTACATATTCAAGCGGTTGATTGTGGAGAAATAGCTAAATGTTAAAGGGGTCTGGCGAAGACTCGGAAATCTACAAGATTTGATTATCTGGATTCTGGATCAAGAGTCAAAAATATTAAATTTTTGGGATCCGATCAAACCTTTGGTCTTGTTCCCGAGGTTCACGGGTGCGTTTCGAACTTGGTGATATAGAGGATTAATTTGATTGTCTGGATCAAGAAGTCAAAAATATTAAATTTTTGGGATCCCATCGAAACCTTTGGTCTGCACTGGTGCGTTTCGAACTTGGTCGTATAGAGGATTAATTTGATTGTCTGGATCAAGAGTCAAAAATATTAAATTTTTGGGATCCGATCGAAACCTTTGGTCTTGTTCCCGAGGTTCACTGGTGCGTTTCGAACTTGGTCATATAGATAGAGGATTATCGAGCGCGACGAGTTGGATTGGGAATACCAGATGAATTCGCTTTATTCCAGTTCACCCCTCCAAGCAGACTAGTTTCTGAAAGTCCTCCATTGTCTCAGTGTAAACACTTGTGTCAGAAATAGTAAAACATATAATAGAAGAGAATAGTATTTAATTTTTCAAAAGTAGCTGTCACAGCGTCACCGCCGAATTTGACCTTTTCGTCATACAAAAATGAATAAATAACACTCTATCACTCTATAGTATTTAGAAGAAGAAAAAACACTAAAAAGGACTAACTTATCGGTTATTGTACAACTCAACAAATGCTGGAACAAAACTTCTTATATCTTTCATGGAGAGGGGCCACAGGTGCCAGAAGGTAATGAGCAGAACATATAGCTTTCACTTTTAACTCAAAAGACCGTGCAAAACTTAACCAAGGCTCGGGACGCAGATTGCAGATTTTCTACTCATCAACTTGTGGATCCATTTTACTATTTTCAATTCATTTTTTTTTTCAGTTCAGTTCATTTTAATTTCATCAATCCTTAAACAAACAAAAAACATACAGAACGCTCCCAAGAAGGGCACAATCGTGTCCTGTGCGGGAGTGCACAACTTTCACTCACCCATTACAAATGACAACACACAATTCTCGTCTTAACCTTTCACATTTATTTTTTCTGTCACAAGCGTTGATAATGAGGCAATGAGGACTTTGAGAAACTAGTCCGATATTCATATAATATACAAAAACGGATTCGTCAGCTGTATTACTTATGAAGCGATATTTCGGCCCTTCTTGGCAAGGGTCCTCTTCAGGCTGTCAGTCTTCAGTGCCAACGCTGCGAAGGAACAAACCTGCAAGTATACAGCTGACGAATCCGTTTTTGTATATTATATGAATATATGACTCTAAGTCAGCTTGGGCTCACGGAATATTTATTTGAAACTGGTCTGCTTGGAAACGCTGAATTGGAATAAGCCAACGAAGGGTAAGAGAGCGACTTACAGGCATCCTCAGATCAAAACTTCGATCATGACGGGAGAGTTCGGCTTGCAACTCGAAGGAAGCGAATGCATTTGCAGTATTTTAATTTTTATTTTCTGTGTTCGTTTAGGCTCAAACACTCTGATACGGATTTTTTCTGATATTTTATTGCTTCTCTACATGTGTTGCCTGAATAATTTTCACCTTCCGTTTGGTACATTCGAAAAACTCACCATTGCAACATGCAACGAAGAAACCACATGCCATAAACAAATAATGACATACTGCTGGGGAATTATCACCAATTGCAGAACACGTCATTTTCGTAGTTCACACGTGTGGTAATAATGCAAGATGAATGAATTTCTTGGAAGAAATTACACCTATAATTGTGCGTAAAAACCACGCGCCCTTCTTTGCAATGTTGAACAGGCAGGGCCGGATTTTCAAATTTTTACGCCTTAGGCTCAAACAATCGGCGGGATCATATGATCCGCAAAATCGCAATGAAGAGAAGGTGAAATCTGAGTAACAGTAACGGCAGTTTATATAACGTTTTTAAAATAATACTGAAAATTTGTAGATTTTTGGTTATTATTTTTTCTATATATACAATCCCCTGACTGCTGCGCCGGCCCTGAGAACAGGTTTTTTACAGTTTCCGACAAAGGTTCGAAGAAGTCCCATGGTAAAAGGGAAAGGTGGTCGTTAAAGGAGATGCATCATAAGCATTCTAGCACTTGCAACGTCTAGAACCCCCCCACCCAAGACCCAAGATGAAGACACGACTCGATCCGACCGCCGGGTCATCTAGTGGCGCGGGTCGGAAGTGCACGACATGGGGAGGCTGGGGGTTCGTTCCAGCTCGGCACGAAAGTTACTAAATAGTTACTTTTCAGTCACTTTCACCGTTCCAGCTTGTCACCAAGTTACGAGGAGCACAAGGAAGACCGTCACTTCGAAGTAACTTTTTGTAAAGATAGTACCCGACGATCTTAGCTAACTTTCACTTTCCAAGAGCCGTCTTGAGAAGGGAACTCAGGGCAGCAATGAGAGACAACGCGCATTATCTCGTCCCGTAGTAACTTCGACCGTTCCAGGTAGTAGTTAATTTGTGACGTCACACGTAGTTACTCCGAAGTAACTACGAAGAAGAGCTGGAACGAACCCTGGGATCATAGTTTGACTATGGATCTAACAAACTGTGTTTATTGTATCAGGCACATGGAAAATGTGTAGAAAAATCAAACTAACTATTTGCATTATCGATTTCTTTGAGTATTTTATTTTCTGTTTTTTTTTCTTGATAATTCCCGCAAGTCGAAAGAATTAAGGATGTAAACCAGATCACAATAAACAAACGCCGTAAATTATACTAAATTCGTTATAACGATTTCTTAGAGATTTTGAAAGTAAGCTAAAAAATATTCAGCTTCCGAGACCAAAAATTGTCAAACTGGCCGAGGGTTATTACTTCTGACATATCTAAACGTCCACAGGGTGATATACTTCGTTGTTTTAATCCTCTTACACGCCCCTCGATCTTCTCGAAGATTCTAGTATAACTCTGACACGCGTCAGGAGATCAGTGAATATTTAATGAGTAATGGCGAGTTGGCGACCTTGTTTTCAAGAGTGAAAGTAATTTGTGGGTTACCTTGGATACCATGAAGAGTTTGGAGAAACCAAAGGTAACTGTGTGTTCGTAAATATTCGACCTAACGTAAAATGATAGTGTCTCCCACCTTCTCGGCCCACATGAATCAACTACTTTAACTATGCACTACTTTGCTTGCAATCGGATTCGATTAAGATCCCCTGATGGATCCCTGGTTTCGCAGCTTCCCGTATAGTTTCCGGGGGGGAGGGGGCTGTGACAAGAGGTGTGTTTCTGGGTGGTTGAGGGGGGGTCATATATGAATTTTTAGGTATTTATTTTCCGTACCTATACTTCCATATCTTGAAATCTTGTTGGCGAATGAAATAACGTTGGCGAATGTCTTCTCAGGGAGTGCCTGGATCCTGCCATTATCCTGGACATGCATATATCACTTGTGCTAGCGGGGCTCTCAGGAAGCCCTCTCGCCGTCGATAGACACTGGTTACACCTATGAGCGTGCTATTTTTTTGTAATTTTATTTGCGTTCCACCTACTCCCCTTTCACCGTTGGATGAGAAGTCCAACCTCAGAGCGTAGAATGGACTTAGAACGGACCAGCCTTTTTCAGCTGATTAGATTGAAATATTCTTTCTTTTTATTTATTTTAATATTTGAGGAAGCGAAAGACTGTTTCTTGCCTTTGTATAATTTTTTTCGGATCAACCTTTCTTTTTCTTGCCCGCCGATTTCTGGTTAGAGCTCGAAGATGAGAAGGGTTCAACCTCTGCGGTTTTTACGGAAAGTCTGGACCTCGGCTGATGAATTTGCTATTGCATTTATGAAAGCTTCGCAGAAGTATTACCCGGCCGGGCCAAAATGGATGGTTTTTTGCTTGTACTTGAGCCAGAGCCTACAGTGTGGATTTTCTAGTCTGTTTTGGAAAGGACTGTCCCAAGGCTCTCGTTTCTCCAAACCATGTTTCTGCTTTCGAGTGGAAAGCTCCGCTTTAACAGGCAAGCAGGCAGGCACTAGTGTCAGGTTGAAGATGGACTAAAACTTAAAAGTGGTTAAAATGTGCGACCCCCATGGCCAAAATATTTTCTTCGAATAACAGTAGAAAGAATTCTCGAATAACAATACAAAGAGTTACAGAAGTAAAATAAGTATATTCGCACGGGTCCGAAAGTGCTGCAATCTGCTGTTACGAGCCGTTTCTATTCGTGATTTCTGCTGCGATTATCATTCCATTTTCGGTGCTTGGGATTGAAGCAGAGAAATGGTATCACATGGGCTTCCTGAACTTTAAAAGTTCTCTCACTGCCAAAGAAGTTGGAGCTTACCTTTTGCAGTTTTCTAACTGGTCATATTAGAAAGTTGGCCTACGGCAAGAAAATTTACTTTTGAACTAAGACAAATAGAATTCTTTTTTCAAAAATTTCTTCATGAAATACTAATTCAAAAGCTTCGAGGGATTGACAACGTCGTTAAATCATTAGCGAAAAAACGAGACCAAAGTGTTCCACTTCACGTTACGTAGGCAACGCAAATCTATTTAGTATTATTACTTTTCATCCGCGTATTTTCGCGATAATGATATGTTATTGGTTTATGCATAAGCATAAAACACGTGATGTGATAGCGTTGGTGACAAAATAGTAGTTTGAGAGGATTTTAGGGAATAGCCTTACATACCCAATACATACATTTACCCATTTCCGTGATTATGTAATATCATGCATTCACTATTACGTAATGTGTTGTGTGTAATAACATACGTTTTTTCGCCGTTGTGTAATAGCCTATGCAAAGCATCATGCATTAACCGTTGTGTAATTTGATAATACGTAGTCTCAAGTCTGAGAACATTGAAAGGGGTTAACCTGTATATACCCACAACATAGGCCCCTATTTTCGTGATTATGTAACAGCGTACATATTCGATTGTGCATCATTATATAATGGCTTTTGCAGCAGCTAATGAGAGGGTTTTAATGTGAAACGTGAAGACCTGAAGATGCCAATTGCCCAATTCCATTAATAATATGGCAAAACAAACATAAATAATATGCAAATCTGACTAAACCATTGCGTCCTTCTTGATTCCGAATCCTTTCTGGCCATCATGTAAAGTGTTGCCTACACTTTAAAAATAAAAGATCTCCGCTTTCAGATAACTGAACCTGCAGTATTTTGCATTTTAGCGTTTAATCCTCCATCGGATTTTAACTCACCGAAGTCGGATTTCAACTCTCCGACTTCGGAATAAAAATCTCCGAATTCGGTGAAGTGCAACCACTAACGTTCGATGTAGGAGACTTTTTAGAAACCGGTAGGAAAATGAAATGCCATGACAGTTTTCGGGAGCTTCACCGCTTTTACATTACAGATTTAGAGTTCAATTCTGTTCTCTTTATTTTATCCAAAAATTCTTTGTCGCAACAAATAGCGTAAAAACACACTGACATAGTATGCTATTACCTTTCATAATCGTTTCTACATTTTGAATACAGTTTTGTATTCATTAATTTAGTCAGTAAATAAACACGCATTCGTTCCCACTAAAATGTTAACTGAAAAATGTAAAAAAAAAAAAATTTGGAAGAGGCCCCCTTTCCTCAACTCAACAAAAACGAGGGAGACAGGACCCCTGTTAGATATTCCTCCAGCCCAAGCTGACTGCGAATCATATTTGACAGGCTCAAGCCGCTCTATCCGTTTTGCTTTGTCAAATAGGACCCCTGTTCTTTTTTTTTAGCCCTGTTCTGTGGAAATTTCGATGTTCGGGGGCTTGTTTTTCAACGTTCAATTAATAGTTGAATTACAAAGTTAAAATTGTATCTTGTGTGTTTGTTGTTCATTGTTCTTTCTTCTTTATTTTTTTTCTTTTCTTCTACTCCATCAGTGACATGTAAAGATGGGTAATAGACTTATTCATTCATTCAGTATCCATCTTATTTTCAATACGGCCCTCGTTCGGTAATAAACTGCCATGATGTAGGTTTTATATGTGGACTTGGGAGAGGCACTTTTCCTTTGCCACCGGTACCCATCTTGTTTTTCGTAAAGCCTATAATCTGTAATAAACTGCAATGTAGCATTTCTAGGTTGGCCGACAAGTAGTATGTTTCGTTTCCGGTGGTTCCCGTCTTTTCTTCGGTAGGGCTAATATCCCAAATCGGAAAGGTAAAACTCCGAGAGCCCGATCTGGGTAGTGCTTAGAAAGGTGAACGATTAAATTTATGGTTCAGTTTGTTTATTTGATTTTCTTTTTAGCTTGGCTTCTACATGTCTTACTGCAACAAGGAGTGGATGGACACCGGTCTCCGGACACCCAAAAGCTTGTGTTGTCAGACAAGGAAGAATGTACCATGTTAAAATAGTACGACTTTTAAATAACTGTGAATTTTATTTATTCAGTGATTATTTATACCGGTCGATTTGTTTCCTTATTCATGTAAAATATAAATGAATTGAAATGTTTGTTACCTTATGTGCCGAGGAGGAGAAAGTTTTCCTATACGGAAGGAGTGTTTTTTAGATATTTCCGAAATTCAGAAGCGACCACGAAGTAAGTAGTCAATTTTTTTTTTTTAGAAGTTGTACTTGGAAGTCATTTGCTCTTAATATCCTATCCCATTTTTGTTGCTAGTTTTTATTTTTATTTATGCTGTGGGGTCGGACAAAAACTCTGGCCGAAATTCAGGCCACAAAAAGCTCATTGTCTCGATCCCCGAAACTAACTAATTGATTGCAAGCTACTACTTTAGACACAATTTAAGAACTTATAACACTTATTATAACATTATACTCATTATAACACTTGTTATCGCGTTCTTCCAAATTTAAAAGCTGTCCGTCTTCCTGTCAGTCGCAGAAACTTGGACAGTTCCTTCCACAGCCTATATACAGCCTATATAGTATATAGGCTGTGGTTCCTTCGGGCAACCCGTTCTCAAAACAGCATGCAGGTTTACACTCAAACAGTGGAATGCTTCTAGTCGTTGTCTTGTCCCGGCTAGATACTCCCGAGGGGTTGCCCACTCTTTATTTTAGTGTACAGCAATTGCCCGATGAAGTGGTGCTGGTGCCGGCACCGGTTGCCGCGTGTTAGAATATCAAAATCAGCGTGTTTAGAAGCGGGTATCGCCTAATTTGTGGCCGGCACATCTGTTTTCGCCCGGTGCCAGGAAAAGGTGTACAGAAGGTGTCGGTGAGTGGGTAGCCCCTCGGATATTACAAATGATGTTCAGTTATTGACGACGAGATAATAGTTGCGTTTTTGCAGATACCATGTTATCTGTTACCACTGCAATTAGTCGTTTTTGCAGTTACCGTGGTATCTGATATACGGTTGCTCTGCAAAAACGACAATTGCCGAAATTGCGCTTTTCAGAGTCATCCTAAAAGTAGTGATAAGTCTCAACTGACTTACCAATTTTGGCGATAATAAACGAATAAAAGAAAAACTGATAACTTCTTTCCCACCAATTTGACAACAACTGATGAAAGTGAGATAACTTTTTCAGATACCACGGTAACTGGCCAGATACCACGATAACTGAAAAAACGCCTTTAGACCGTGGTATCAGATACCACGATAACTGCAAAAACGACTTTAGACCGTGGAATCAGATACCATGGTATCTGCAAAAATGCAACTAATAATCATGGTTCGAGCAAATCCGGCCCATGGATATTGAACGTAATACTCAGTCGGCATGTTTCCAACGAAGTTTTGACCGCTGATCGTTGCGTTAATGAATACAGGAGAGTTTTCGCGGCCTGCCAAGCGGAGTCGGAATCACTTTCCAATGGTTTTCGGGCTGCTTCGGAAAATAATTGCCGGACCCTCCGCACCGGTTTTCGCGCGTGGGAAACCGAAGCAGCTTTCTCGGAAAGTGGTTCCAGAAAGTTTGATGGAAATCTCGTCGGAAAGTTGAATGCTTCGGCAGAAATTTTGATAAAGTGTGGACAATTCAAGGTAACTGCAAGGTAAGCTTAATTAAGATGACTTCGTTGGAGCATGGGAAAGGACGGAATGTAATAAACCTTTTTTCGGTCAATTTATTCTAAAAAGTTTGGAATTCAGAATTTTCCGGTGGTTTCAGCTTTCCCTGTATTATCACAATCAGTTCAGCGGGAAAATGGAAAGCAATTCGAGGAACCGGATTCTCAAGCGGCTTCCTCCACTGAAAATCGTAAAGCCTACCTAGTAAGAGCTGTGCTTTAATGCTAGTGATAGTAAGTAAGAGCAACTACAGCTATAGTTGTCAATTATATCTGTATTAGATTGTATTACGTATTTGAGTTTTCGTACCGTTATTGATTATAGATTGATCAGTCATTGTGTACCTGAGGTTACTTCCCTTTAGTAAATGTATAAGGACGATTAGCTTTATCTGAAGTTACTTTCGAAATGATGACTATAAATTGTATATATATATATATAGTTGTCGTATATATATTCCAGCCTAGTTCCATCGTCCTAGAACATCTGGAAGTACCTTTAATCGCGATCACCGGAATTCCGGACCCCCCCCCTCAAACTCCCCCACAGTCGCCGGAGCCAATCCGGTTCTGTAAGTGATTTATCCAGAGCATCTCTTTATTTTTCCCACAAAGTTCCATCCGATCTCCCCAGTCTGACCCGGTCACGTATTTTCCGCCCCTCCCCCCATTGTTGTCGAATCCGGTACGGGTGACAAAGGTCACCAGAGACATGTCCTCTGATCAATTATCAAATTTCACTCAAATCCGATCAACCGTTCCAAATTTACGCATGACTCAATATTCCGGACTCCCCCTCCCGCTACTCCCCCCACGACTATCGGATCATGCAAATTTTTATTTATAAGTCATTTTGGTCGGGTCCCTGATTCGCCTCCCAAGTTTCGTCGTAAAACCGCCATTACCGGATTTCCGGGAAACTCCTCTCCACCCCCCTAGTGTACTGATCCAGTCCAAATTTATAAACGATTTATCTGGAGCAGATGCTTGTTCTTCCCAGCAAGTTTCGCTCAGATCCCTCCATTCTAACCGTTTCTCGAGATTTCCGGTCTCCCCCCCCCCAACTCCCCCATAGCTGTCGAATCCGTTCTGGACTTCAAATGGGACATCAAAGGTATGCCATTTATTCAGTTATTAAGTTTCATTCCAATCCGATCACCCGTTCGAAAGTTACACACTACTCCAGTTTTCCGGATTCCCCAGCCCTCCACTCCCCCAAGGTGGTCGGATTGGGAAACTGATTATTTCCAGGTTAGTCCGGTCGGGTCCCTGATGCTCCTGCCAAATTTCATCGTCCTAGCACATCTCGAAGTACCCCAATTCGAAAAAGGGTGAAAAAAACTACTTAATTTTCAGAATTCCCCGGCCCACCACTCCCCCCCCAGATGGTCGGATCGGGAAACTGATTATTTCCAGGTTAGTTTGGTGGGGTCCCTGATTTTTCCTGCCAAGTTTCATCGTCCTAGCACATCTGGAAGTACCCTAACTCGAACATGTGGGACAAAAAAATTCGGACAGACCGACCGACCGACCGACCGACGGACGGAATTGCGATCGGTATATGGCACTTGAGCCAGAGGCTGCAAGGCACTTGAGCCAGAGGCTGCAAGGCACTTGAGCCAGAGGCTGCAAGGCACTTGAGCCAGAGGCTGCAAGGGACTTGAGCCAGAGACTGCAAGTGCCATAACAAGATATTCGTCGGCTATATTCGTTTTTACTGTTAGTCTTTTTTGTAGCCAGGGATGTTTCTTCACGGGGACCTTTTGGTTGGGACGTTTTGCCATGGGGACGCTTTAGTTTTGATATGGGGACCTTTTGCAGACAACCCCTTGCAAAACCCATTGTACGTTTGTCTGTATTGACGTTCGTCTTTTTGCTGACTGTGCCATCTACGTTTTACTGTATATTTATCACTTAAACTGTTAGATGGCAGAAGCGTAGCACAACAATCCTATGAGTCATTTTACCACCATTTTCATTACCATTTTGTAAACAAGACAAAAATCAATATCACTTCTAGCCTTATTCTTAAATTTAGTGGTTTTTCCTTGAAAACTTCTGAAAATGGCGTTGAAGGTTCTTGTTGGACAAAGTAAGTTTGTCATTGAAGCGTTGTTTGTTGAGATTAGCCTACAGGATACCTTGCTATTTGTGCCACCCACATTTGCCCATATTGACATTGTCATTATTAAAGGACCCCTCTTGCTTATTCTGCTTTTTATAATATATCTAGCTCCCATATAGAATTACAAGCTTCTAAAATCCCCACCTTTCTCCATTGTTTCGTTTTGTGCCTACGAAATTTTAGCGCTTTTTTGGCCTTGCCGAGTTTTGCCCGTCACACAACGAAACGTTTGCCGGGATCATCAACGTCTGCTGACAACTCTTTCACACATAAAGATCTGAGAAGCTTTTGTTTATTACTTCTTTTATTTGCTTAGTTTTCACACTTTTGAACCACGGCGAGATCAGTTTTCAAATGTTTTGCGCCCAGCCGCCGCGTCGGAGAGCAGGAAGGCTGGACATAGTCGACAGGCGCTAACAAGAAAATCGCTAATTTCAGACGGAAAGTAATGGTATTTTCGAAAATGTTTTTTTCTGATCCATTTCATAGGGAAAATATTATTTCTAGTAAGAGTTGTGCTTTAATAATATAATATATGTGTGCCACCCTTACCTTAGACTAATAATGTCTGGACCCCACGACGGACACACCTATTCCTAATTTGGTTTTGAGACGTTTTTAAGACTGGTTTGTAGCAGGATTTAACATTCCTCCCTCAACCCAGTCCAGTCTCAACCCGTTCATAAAATCAGGGGATGGATAATTCATCTCCCGTTTTTAATTTGTTAGAGAGGCATCCTAAACGTCTTAAAAACCAGCCCTAACAATGTATAAAAAATGGATTAAGAACAGGTGTGTCCGTAGTGGGGCCCGGGCGGCCGGGCAGGGCAGTGCCTGGGAATGAGGTTAAGTAAACTTGTCTCTTGTGTAAATACAAGACTAAATCACATTGAATGTAGGGTACAATGACCAGTAGCCGGCTGTGACGAAAAAACTGGCCACAATATTTCCATAGGCATAGACTTGAAAAATTAATTTTTCAAAAAAATGGATCAAAACAAACAACAGCAGTAGAAACAAAATCTTTTCTTTCACTTCGACACCCAGCATTGTCAGACCATATTGAATTAACTGCATCTTCAAGGGGGCCGGTTTTTTTGTCTTCATACATCAAGCTGATTTTTTTGTGAAAAATCTTACGTGGCAACACTGTGACAGAAAAGTTTGTGTTCCTCATAATCAGCGTTCAAATACGGTTTTGCTCATGTGAAATTCATGGCAATCGGATTTGACTGAGTTATTGATTTTAAAGAGTCAAGAGTAAGTTTCAAGGGCCGTTTACTGGTCACTGTACCCTATATATATAGAGCCGAGCGGCCAGCGAGGTGCTGGTCGCGTTCGTCACTGAATATGTCACGGCTGTATGGAAATCCGTTACGATTTAGCCGACACCATAGCAAATGTCATCCACTTTCATTTCTTCTTTGAAGAATTGCCTGGCGCAGACAAAGTCGAAAAGGCGTGCAGTACAGGTATGCTTGTGTGAACGTTTGTTGACTTCGGATTTTGCCATTTTCATGCACTTTCTGTGTCTAAAGCTAACTACCAGTTAGCCAAAGTAGGTAAGAAGGGCAGCTGAAAACACCTTAGAGGTATTTTGGATCTCCAGTCTACCATTTAGCCCAAAACTGCAGTGTTCACATTAAAGTAACTGTCCACATAAGCATAGCAGGTAGTGTTTTTGTTGTGTATTTAGTCGTTTTTGTTGTATTTTTTCTTTTTTGTTTTTTACTCCGCTTTTGTTCATTTAGCAGGTTAAAAAGTAAATTAATTAATTAATTAATACCTCTACTGTAGATACATGCGACCAGTCATACACAAATCCTCAATTTTTGGGCATGGTGCCCCAGTGTCTGGGCATGCCCCAACGTATGGACATGGTGCTCATACGTTGGGGCACTATGCCCTCTAGAAAGGCCAGGGGCACGGTACCACCATAAAAATCTGCTTGAAAAGCTAATTTCCATTTCAGATTCTCAGTTCAACAGATTTTCATGTAGCATGGCCTCCCTGCAGGCCAATGTATGAGCACCATGCCCATACTTTGGGCATGCCCAAGGGTTGGGGCACCATGCCCAAGAATTGAGGATTTGTGTAGGACTGAATGCGACAGAAAAACTCTGGCGCAAACACCTAGGCTAGGCTGTACTATCTGGAAGAACATTTTCCTTTTCTTTCTTAGCACATATCATGCAGTTCTTGGGACTAGGTTTGCTTTTTTGAATGTCGCCGAACAGTGAATGGTTGCGGTCGAAAACACTAAACCAATATCGAGCAACATTTAGTACAAAATACTTGCCAAAAATGTTTAATTCATACCCTCATTACCGAGGCTTCAATTCACATTTAAACATTTGCCACTGTTTTCTTCTATTTCTTCGTCTTTCAGGGTTCCAAGCATTCATAAAGAACATCTATTATAAATCTTTGAAATTAAACATGCTTTTGTGGTGATGCAGTGCAGAAAGTTCATCAGAATTTTCTTTTACAAGTGGATTGAGTTCAAATCAGCAGAATACTTTATCTGAGAAGCTAACTCAAAGAATTATGTAAACACAACTTTTCACTGCTTTTACATAGCTGTCCACTGATACCACGTCCTTTTTCTTTCCATTTGACTGTTTTGTGAGCAAGAAACAAAACCAAGGTACGGAAAAATTAAGAGACATTTTCAAAAAAGCATAACTATGATGTGGGGTACATCATATTTCAGGATCATCCAAAATATCTGAGAAGAAGAAACCTGAAACATTTTGTCCTTAACATAAGTTTTTTATTTAGAATTTCCTTTTATTGTTTTACTTACAGGCAAAAGCTAAACCAAGGCAGTCTAAGTTTCAAAATCAGAAAAAAAAATCACCAAGAAGTGTTTTGAAAGAACATAGCACACCTCTTCTGTACTTCGGGTGTTTTGTTATGCTACAATTTTGTCTACCAGTCTCGGTGACAACTAAAATTGGTTACCTTAAATTGCTCAATTGTTCTGTAAGAAATTGTAAGATAATGAGATCTCAGTATCTAAGAGTTGTGACAAGCCGCATTTCGCAGTTGAGGAATCCAGGTATTCTAAAATTTTCAGACATGCCTTGTATAATATAATGAATAGTTGAAAATATTGAAACAAAATTCTGTGATGCATTTTCAAGTTCTGAGCCTTCAGTCAATGAATTATGATTCTACCTTTTAGCTTTGGTGTCAAAATCTGTGACATTTGAAGCGTTTGAAAAGTTTTTTTGAACACTAATTTTTATGGAAAATTGAGTTACTTTTTTAGAGCTTGATTTTTCTTTAATGTAAAATAAACAACCGAATTGATGTCACAATTTCAGGGAAGATTGGGATTTAAATCCCCCCCCTCATAAGGTTTAAGACAGCATATTTATTTCTTGGAACTTTGTTGTACCAATTGACTGGTCATTTTACTGATTGTTTTGAGGAAAAATCGACTGAAAACTCGACTGTTTCCAAGAAAAAAATTGACAGTTTTATGAAAAATTGTGGCGCTTTGTGCAGACTCAGCTATTTCTTACCGATTGGCCACCAACATTGGGGGAGGGGCATCCCCCCTCATATGTGACGCCCCTGGTAACAAGATATATTCAAACAGTGGCGAAAAAAATGGATAGTCAGCAACAATGGTCGTCGTCTGGCTGAGGCTGACGAGGACCCTTGCCAAGAAGGACCGAAAGATAGCTGCCAATGCAACGTAGCTGACTATCTGGTTTTAGCCATTGTCTGGATATATGTTTCCCAGTCAGCTTGGGTTCAAAGAGTTTGTCAGCCTGTCATGAGGATTGGTTTCTGTTCATAACCTCTGTCTTCTTGCAGAAATTATGAATGAAGTTATCAAAAGCAAGAAGCCTGGTGGAAAGGGCGTTGATTGGAGGGTCTGTATTGTAGACCATTTGTCAATGAGGATGGTCTCTGCATGCTGTAAGATGCATGAGATAGCTTCTGAAGGAATCACAAGTAAGTTTGGTTAAAACTAAATTACATCTGTGGGAACATCCAAAGGTAAGACTTCACGCTAGATAGGTCATGACAGTCAAGAAGTTTTTTCTGAGGCATCTCTGAGAAGTGTGGATGGCTTAGAAAAGTGAAATTTGCTTGGCAGAGTTTTACCATAGTTAGGAAAGAATGGCTTGGCATATTGAGCTTGTACCAGTCATGCACAAATCCTCAACTTTTGGGCATGGTGCCCCAACGTCAGGGCATGGGCATGGAACTAGCATGGCACCCCCATGATATTTGGTTGAGGTGAGATTGATTACATACCTAAATAGGGCCTTCTTCCTCTCCTAGACCACAAGATACTTGATCTTATGTTCTATCTAACCTCTTTTTCCAATTTTAAAAATATTGGAGAACAAACCAAGAAATTTAGCCATGAATGAATTTCCCCTTTTTCCCTGGAAATGGATAGGTAAACCAATAAGAAAAAGTGGTCTTCATTAAATGCTAAATCTCTTAGAAGTTCTCTAGTATTTTTAAAATTGGAAAAAGAGGTTAGATAGAACATAAGATCAAGTATCTTGTGGTCTAGGAGAGGAAGAAGGCCCTATTTAGGTATGTAATCAATCTCAGTTCAACCAAATATCATGGGGGTGCCATGCTAGTACCATGCCCATGCTCCAGGGCATCGGTGCCCCAACGTATGGGCACCATGCCCATACCTTGGGGCATGCCCTGACGTTGGGGCACCATGCCCAAAAATTGAGGATTTGTGCTTGACTGGCTTGTACCTTGTATATAGACAGGTGGTTTTCATTACAAGAAACAAGACAGGAGAAAATCCTCTCCTACAGCGCATGTCCAACGACCAACTGCCGAAAATCGCTTTCGAAGGTCGCATCCATACGGTTCTCGCCCTCGTGGTCGAGGGAGGAGAACTTCTCCGACTACAACCTCCCTAGTCTTCTGAGAATGACACAAAGCAGAGAGCAGTACAGGCGGCACATAACATTCGCTCGTGAGGAGAGAAGCCCCGAGACGGCCACCAAGGCCGGATGGGACTTAAGTCAAGTAAGTCACAGTGTAAACAACGCTCGAAAGCAAGAACTTTATTTGTATGAGTGCATCTTGGCAGATGAAATGTGAAATACCTAGTGATATTTTAGAGTCTTCAATAGAGCAAACAAAGCTTGTTAGCTTCTATATCCTTTTCCACTAATAAAGGAGGGAATATAGATTTGAAAGGGAGATCCCTTACAGATTAAACCATAGCATTTATCATGTCATCATTTGAAATAACAGTCAGAATCAGCAATAGGCTATCTTGGCCTTGCAAAAAAGGTTTCACACTTTTAGTAGTTTCAAGCCTACTCAAGCCTAGTTTCTGACAAACCTGAGTTTCATTTAATCGTTGATATTGGCCACTTTTTCTAGTTGTTGAAGACATTCATAAAAGAAGAGAGCCACTACGGGCTTTAGAAGCAATATACTTGATCACTCCATGTGAGTCATCAGTTAAAGCTCTTATCAAGGACTTCGAATCACCAGGAAAGACACAGTATAAGTGTGCTCATGTGTACTTCACAGAAGGTAAGAAAGGATCCACTTACTTTCCTGTTTTCAGGGTGGGTATTTTCCCGGTAGAAAGTATGTTCACCCTCGAGAGCGTGGGGGGGGGGGTCGTGTCAGCCAGAAGCCTGGGAGCATTTCATTCAAACTTTTTTTTACAGACAATTATTCCTGGGAACCAGCAGATCAGAACTTAAAAATGCCACAAGTTTCGGCAAATCTATATTATTGTCAATGAAATGTATCTGTCTGTATCTCCCCCCCCCCCCCCGCGGTCAAACACAAATTCTGTATGTTGGGGCATAGTGCAGTGTAGCAAAGGCATAGTTCCTCCATGATAATCTGTAAGATCTGTCATTTGTAAATCTGCAAATCCCTATAGCCTAAACTGATTTTCTTTTATTGCATTCTCCATGGCCCAGGGGTTCAGTAACATTTATTTATCTAATCTAGCACCTGGGAACTGGGTTGCATGTATTCGTTTAACGTCTCTTTTTTTTCCTCCTCCTCCTTTCGGTGACACAAATGTGGCATCTACCCTTTCCATTTTTATTTGAAATTGTATTCTCTTTACTATTCTATTCTTTCTTAAGATTTTCATCTTTACTTTTTACAAAAAATTAAACTGTTAAAAATCAAAATCAGGGAAAAGCATTCAATTTTTTTGAGAAACGTCTTTTGAGATTTCTGCCTCAACGCATGATATGGCGTTAGATAGCCTATGACTAGGCTAGCCTGTCATCTTAGCGAATTTGTATTTGGTTACAACTTACAGCTAGCCTAATTGATAACTTTCGACGGGGGCGATTTAAATCATTCGAAAGTCCATACCAGTAAGCAGACTTGACGCAAAACCTATATAGTCAACGGTTTGTCTGCCACCATTGAAACTGAGTCGCTGACTTGGGATCTGGAAAGTGCAAGCGCGTGGCTTAGCCTGACGCTTTAGGTTACATATTGGGGGAGGGAGACTGCAATTTTCGTGGAGCTCAATCCGAGGTATCCATCCGAATCCATAAGCCACGTAGTAACTGTTTTGCAGTTTGCCGTGATGTTCTTTTTTTTTTTGTAGTAGGGGCCAGTTTTGAATACATACATAGCCCTAGGATGCCTCTCTCCGAAGAGACAGAAAGTTTCTTAGTGTCCCGAAGCGCTTGACAGAATTTAGTGAGTTGACAATGTGGAACAGACTTCTGATTCTCAAAAGATTTTAGCTTGTCCCGACGAACTTTTTAACGAGCTAAGCCAGTCTCCTGCAGCTAAGCACATTGAAACGCTCAAGGAAGTCAATATAGCATTCATCGCCTATGAAAGTCAGGTAAAACAGTTTGAGAGGGTTTTGAGCTTGGTGGTAGATGTACCCGTAATCTGTCTTGTTGTGTGCTGGTGAAAGTCATAACGCAGTATCTTCCAGGTGTGAGCCAATAATGATGTTTGTGGTGATCGGGACCGATACGTCACTCAATCTAATGCTGCCTCCTGTGCTTTTAATGCCGTATTTTTAAACATTAGCCGCGTTCGTTTTCGTCGTTTGTCGTTGTCGGTATCAAAAACGTCGTTCAATTTTTTTCATATTAGCGTTTACTTTGGCACGTTTCTAAACGTCGTTTCACGAACGAAGTCGATACGAAAATGTTAATAGTCGAACTAACTTAATATTTCCAACAGCAGCTATAGTAAAGTACAAAAATGGCTTTAGCATAATCGGCCCACTGTTTTTATGGCACTTGCAGCTTCGCTCAAGTGCCATATACCGATCACTTTTCCGTCGGTCGGTCGGTCGGTCGGTCGGTCCGGTGATCGCGAGTTAGGGTACTTGCAGATGTGCTAGGACGATGAAACTTGGCAGGCATATCAGGGACCCGACCAAACTAACTTGCAAATAATCACTTCCCCGATCCGACCACCGTGGAGGGAGTAGAGGGCGGGGGAATACGGAAAAGTTAGTAGTTTTTGTAAAACCCCTACCCCTTTCTTTACACTAGTAGGTCTGCGCGCGGCGTGACGTCACTCTTTGCATCGGATCACTCTGTTAACATTGGAAAGAGCTAGTGCATTCGAGGGTCAAAGGGGTTTGTATCTGTGGTGCAGTGCGGGGGAATATGGAAAATTGAGTGTTGTGTAACTTTCGAACGGGTGATCGGATTGGGACGAAACTTAATACCTGGATGAATGACATATCTCTGATGTTCCATTTGAAGTCCGAACCGGATTCGACAGCTATGGGGGAATTGGGGGTGGGGGAAGACCGGAAATCTCGAGAAACGGTTATAATGGAGGGATCGGAGTAAAACTTGCTGGGAAGAACAAGAATCTGCTCCAGATAATTTGTTTACACGTTTGGACTGGACCCGGACACTTGGGGGGGGGGGAGGTGGAGGGGAGTTTCACGGAATTCTGGTGATGACAGTTTTTGGGATTTTCACGACGAAACTTGGGAGGCGTATCAGGGACCCGATCAAACTGACTTGTAAATAAAAATTCACTCGATCCGATAGTCGTGGGGGGATCGGAGGGAGGGGGAATCCGGAATATTTAGCCATGCGTAACTTTGGAACCGGTGATCGGATTCGAGTGAAATTTAATAACTGAACAGAGCCTGTGGTGATCTTTTTCATGTCCGGACGGGATCCGACAACAATTGGGGGGGGGGGGAATACGTGACCGGATTGGACTGGAGAGATCGGGATGGAACTTTGTGGGAATAACAAACAAGTCCAAACTGAACCGGATTGGCTCCGGCGACTGTGGGGGGAGTTTGAGGGGCGGGGCCGGAATTCCGGTGATCGCGAGTTAAGGTACTTCCAGATGTGCTAGGACGATGAAATTTAGCTGGAATATTAGAAATTCGACAAGATTGGCTTAGAAATCGCCACTTTTCAAATCCGACCATTCCCTAAAGTACCAATCATGACCGCAAATTAAGAAAAATACTTTTAAGCAAAATATGCATTTCCATGATCCCCATGAGCTCATGATCATTTTTGCCTCAAGGGTTTTGCTTACAAATGAAGTTCTAGCTCCCTTAAAGTGTGCATCTTAACCGCAAGGTCGAAAAGTACTTTTTATAAAACGATACATCTCATTCCATGATCAGTTGTCCCACAAGGGTTTTGCAAAAAAAATAATTTCTTGCACCCTTAAAGTGCGCAAATTAGTGGGGGAAAAAAATACTTCTGATCATACGTATATATCAATGATCCCTAAGAGCCGTTTTTACCTCAAGGGTCTTCCTTACAGATGAATTTCTAGTGCCTTTAAAGTGCGCATCATTACAGCCAAGTTCAACGATAATATACTTTTTCTCTAGCTCCCTTAAAGTGCGCATCTGAACCGCACAGTCGAAAATTACTTTTGATCAAATAATACATCTCAACCCTTGCAAGTGCCATATGAGCTTACAGCAGTAGCGTATATTAGGGGGGGCGACAGGGGCGATCGCCCCCCCCCCGAAATTCTTGAAAAAGGGATTTTTAGTGGGAAAAACGTGTGCGAAACACGGGCGACAGGGGCGATCCTCACCCGAAATTCCCGGAAAAGAAGTTTTTACGGTAAAAACGTACGCTAAAATACAAATTGAGAAGATCAATCGAAATTGTTTACAGCACGGTTCAGTAATAGATCTCAGAAACAGTTTTTGAGTCGTAATGTGAATGATTACAAGATTAAAAGGTATTGTTTGCACCTCGTTTTTAACAAAAATCGTCATTTGGATCGAATTTTAGTCTGGCTAGAGGTGTTTTTATGGCACTTGCCCTTCGGCCTAGTGCCATATAGCGATCGAAATTTCTGTCCGTCCGTCGGTCGGTCGGTCGGTCTGTCGGTCCGGGTTTTCTAGTTCGGGTACTTCCAGATAAGCTAGGACGATGAAACTTGGCAGGAATATCAGGGACCCCAAATGATTAAGTTGGAAATAGTCGCTTCCCCGATCCGACCACCTGAGGGGGAGTGGTGGGAAAGGGAATCCGGAAAAAATAGGAAAAATGACTTATTTTTAACTTACGAACGGGTGATCGGATCTTAATGAAACTTGATATATGGAAGGACCACTTGTCTCAGACCTTCCATTTTAAATCCAGACCGGATCCGGTGACATGGGGGGTAGTTGGAGGGGGAAACCGGAAATCTTGAAAATCGCTTAGAGTAGTTGGTGGAAAGAACAAGCACAAGTCCTAGATACGGGATTGACATAACCGGACCGGATCCGCTCACTTTGGGGGAGCTGGGGGGGGGGAATCCGGATTTCTAGTGATCCCGCGAGTTCGGTGCTTCCTGATGTGCTAGGACGATGAAAATTGGCAGGCATGTCAGGGACACGAACAGATTGACTTGATAATAGCCGTTTCCCCAATCCGACCATCCGGGGGGGGGGCTGGAGGGAGGGGAACCCGGAAAATGAGGTATTTTTAACTTACGAACTGGTGATCGGACCTTAATGAAACTTGATATATAGAAGTACCTCGTGTCTCAGACCTCCCATTTTAAATCTAGACCGGATCCGGTGACATGGGGGTAGTTGGAGGGGGAAACCGGAAATCTTGAAGATCGCTTAGAGTGGAGAGATCTGGATGAAAGTTGGTGGAAAGAACAAGCACAAGTCCTAGATACGGGATTGACTTAACCGGACCGTATCCGCTCACTTTGGGGGAGTTAGGGGGGGATCCGGATTTCTAGTGATCCCGCGACTTCGGTGCTTCCTGATGTGCTGGGACGATGAAAATTGCCAGGCATGTCAGGGACCCGAACAGATTGACTTGATAATAGTCGTTTCCCGGATCCGACCATCCGGGGGGGGGGGGGCTGGAGGGAGGGGAATCCGGAAAATGAGGTATTTTTAACCTTACGAACGGGTGATCGGATCTTAATGAAACATGATATATAGAAGTACCTTGTGTCTCAGACATCCCAGTTTAAATCCGGACCGGATCCGGTGACATGGGGGGAACTATAGGGGGGAACCGGAAATCTTGGGAAACGCTTTGAGTAGAGAGATCGGGATGAAAGTTGGTGGAAAGAACAAGCACAAGCCCTAGATACGTGATTGACATAACCGGACCGGATCCGTTCACAGTGGGGGGGGGGGTTGGGGGGATCCGAATTTCTAGTGATCCCGCGAGTTCGGTACTTCCTGATGCGCTAAGACGATGAAACTTGGCAGGCGTGTATGGGACCCGAACAGGTTGACTTGAGAATAGTCGTTTCCCGGATCCGACCATCTGGGGGGGGGGTGGGGGTAGAGAGAGGGGGAATCCGAAAAGTGAGGTATTTTTAGCTTGCGAACGGGTGATCGGATCTTGATGAAACTTGACGTATAGAAAGATCTCGTGTCTCCGACGCCCCATTTTAAATCCGAACCGGATCCGGTGATATTGGGGGAAGTCGGACGGGGGAACCGGAAATCTTGGGAAACGCTTAGAGTGGAGGGTTTGGGATGAAAGTTGGTGGGAAGAGCAAGTGAATAGCATAACCGAAATGGATCCGGTCACTGTGGGGGAGTTGGAGGGGATCCGAGTTTGTAGTAATCCCACGAGTTCGGTACTTCAGCTGATGTGCAAGGACAATGAACTTGGCATGCTTGTCAGGTACCCGAACTATTGACTTGAGAATGTCGTTTCCCCGATCCGACCGTCGAGGGGGAGTGTACAAAAGAGGAATCCGGAATCCAGTGGCAAGCTCAGCTATTGAACGGGTTATCGGATTGAACCGAAACTTGATATTTAGAAAGGTGTCTCGTAACTCAGACATCCCATTTTAAATCCGGACCAGATCCGGTGACATTGGGAGGAGTTGAAGGGGCGAACCGGAAATCTTTGTAATCGCTTAGAGTGGAGGGATCGGGATGAAGCTTGGTGGGAAGAACAAGCATAAGTTCTAACTATGTCATCTAGAGCTTTCAGATTGAATGAACCTAGATATCCTAATTCTAGGTCCGAACCGCATTTTTGAATGGCGGGGTGTTTATTGTGAAGTTCTCTTCTACTTTCTCGTACCACTACTCGTAACAAGTGCCATATGAGCTCGTAGCTCTTGTCAGTGTTAAAAACGGTCAAAACATGAAAAAATCGCCGAAAATTTTTCGGCCTTCCGGCCGTAAAGGGGGTGGCATTTGGCCACATATTTTCACTGAGCTGTCGCCCCTCCCGAAACAAATCGGAATATACGCTACTCTGCTTACAGCTCTTGTTAAACTTGTTTTACAAGTTTAATTTGTTTTGTCGAGAATTTTGAAAATTCGCGCTTAATTACTGAACCGAGATGTTGAAACTGACTTTCCGCCTCCGTTCGTCGTTTCAAGAACGACGAATGAAACGGCGGTTCAACCGAACAAAGAAAACTCCTTATTCTCGGCAGTTCAACGCCGTTCACGAACGTTATAAAGGAAACGCGTGCAGTAAAACGACGGTTGGAACGGCGAACCGAACGACGAAAACGAACGCAGCTATTCTGTAAGGATGTATTGTCTTAGGTCTTGGTTGACTCGTTCTTGGTGGCATCCCAGTGCAAACTCGCTTGCCCAGCCATTCGTGTCTAATAGGTGTACTCGTATTCACCCTAGCATCGCTTTCCGGAAGCTTTGACGACAAGCACCGGACAGAAAGAAACATAGCATCCTGAATTGCATGAACTTACACCACTACCTCGCTGCGTGAAAATATGCTAGTCGGAACTTTCGGAAAGCTCGCTCGGTCGTCACCCGTGCACCCTTCTCTAGTTCGCCTACTAGCGTGACCCTCGTGCTGCTTGGTGGAATCTTGTGTTTGTTTTGACGACAAACGTAAGGCAGCACTAATCACATTGCATCCTGGCGAGTGTGAGCTTACGCCACAAACCGCTGCGGGATCATAAGCTAATCGGAACTTACGAGAGCACATCCTTGTGAACGTTTTGAAATTAAGTATGTAAAGGCAGGCTTACCAGAGCAATATAGGCCAGTGGGACTGAGTGACGTATTTGGTTATTGTGCTGTGACCCCTGTATACTGTCATCGGATGAAGGTTAAGTCCGGTCTTCACCTCCCGGAACTTCGGGAATCTGGGCTTCCAGATTATTCTTTGTCTTCTTCTGTAAATTGCATCTGGAATATGAACCGGTCCGAAAGTACATCAAAATAGTCCGGAAAAAAGGGGCTTTTGAACTTTCGGATTTCCGGAATTTTCAAGTATAGCAGGAGAAATTCAAAAAAAATCCCGGAGAATCTGGGAACCCAGATTCCGGAAGGTGAAGACCCGACTTTACTCCAGATTCCGGAAGGTGAAGACCCGACTTTACTGTCTGCTTACTAACCGACCGCTAAACTTTGACCTTGTTTTGCTCGCAGTTTGTCCCGAGGAGCTTTTCAACGAACTGTGCAAGTCCATCACAGGGAAATACATAAAGACATTGAAGGAGATCAACATAGCTTTCCTTCCATATGAAAGTCAGGTTCGTTCTAACTCTATACCTAGTTATAGAAAAAGTCCTTGATTTTCGGTCGTTGCTCGTGAATGGAATTACATTTTACTCACTGTGCTCACTTTCATTTCAAAACAAAATAGGTAAGATTAAAGTTTAACTGAAAAGCCAACTTAGTTTTGTATCATTTAACTGATTACACTGCTTTATTTTGATTGCGTTAAGGGATTATTTTTGTTTTCACTATTTGCTCTAGTATGATGCTCAGAATATCTACGGCCGTCCTCACAACGCAAAATTCAAAATTCTACTATGACGCAGAAAAACTGAATCTTAATACAAACGCGGCTTTTCAGTGGTCAGTGATCAGCTCGAGGAAGGTGGCTCACTGCTTGAACACTTGTGTTTCGTAAATCGTTTTCGCAAGCATATAACACAGACACAAGTAGATAGAGGTACCACAAATCAGAGGGAAATTCCGCTATTTGAAAATCGATTATTCGTGAACAGCTAAAGAACGAAGTGACGCATTTTCATCGGGTCTTCAAGCCTCTTTAAGTGAATAAGTCATGGGTACCTAGATTCTGCTATTACATTCCTTTTCGGTTAAACTTTAAAGATAAGTTCCGAATAGAGAGGCTAGTTCTATCGTTGAAGGCTCTCCAGTACCATGGGTACCAACCTACTAAACGAAAACTACTCCCTCTTCCTGGAAATCCGTCTCCAAATGAAATATTTTTTATTTATTTCTATCCGCCGAAGTCGGCGAGTACGTTACAAAGAAAAAAGCATAAGAATATGCATATGAATACAACAATACGGACGCATATTCATATAATATGTGAAGACGAAGTTCGCGGGTGAGGTTGTCTGTAAAACGTCCCCGAAGAGAGACCCTCGACCTAAAATGTCACCGTCTAAAACATCTCCATCCAAAACTTGGCCGCACATAAACGTCCCCGGCTGAAAGAGAATTCACCAATAAACAAGGCTAAGAACAGCCTATTTTTATGATTTAAAACTTTATTTAACTAATAGTTTGCCGTTTCCTTAACAAAGCGCAGAGATTTTGTAGGATTTAATTTTGTCATTTTTTTCCTATTGATAATTTTTGGTTTTTATGGCACTTGCCCTTCGGCCAAGTGCCATATAGCGATCGCAATTTCTGTCCGTCCGTCGGTCGGTCTGTCGGTCGGTCGGTCCGGGTTTTGCTAGTTCGGGCACTTCCACATAAGCTAGGATGTTGAAACTTGGCAGGCATATCAGGGACCCCAAATGATTAAGTTGGAAATAGTCACTTTCCAGATCCGACCATCGTGGGGGGGGGAGGGGAGCCGGAATCCGGAATTTAGTGGCATGCATAACTTTCGAACGGGTGATCGGATCTTAATGAAACTTGATATTTGGAAAGACGTCATGCTTCAGATGTCCCATATCAAGTCCGGACCGAATCCGACGTATGTGGGGGGGGGGAGTCGGAGGGGGAACCGGAATTCGTGTTAAACGCTTAGAGTGGAGCCATCGGGATGAAACTTGGTGGGAGGAACAAGCATAACCCCTAGATACATCATTGACAGAACCGGACCGGATTCGTGCACTGTGGGGGGAGTTGGAGTGGGGTTCCGGAATTCCGGTGATACGGAGTTAAGTTACTTCCAGGTGGGCTAGGACAATGAAACTCGGCAGGTAAATCAGGGACGACCACATTAACCTGGAAATAGTCAGTTTCCCGATCCGACCATCGTGGGGGGGGTGGAGGGAGGGGGAATCCGGAATCTTGAGGTATGTATAACTTCCGAACGGGTGATAGGATCATAATGAAACTTGATATGTAGAAAGACAACATGTCTCGGATGTCCCATTTCAAGTACGGACCGGATCCGATGAAGCTGGGGGGGGGTCGGAGGGGGATCCGGAAACCTTGTGACATGCTTGGAGTGGAGCGATCGGAATGAAACTTGGTGGGAAGAACAAGCACAAGCCCTATGTAGATCAGTGACAGAACCGGACCGGATTCGGGCATTGTGGGGGAGTTAGAGGGGGGAGGTCCGGAATTCCGGTGATCGCACGTTAAGGTACTTCCAGACATGATAGGACGATGAAACTTGGCTTGAAAATAAAAGACTTGACATACAAAATATACATTTTCGTGCTCCTGATGATCATCTTTTTTGCTTCAAGAGTTTTGATTCCAGATGATTTTCTATAACTTGGAAATAATCACTTGCCCGATCCGACCATCGTGGGGGGAGGGAGGGGAGCCGGAATCCGGAATTTAGTGACATGCATAATTTTCGAACGGGTGATCGGATCTTACTGAAACTTGATATTTGGAAAGACCTCATTTCTCAGATGTCCCGATTCGAGTCCGAACCGAATCCGATGAATGTGGGGGGGGGTCGGAGGGGGGAACCGGAAATCATGTGACACGCTTACGGTGGAGCGATCGGGATGAAACCTGGTGGGAGGAACAAAAAGAATCCCTAGGTTCATCGTTGACAGAACCGGACTGGATTCGTGCACTACGGGGGGAGTTGGAGTGGGGTTCCGCAATTCCGATGTTACGGGGTTAAGTTACTTCCAGATGTTCTAGGACGATGGAACTTGGCAGGTGTATAAGGGACTCGGCCAAATTTACTTGGAAATAATCACTTGCCCGATCCGACCATAGTGGGGGGAGGGAGGGGGGGAGGGAGGGGAGCCGGAATCCGGAATTTTATTGACATTCATAATTTTCGAACGGGTGATTGAATCTTAGTAAAACTTGATATTTGGAAAGACCTCATGTCTCAGATATACCATTTCAAGTCGAGACCGGATCCGATGAATGTGGGGGGGGGCGGTCGGAGGGAGGAACCGAAAATCATGTGACACGGTTAGAATGGAGCGATCGGAACCTTCCGAGCGTCACCGTCGAAAAGAAAGTGCTAAGTGACCATTTCTTTTGAACGTAACTGTAGTACCAAACAACCCATCACACTGACAAAGCTACTATCCATTCACATCCTACTACGATAACTTGAATACAAGCTAAAAAGATTGCAAGTGCCATATGAGCTTGCAGCTCTTGTATATAATTGCGGTAAAGATCCATATCCTAAACCACTAGTATCACATCCGTCTTTTCTTCCATAGACTGTCCCTTAATGTAAGAACTTCGAACGTGTTCTACCTAGATATTATGCCTGGGAACCTTCTCGAATCTATGCTTTTGGACGTTTTTTCTTGGGGACATTTTTTTGTTGGTACCTTTTTCCATGGAGACGATTAGTAGGTGACGTTTCACAGCTAACCCTACGAATTAACCGCTGCAATACCTTGATAAAAAGTCATGAACCTCCGTGTCATAACGTGCGTTCGAAAAACGCAGTTTTTGTTCCAAACCAGCAGTATTTTGTTTGAGATTGCTTTATCTGTTTTCCATAGTTGGCACGCTACCAATTGAAGCTAGTTTCGCTCCTGATCTTTATATCCGAAAATACCGTTACCTGAAAACGTTTGAATGTGAAGTATAGATCGGTTGTACTCTAGCCATCTGCTAAAGTTTTGTTCCGCCATAAGCATGTCAGTAACAGCAGGGACCCATACATTTCCTTATAGGGGGCCTGTCATTTCCTATGCTTGTATATTGATATGGTGACCGAACCATCCAGTTTCCAAAAATCCCTGCTTGAGTCGATCGTCATTCTTGTTTGCCTCATTGGACGTGCGCGCCAAAGAGACTCCTCCCTCAAGGTGCCAGCAGCCAATCCCAAATTTTGTCTATCTGGTCTTGAACGTCATTGGACCGCGGGTATTTCTCGAACTACATTCCGTGCGCTCAAGATAGCATCAGAAATCTCTTATTGACAAGCCCCCTGTAAAGGAAATTTATGGGTCCCTGGTAACAGTTATAACAAAATACCAGGGTTACATGGGAAATGCATTCCCTCCGAAGAAAGAAAAGGCAAAAGCAAGTTCTGAGACTCAATCAAGAGAGGTTGGTTGCATTGCAGGAGGTTTGGAGCACGTTCGCCCTCAAACTTTTGTCATACTTTCTTTTTTCAAACTTCATACTTTCGTGTGAGGACTTCAAAATTTCAAAGCCGATATCGTCCGCTTGGCTTTCTTGTCGGTTGATTTTGCGATCTGTTTCCTGTCTCTTTGCGGTGTGGTTGATAGTAATCGCTTGGTTTTTCCTTGTTCTATATTTCTTGGCGAGATTGGAGTTTACGTGTAGGAATTTGCGGTATTTGTGTGACTGTTGCTTATAAAAAGATACAGTTGTATGAGTGTACAGGAGATGTTGCCAACCTCGAATTGCATAGCCTTGAAATTGGCCTCACAAATTTTAATAGGAAGTTTCTGTGCACTTTTAGCTTGGTTCTAACTGACAAGAAGCAAAAACTTCATCACCGAGGGGCTTGGTTAGGACTAATAAAAATTTCCTTTTAATATTTTCGAGGGCTCATGTACCTCGACAGTCGGCGACAAGAAACGAATTTCATGCGTACGACCAGGCCCGTATCCAGGAATTTATTTGGGGGGGGGGGGGGGGGGGGGGGGTAGCCCGCGGAATTTATTTCGGGGGGGGGGGGTGCCCACGGGTCGGACCAAAAAGTACAAAAAGACATAGATCAGAGACAAAAAACGATTACTTTTGCGGGTTTCGGGGGGGGGGGGGCGAACCCGCTAACCCCCCCTGGATACGGCCCTGCGTACGACTCATCATAAAAGATTTGCCACTCTTCCATGAATAGCCTAACGCGACAGTTAATGCGATGGGCGATTCATACCACTCCGGCCACATATAACAGTTTCATCTTTTTTTTTTCAGCTTCCATATTTCTTTATTTGAATAAGAATAACAAAAGTATAAATTAATCCTACCAGAAATTCACATAATTGAGTACATTATCTAGGGGAGGCTACCATCAGTCAATATCGTACGATAGTCTAGATCAAGCCCACCTTTTTATGGCACTTGCCTTCCGGCCAAGTGCCATATACCGATCACTTTTCCGTCGGTCGGTCTGTCGGTCTGTCGGTCGGTCAGTCCGGTGATCGCGAGTTAGGGTACTTCCAGATGTGCTAGGGCGATGAAACTTGGCAGGCATATCAGGGACCCGACCAAACTAATTTAGAAATAGTCACTTCCCCGATCCGACCATCATGGGGGGAGGGAGGGGAGCCGGAATCCGGAATTTAGGGGCATGCATAACTTTCAAACGGGTGATCGGATCTTAATGAAACTTGATATTTGGAAAGAGGTCATTTCTCAGATGTCCCAATTCAGGTCCGGAGAATCCGATTAATGTGGGGGGGGGGAGTCTTAGGGAGGAACCGTAAATCATGTGACACGCTTAGACTGGAGCGATCGGGATTAAACTTGGTGGGAGGAACAAGCACATACCCTAGGTACGTCATTGACAGACCCGGACCGGATTCGTGCACTGTGGGGCGAGTTGGAGGGGGGTTCCGGAATTCCGGTGATACGGAGTTAAGTTACTTCCAGGTGTGCTAGGACAATGAAATTTGGCAGGCAAATCAGAGACTCGACCAGATTAACCTGGAAATAGTCAACTTCCCGATCCGACCATCGTGGGGGGAGTGACGGGAGGGGGAATCCGGAATCTTAAGGTATGTATAACTTCCGAACGGGTGATCGGATCATAATGAAACTTGATACGTAGAAAGATCACATGTCTCGGATGCCCAGTTTCAAGTCCGGACCAGATCCGATGAAGGTGGGGGGGGGGGGGGGGGGTCGGAGACCCGGACCGGATTCGTGCACTGTGGGGCGAGTTGGAGGGGGGTTCCGGAATTCCGGTGATACGGAGTTAAGTTACTTCCAGGTGTGCTAGGACAATGAAATTTGGCAGGCAAATCAGAGACTCGACCAGATTAACCTGGAAATAGTCAACTTCCCGATCCGACCATCGTGGGGGGAGTGACGGGAGGGGGAATCCGGAATCTTAAGGTATGTATAACTTCCGAACGGGTGATCGGATCATAATGAAACTTGATACGTAGAAAGATCACATGTCTCGGATGCCCAGTTTCAAGTCCGGACCAGATCCGATGAAGGTGGGGGGGGGGGGGTCGGAGGGGGGAACCGGATAACTTGTGACACGCTTGGAGTGAAGCGATCGGAATGAAACTTGGTGGAAAGAACAAGCACAAGCCCTATGTATGTAAGTGACAGAACCGGACAAGATTCGGGCACTGTGGGGGAGTTAGAGGGAGGGGGTCCGGAATTCCGATGATCGCAAGTTAAGGTACTTCCAGACGTGCTATGACGATAAAACTTGGCTTGAAAATTAGAGACTTGGCATGATTGGCTTAGAAATAGTCAGTTCCCTGATCCGACCATCCCTTAAAGTACTAATGCTAACCGCAAAGTACAAAAAAATATTTTAAAGCAAAATATACATTTTCGTGATCCCTATGAGCCCATGATCATTTTTGCCTCGAGGGTTTTGCTTACAACTGAATTCCTTGATAATTCCTTATGAAGTACTAATCGCAACCACAACGTACAAAAAATACTTTTTAGCAAAATACACATTTTCGTGATCCCTATGATTCCTCACAAGTGATTTCCTTAAAGTACAAACAATACTTTTGAGCAAAATATACATTTTCGTGCTCCCGATGAGTTCGTCATGTTTTTTACTTCAAGAGTTTTGATTACAGATGATCACAACAAACCCACAAATTGACGAATTCCTACTTTCATCCCCTGACCCAGCCTTGCAAGTGCCATATGAGCTTCCAGCTCTTGTTGAATGTCCGTGGTGCTTCGCTGGTGACAGTTGCAAGCCGCCGCGAAAAACGAGGAAGGGCAAGGTCCCTGTTTTGGTGGGTTTCTTCTTTTTCTTCCTAAAAACAGGAGCCCTCCGAGGCAGGAACCCTGTTTTTATGGCACTTGCCCTTGGGCCAAGTGCCATATAGCGATCGCAATTTCTGTCCGTCCGTCGGTCTGTCGGTCCGGGTTTTGCTAGTTCGGGTACTTCCACATAAGCTAGGACGATGAAACTTGGCAGGCATATCAGGGACCCCAAATGATTAAGTTGGAAATAGTCACTTTCCCGATCCGACCATCGTGGGGGGAGTGGAGTGAGGGGGAATCCGGAATATTTTGGAATTTATAACTTTCGAACGGGTGATCGGATCTTAATGAAACTTGATATTTGGAAAGAGCTCGTGCCCCAGACGGTCCGATTAAAATCTGAACCGGATCCGGTGACTCTGGGGGGAGCTGGAGGGGGGGGGGCGGAAATCTTGGGAAACGCTTGGAGTGGAGGGATCGGGATGAAACTTGGTGGGAGGAACAAGCACAACCCTTAGGTACATCATTGACAGAACCGGACCGGATTCGTCCACTGTGGGGGGGAGTTGGAGTTGGGTTCCGGAATTCCGGTGATACGGAGTTAATTTACTTCCAGGTGGGCTAGGACAATGAAACTCGGCAGGTAAATGAGGGACGCGACCAGATTAACCTAGAAATAGTCAGCTTCCCGATCCGACCATCGTGGGGGGAGTGGAGGGAGGGGGAATCTGGAATCTTGAGGTATGTACAACTTCCGAACGGGTGATCGGATCATAAAGAAACTTGATATGTAGAAAGACAACATGTCTCGGATGTCCCATTTCAAGTCCGGACCGGATCCGATGAAGCTGGGGGGGGGATCGGAGGGGGGCCCGGAAACCTTGTGACAAGCTTGGAGTGAAGCGATCGGAATGAAACTTGGTGGGAAGAACAAGCACAAGCCCTATGTATATCAGTGACAGAACCGGACCGGATTCGGGCATTGTGGGGGAGTTAGAGGAAGGGGGGGTCCGGAATTCCGGCGATCGCAAGTTAAGGTACTTCTAGACATGCCAGGACGATGAAACTTGGCTTGAAAATTAAAGACTTGACATGATTGGCTTAGAAATAGTTAGTTCCCCGATCCGACCATCCCTTAAAGTACTAATGCTAACCGCAAAGTGCAAAAAAATACTTTTAAGCAAAATATACATTTTCGTGATCCCTATGAGCCCATGATCATTTTTGCCTCAAGGGTTTTGTTTACAATAAAATTCCTTAAAGGTCATCTGAATGAAGTCTAACACCCTATTTTGCCACTTTTACATACTGCTTACCATTTATCTCTCGAAAACCGGACTAAAATCGGATGAAGTTTCACCGTGCTATAATTTTCAGCCTTTTTTCCGACTTGTCTTGATCGTAACGCTCGCCGTAACAATTGTAACAGTCCATGCGTAACAGTTCATGTTGTAACAGTCCACGCCGTAACAGTCCATGCGTTTATCCATCCTTGCGCTGTTTATCCATCCATGCGTTATCAACGTACGTTTATCCATGCGATAATGACAGTTTAAATATTGGCGCTAAATTTGTCTTGGGAGGTCGTAACGAATCGCCATAGGGAGACTTAGAACTTCAAGAGTGGATAGCGCCGAAATCACGGAGCGAAAAAATTCGTCTTCTCTGTACCGGTACTGTGAAGGACGATCTGAGGGGTTCATGGAAGTATGGTAGGATCGTTCAGGTGTCCTTTAAAGTACAAACAATACTTTTGAGCAAAATATACATTTTCGTGCTCCTGATGATCATCTTTTTTGCTTCAAGAGTTTTGATTACAGATGATTTTCTATAACCTGGAAACAGTCACTTGCCCGATCTGACCTTCATGGGGGTAGGGAGGGGAGCCGGAATCCGGAATTTAGTGACATGCATAATTTTCGAACGGGTGATCGGATCTTAATGAAACTTGATATCTGGAAAGACCTCATGTCTCAGATGTTCTTTTCGAGTCCAGACCAAATCCGATGAATGTGGGGGGGGGGTCGGAGGGGGGAACTGGAAATCATGTGACACGCTTACAGTGGAGCGATCGGGATGAAACTTGTTGGGAGGAACAAAAACAATCCCTAGGTTCATCATTGACAGAACCGGACCGGATTCGTGCACTACGGGGGGAGTTGGAGTGGGTTCCGGAATTTCGGTGTTACGGAGTTAAGTTATACTTCCAGATGTTCTATGACGATGAAACTTGGCAGGTGTATAATTGACTCGGCCAAATTAACTTGGAAATAGTCACTTGCCCGATCAGACCATAGTGGGGGGAGGGAGGGGAGCCGGGATCCGGAATTTTATTGACATTCATAATTTTCGAACGGGTGATTGAATCTTTATAAAACTTGGTATTTGGAAAGACCTCATGTCTCAGATGTACCATTTCGAGTCGAGACCGGATCCGATGAATGGGGGGGGGGGTCGGAGGGAGGAACCGAAAATCACGTGACGCGGTTAGAATGGAGCGATCGAAACCTCCCGAGCGTCACCGTCGAAAAGGAAGTGCTTGAAAATTTCGCTCATTTTTCCATAAGATGTCAAAATATTTAAAACAAATTGTTCAAATATGTTATACAACAGCAAATATAACTAAGTGACCATTTCTTTTGCACGTAACTGTAGTACCAAACAACCCATCACACTGACAAAGCTACTATCCATTCACATCCTACTGCGATAACTTGAATACAAGCTAAAGCTTGCAAGTGCCATATGAGCTTGCAGCTCTTGTTATTAAGGCAGGAGCTCTGTTTGATTGACAATGAAAGGGCAGTAGCCTTGTTTTAGCGACGACATTACAAACAAGGCTCTAACTAGTAAAACTTGCTTAACACCGTCAACGACCAAAGCCAAACTTCCACAAAGGGACGGTGAACGGTACGACGGAAACCGCTGTAATGCTTGGAAAGAACATGATCCTTTGATGATATTAATTTCGAAATAAACAGTTAAATCAGAATGTTCGGTGAGTCTTCCATAATCATTGATATTACGGTTGTAATCTGTGCTGGAATGGACATTAAAGGCAAAACCTACCGGATATGGTTGAGGGGCTGATTAGGAAAAAATAACATTTTTACTTGAGGGAAATACCGATAGCCTACAACTTACAAGACCTGAGTGTCTCGGTAAAGCCCAAGAAATATTCCTCTTTGGGATCCCATCGACGTCGCTGGTCTTGTTTACCCGATGTACGGAATAGATGGGGTCAGAATGACACAAAACTTTCGTTTAATAATTGCCTATTTAGGTGATTATGCGATATAAATATAGGTTCATTTATTATCAACTTCTTCGTATTGAAACCTACTTGATGACAATGGTATACTTAGAAACACGGAACGACTTCGCTCGGTATTACACTGTAACGCCAAATTACTACAGTCACATATAACAATAATTGCTTATTTAGGTGTTCTCTCTGGATTCCCCCGATGGCTTCCAGTGTTACTACAATCCCAACAAAGCATCACAGCGAACAGGAGCTATGGAAAGGATGGCGGAGCAGATTGCAACCCTTTGCGCCACCCTTGGGGAATATCCCGCCGTCCGATACAGAGCGTAAGTACACTGTAAAAACTTTCTTCGGATAAGAATGCAGTATTTACTACTGGGATTAATCTTATCTCTACTGAGATAAGATTAGTCCGAATTAGGGATACTCTTATCTCAATAAAGACAAGATTAATCCCAGTAGCAAATACTGCAAGGTTTGTTTTTGCACTGTAGTCCTATCAATGATCACCGTATAACTGGAAACATATATGCTCTTATGAGGAAGACTGCTATCGTCTTATAAAGAGCTACTGTTAGAACTGTCATGTTCCTTATTGGAAAAACTCAACTTAGACTGGCAATATAATGAACATATAAACCCTTAAATAGTAAAATGCATACATTGAGAAAGTCGTTACTATCTATATAGTCATTGTCACTTTTTTGGGGGAAACCAGTCATGGACACTAGCTCAATTTTGGGGTACTGATACCCCATAAGAGGGGTACTACCAATTTGGGGAGTACTACCCGAATATGGGGGAGTACTCCCCACATGTGGGGTATCACTACCCCCTATATGGGGTACCAGCCTAACTTTCCACTAAGTTTCTCACTTTTGGCACTTGCCTTGGCTAAATGACAAGCAGCCGTGGTCCCTCACTTTCACAGGGTATAGGTATGAATCTTACCTATCTTTTGGTATACTATTGTCCAGATTGTGACGTGGTTTTGGAAGACAGGGTCTTCCAAAACATTTTTGTTTTGGAAGTATTTTTGTATTTTGAAGTATTTGAAGTATTTTTGGTATTTTTGTTTTGGACATTTCGTGACAGGGTCTGCCTTTTTGGCAAAAGCTTCCGAAACCACGTCACAATCTGGACAATAGTATACCAAAAGATAGGTAAGATTCATACCTATACCCTGTGAAAGTGAGGAACCACGGCTGCTTGTCATTTAGCCAAGGCAAGTGCCAAAAGTGAGAAACTTAGTGGAAAGTTAGGCTGGTACCCCATATAGGGGGTAGTGATACCCCACATGTGGGGAGTACTCCCCCATATTTGGGTAGTACTCCCCAAATTGGTAGTACCCCTCATATGGGGTATCAGTACCCCAAAATTGATCTAGTGTCCATGACTGGGAAACTAGGGGTGTCGGGGCATGACTGATGGACCAAGGGGTGCAAGCTTGTTTTGTTCATCACAGCTACCAGCTACTATTGTCGAAGATACCTCCTTACTATTGAATTTTCTTTAATTTGACCCTGAGCGTGTCCGAAAGCTCGGAAACGAACGAAAATGCTGAATTAATTCAGCATCAGCATTTTATGCAGCATTTCGCTTTCGGACTTAAATTTTCGCTCAGTTAATGCAGCATTAATTCAGCATAAAATTCATCGAAAAATTCAGCGAAGATGCTAAATTTTACGCTGAATTTCCAAGAAGAAACTGGGGAGCTGGCGATTAAGGCTAAATTTCGGAATTAGAAGTGTCAGAGAAGAAATAAAGAACGTGTCCGAAAGCTTTTAGTGCTGTAAATGCTGCATTTAATGCTGCATATAAGGTAAGAGCTTTCGGACGAAAATAAAAATAAAAAAGCAGCATCAAATGCAGCATTTACAGTCCTGAAAGCTTTCGGACACGCTTGCTATGTCCAGGGGCGTCGCAAGTCCATTTTTGTTGGGGGGGGGGGGGGGGGGTGCAGAGCCAAAATTTTACTGAATCTCTCAAAAATTTTACCGAATCCTAGAAACTGAGAATTCGAGGTTTAAATTATAGAACATGAAACGATTACGTAGGAAGAATAACATTACAGGGCAGCATGAAAGACGATAAGCCAACTATTAGGCGGCGTTTTGCCCACTTCGAGAATATATTGCCGGGCACGATTGCAGTAACAGCTACTATCTATTATACCCAAGAGAAAATTAAATCGAGCGCTGCAGGCGAAATTTTTTTTTCTGTATGCTAAAATTTAACTGCTTCTCTTACAAATTCCATCATTTACCGTCGACTAAATACCGAGGCTCTAAGAAGTTCCGGCAACAGCAGCTACTATAGTCTAGTCATTAGCGCCGCAGGCGAGATTTTTTTAAGTTAGCTTTTTCCTGCCAAATTCAACTATTTCCGTCCAGATTCTATCTTCGAAATCCCAATCCTAAAACTGGCTTAGAACCTCAGTTAATTGACGCACCCTTCTACAAAATAGAGAATATTACGAAAAGCGCCGCAGGCGGAATTTTCGAAACATTTATGATTCGATTTTTTTGGGGGGATCCAAGATAAAAGTAAGGACTATCGATGAAATCATAGATCAGTCCTCTTGTCTGCGACCAGTGCTTCACTCGACCTCTTCCGAGTTTCGAGGTTCGTGGTACTCCCGAATCCTGGCAACTGTACCGAACAAATGATCGAATCCCAGTTATTATACCGAAAAAGTTTAGACCGATAGCATGTTCGGGATTCTGGATAACTGCCGTTTCCCGGTTTTTATACCGAATTGTTTTGGGATCGAAAGACTACCGAATAATATTCGGATTTGGTATAACTTCGTCGAAACTGGATTCGTGGTAACTACCGAATCTTGGATATCATACCGAATAAACTACCGAATCCCAATCATGATACCGAATAATTTTGGACCGATAGCTTATTCGGGATTCTGTGTAACTACCGAATATCCATAAATATACCGAATAGTTCTGGCATCGAAAATTACCAAATAATTTCAGGAAATTCTCTCACCGAATTCGTGATAACTACCGAATACTGGCAATTATACCGAATCCCGATCGTTATACCGAATAGATTTGTGCCGACAGCCTATTTGGGATTCTGTATAACTACCGAATCCCCATAAATATACCGAATAGTTCTGCTATCGAAGAAATACCGAACAATTTTAGTGAAATTTTGGGCCTCGAGGCCCGGATCCAACGATCCGGATCCTCGAGGTCCGGCCCAAAATTTTACCGAATCTCAAAAAGTTGGGGGGGTGCTGCACCCCCCCCCCCCCCTTGCGACGCCCCTGCCTATGTCAGTGAACTAAAAGCATTTGTTCTTCTTACTTCGAAGCTAACAAGTTCCCGATTCGGCCCATCAGTTGGTTTTCACAATTCGCAACTCCGATATTAGGTTTTGTTAGAAAGGATAAAGTAATTACATAAATACACAGATATGGTACACAATGTTGACGAGGTCAAAGAGCTGGTACCGTTTAAGGAAAACCATTAGGTCGTAGTTTGGGATTGACTGTAGGCTACGGGAATCCCATTCTATAGTAAGTAAGTATGTACTTTATTTATGACCCGCCATTTTCAAAAGCGGAGTACGTAAAAGAAAAGAAAGAAACAAATAGAACACAACAAAAACACAGCGATATAAGTAAGTAAGTAATTTATTTGTAACCCGCCATTTTGAAAAAGCGAAGTAAATGAAATAAAATAAATATAACATATAAAAACACAAAAAAAGACACTAATTTTCAATCTTCAGCAAGGAAGCAGTGTAGAAGGTCGTGCGCTGGTTGGGCTTTGTTGTCAATAATCTTTGATAGCGACGAGGAAATATCCAAAAGGGTAACACTTGCATCTTGAATTTTGAATTTCTCCGTCAATGTATGGTTGTGACATAATTTTGACAAGTGGAGTAGGCGCTTTGCATACTTGATCTTTTTATATGGGAGGACATCCTGTCCTTAGCTGATTCAATTGGATACGTCGTCCAGCATTAGATTTAAATATTCTATATATTTTCTATATCGAAAATACGGTATCCTAAGCTTGCACCTCCCCAACATAAATACGACTTTTTTGCATAGCGCAGACGGACGCTGCACCATATAGACCATACATACACATAATCGGAACTCATCATAACATTCTTCATTAGTGAAGAAAGGTGTAACTATGATGCTGCTCAAAAATCGAGCACATCTTCACGTAAAATTCTTGGCAGATTCAGTCGATTTTGGGAGCATGACTTAGTATAATAATAATAATTATAACGCTTGTTTATTCAGCCAAAAGGCCATACAAGTTTTACACGTTTCACTTTACAAATAAACCATTACACCTCTATAAACTACTATGCTAAACTTTCATTCCTAAGACTAAATCCTCTAGTCACATATTTGCTTATATCTACGATACACTTGGGGTTCGTAGATTTCAGGATACGGGGAAGCGATACCGACCCTCTCCCAAAAATTATTACTCTCAAATGCGAAAGCGCTTGGCACTCTAAGAGGAAGTGGTTCAAATCTTCCTCCTGCACCTTGCAAAGAGGGCAAAGGTAATTCTCTCCCGTGCCAGCTTTCCTCCTATTGAAAAGTTTCTTTTTACTAAGGATCGGCAGACTGTTAGATCGGCCGTGTTGCCTTATAGGTCCGTATTTCGTGAACTTGAAGGAGACGAAATAACTTCTTCCCAAATCGAGTAGTGCCATTGTGGAACTCTCACAGTGAAAATGCTGTTTCATCGAAGCTTTTTTTTTAAATATAATATTAATGAGAATACTCTATATGACCAAGTCCAAAACACGCCAGTGATCCTCAGGATGAAGGAGTAAACGTCTCGGTAACGACTCAAAATCAACAACTCAAATACTGTGTTAAACAATCACGGCGATCTTTGGAAGCAGCTGTGATACCCGAGGTGATACCGCATCTGGCTCTTCCGCTAGGTACCCGGCAATTTTGCATCGGTAAGGAGAGATAGTCATTAAGATTATTGGTTGGCCCAGCCCTGGCGATGTGAATGAGGTGCGCCAGGTTTAGCTGTCAGTCATCGTCATTGAGCCAGCGAGGGACAGGAATTCCCATTTGAACTCTTGATGCTTGATTTGTATTATATTATATGGGCCTATTCATCATCATAAACTATAACCTCATTGCTTTGACATGCGTAACGTCATGTTGATCCTCTGCTAGCCATACTCTATTGAGCTATTATGGAAATAAGTAATATATATATAAATATATGTTTACATTTGTCGCCCGAAAGTGCGATTTAAAACAAATATTTATTTCAGCCCAATCTGACTGCGAATAGTGCGAATCATCTTTGACAGTGCAAAACGGACACGTCAGCTGCATGTTATTAGAGCTATATTTTGGCCCTCTTTGGCAAGGATCCTCTTCAGGCTCAAGCTGGAAAAATATAGCTCTAATGAAATGCAGCTGACGTATCCGTTTTGCACTGTCAGATATGATTTAAAATAATTTTAAGGTAAAAAGCTCGTGCATCTAAATGATGAACCGTTACATTATTATTGTTATTATCATTTAGTTGAATACTTCAAAATTAAAGAGTGATGTACAAAATTACTCTTTAATTTTGAAACTTCAAATTAATTTTTGAAACTTCATGTTGTTTCAACAATGAAACAACATGAAAAGGATTATTGAGAGACTGTTCTTTTTCAAGTGACTACGAGAGGAATATCGAACTTGCCCAGCTTGTCCAGCAGAAGCTCGACGCTTACAAGGCTGATGAGCCAACGATGGGTGAGGGACCCGAAAAGGCCCGTTCACAGCTGCTCATCATTGACCGAGGCGTCGACGGCGTTTCGCCGCTCCTTCACGAGCTAACCTTTCAGGCGATGGCATACGACTTGCTGCCCATTGAAAATGATGTTTACAAGTAAGAATCCTTGTGTCCGATCATGGGACCAAAATGTTGCTCGTCGCTTATTCACAAAAGCTTTCCTCTAACCTTCGATAGGAAATGTTTTGACGCAAAGATGGAATATAGACATGTGAATTTAAGCGTGACAACTAAGCCTGAATTTTTTTTCATTAGATTAGAGTTTGAGATTCCATTGTCGGAACCTCGTAGACGCTGCAGGGCCCTAACGGCAGAGCCTTGTGAAAACACGCAGAAACCAAAGGTTTATTTTGATGGGGAATAGCGCCCCTGACAAAGAATAAGCCCGTCTTTTGCCCAGCGGCTAGAGCGTTAGCAAATGAAGCCAAAGGCTTCGGGTTCAAATCCGCCGAGGCAGATTTTTGTCTCTCAGTTCACTACTTTAATGTTAACTTGAATTGAAGCATCTTCTTTTTTACCCCTTTGTTTGTGGTCATAGCCTGTGTCGGGGACACCGTTGAAGGGGACCTTTGTTGCCCGGTTTAGTAAAGTATACATTTCGTGGAAATGCAGTTTTATTTGTTTTCCAAAAAGTAAGAGTAGATCAGTTTTCTTCCTGTCACAAGTGGAGCATGCACCCCCGTTTAATTTGTGTCGTAGCTTTGAGTGGAAATGAAGAAACTTAGAAGGGGGAAAAGTGTCGTAATGCAATGGTACCAGTGGAAGGGTTTTTGTAACTTTGAGAAGCAGATCATTTTCCATACGGATTTTGTCAAAATTAAGGAAAGAGACCGGTTCCCCTGGCAAAAAGTTCGAAAGCAAAAGTTGATAATTGGATGGTAGGCCTGGTGACACCGCGTATGGGGAAATCGAGGACGGAGACCTGAAACCATATTCGATGCTCACTTAGACCTTGAACCCGACTTCACTTGACTTGCTTGTGCTTGGCTCGTGACACAACCTATTCCCTTGCCACGACATCACGAGCTAAGATGGGTTCTATCCTCCAAGACGTGGTCATAGGTCTTTGCACTCTTGTTGCTATCGGTAGGGAGAAATCTTGAGGTGTGACCTCACCTTAATTTTAACGGGGTTGACATCCATTGGGATAATTCCATAATCGGTTGACAGTAAATGGGACTATTTCAGTTTCTGTTACTATGTGAATGACACAAGCTCCGCTACAGAGCGATCCAGCAGAGTTGTATATCCGTCTTTCTTTAAAATCTTTATTGAAAGAAACAAGAAGATGACGGATCGAGTACGAAGTGTAAGTATTTCGTGGTAGTTTTGATGGGCTTTAGCTGTTCTGCGCGACGACAACCGCACAAAAACCATTTACAACAGAATTTATCTCGCCATTGTGAATTGATATCTTGAATAGTGCTGCTCTGATTTCAGATACGAGGCATCTGCTGGTGAGAATGAGAAGGAGGTTCTTCTTGACGAAAATGATGATCAGTGGAAGGAGTTGCGTCATCAGCATATCGCCGTAGTCTCACAGTAAGTGGCCATGTTTTGCAGTCAGCGGATTATGCTCCGCTGAGCTCATGGTATAGCGTTAAGGTGGCTTAATTGTAAGGCTCCCCGCTACCTCCACTTTTAATTATTAGTCGAAAAATCATAATCTGCGATGCTATAGTGTGGGGACGACTGCTTTGAAAGAAGGGTTTAGACTTGGCGGGCTGGTCACCACGCTTGAACGGTTTATCTGATCGGATGCGCCACTGTGGGGCCCGGACCGTATCCCGATGGAGAGGCTGGGAAGAAACTTGGACGGTACTAACTTTATGGGCCCAGTATTTGCGATTTTAATGTTCAATTCAGACTGGACATCGTGTCCAGTGGTGGGAGTGGGGTGGGGGGGATTACCTAAAATTTGGCTTCACGCGTAGGGACAAACCAGTGGAGTGTTTCTAGGAATTTGCTAGAGCTACGCCTGTAACAAATGTCATATGAGCCCGGAGACCTTGGTTTTGTTGTTGTGGTCTTCAGATGTTGTTTCGTGTAAGAGAATAGTAAAAGTGGTTTAAAGTTTAACCGAAAAGGGCTAGGATAGGACAATCTAGTTACCCATCACTTATTCACTTAAATTGACCTGAAGACCCGCTGAAAATGAGTTACTTCGTTGTTCCGCTATTCACGAATAATCGATTTTCAAATAGTGGAGTTTCCGTGTGATTTGTGGCTTGTATTTTATGGCACTTGCCTTCCGGCCAAGTGCCATATACCGATCACTTTTCCGTCGGTCGGTCTGTCTGTCTGTCGGTCGGTCGGTCAGTCCGGTGATCGCGTGTTAGGGTACTTCCAGATGTGCTAGGACGATGAAACTTGGCAGGCGTATTAGGGGCCCGACCAAACTAACTTGGAAATCGTCACTTGCCCGATCCGACCATCGTGGGGGGAGGGAGGGGAGCCGGAATCCGGAATTTAGTGACATGGATAACTTTCGAACGGGTAACCGGATCTTAATGAAACTTGATATTTGGAAAGACATCATGTCTCATATGTCCCAACTCAAGTCCGGACCGAATCCGATGAATGTGGGGGGGGGGGGGTCGGAGGGGGGAACCGGAAATCATGTTAAACGCTTAGAGTGGAGCGATCGGGATGAAACTTGGTGGGAGGAACAACCACAGCCCCTAGGTACATCATTGATAGAATCGGACCGGATTCGTGCACGGGGGGGGGGGGGGGTTGGAGGGAGGTTCCGGAATTCCGGTCATACGGAGTTAAGATACTTCCAGGTGGGCTAGGACGATGAAACTTGGCAGGCAAATCAGGGAAACGGCCAGATAACGTGGAAACAGTCAGCTTCCCGATCCGACCATCGTGGGGGGAGTGGAGGGAGGGGGAATCCGGACTCTTGAGGTATGTATAACTTCCGAACGGGTGATCGGATCATAATGAAACTTCATATGTAGAAAGACCACATGTCTCGGATGTCCCATTTTAAGTCCGGACCGGATCTGATGAAGCTGGGGGGGGGGGGGGGTCGGAGGGGGGGTCCGGAAACCTTGTGACATGCTTGGAGTGGAGCGATCAGAATGAAACTTGGTGGGAAGAACAAGCACAAGCCCTATGTAGACATGCTAGGACGATGAAACTTGGCTTGAAAATTAGAGACTTGGCATGATTGGCTAAGAAATAGTTAGTTCCCAGATCCGACCATCCCTTAAAGTACTAATGCTAACCGCAAAGTACAAAAAATACTTTTAAGCAATATATACATTTTCGTTATCCCTATGAGCCCATGATCATTTTTGCCTCAAGGGTTTTGCTTACAACTGAATTCCTTAAAGTAACAAGAATACTTTTGAGTAAAATATACATTTTCGTGCTCCTGGTGATCATCTTTTTTGCTTCAAGAGTTTTGATTACAGATGATTTTCTAGCGCCCTTGAAGTGCGCACAGCCAAATGCATTGCCAAACGATACAGTCTCGTGATTTCCAAGGACCCATGATCATTCTTATCTCAAGGGTTTTGCTTACAAATGATCAAAAGAAACCCACGAATTGACGAATTCCTACTTTCATCCTCTGACCCAGCCTTGCAAGTGCCATATGAGCTTCCAGCTCCTGTTTTGCTGTTTGCCTTACGAGAAAGATTTATCATTTTTTTTTTGTTCAGGCACTAAGCATTCTTCACCAATCTCACCACTGCCCACTGAAAAGCCGCATTTTTGTTGAGATTAAAATTTCCCGCGTCATAGTAGAATTTCCGCTGTGGGGACGGCTGGAGATATTCTGAACCTCATAACTAGAGGAGATAGTGGAAAATAAAAAAATCCCTTTGCAGAATCCAAATAATTCAGTGTATCCAGTTAAATGGCACTCAAAGGAGTTGGCTTTTCAGTTAAACTTTAAAATGGTTTTAGGTGTTATTTCTTTTAACGAAACCGTTAACACTTTACTTGTAATAAAACGAATTATGTGTTACTTGTTACGTGTTAAATTTCAACATACTTCTGAAAATGTACTGCGGGTTATCCTGTAATGTCTGGTTCTTGGAATAGTTATACTAATATTTGATTATTACCCATCATGGTACAAAACTGTGCATAAAGGCGAAAGAATAAAATAAGAAAAAGAAAACAGAAGAAAGGAAGAAAAAATACTAAAAGTGATTTAAAATGGTTTTAAGTGAATCTAATTTTGAATCTAAACCTTTAGACCTTAAATTGTCTAAAGGATTGCACTGTATAGATGCCGTGAGTTGAGTTTGCGCTTATAGCGCTCTCTCTTTCCACTAGTGCAGGTATGGGTGGTGCCACTCCATTATTGCTGGACAAACTTTTATTTTTTCCGTAGCGCAACCCTTAGCAGATACTTTACGCATTTATAAAATCACTCCCGAGTGTTATCTATAATTTAACCAGAAAGAAACTTCAGAAAGGTGCTGGAATAATCTTGTCGAAAATGTCTTGGAATAATCCGCCCTCATTTTTAGAAACGTCACCAAGAACTTGAAGAAATTCATCGACTCCAAAAAAGGAATGGCAGGTGGAGACAAGTCGTCGATGCGGGACCTCTCCCAGATGATCAAGAAAATGCCCCAGTATCAGAAGGAGCTGTCCAAGTACTCAACGCTCCTTCACCTTGCAGAGGACTGCATGAAACACTACCAGGGCAATGTGGACAAGCTTTGCAAGATTGAGCAGGTATTTTTTCTTCTTTTCTTGTTTGACTTTTTTTGTAAATCGTCGTTCCGACACCGATAACTTGGGATTCTTGCAAATTGTATACTGTGTCCTAAAAGGGACTGGGTTCTGCATTCCGGTGACAGCACCTTTTCAAATAATGATAAAATAATTAATTATATAGATAAAAGCCATGAACCTTAGCGAAGGTGGCGTGGAAAAAATTTCTCCTCCCAACCTCCGAAACTTCTTCCTCCGCCAACAAAATCGTCGAAGCGGTAGGATATCTGATGTCATTCGTCCCATATTTTATCAAATATTTTATCTCGTCTTAATCTTTTATATATTAAATGTTAACATAAAGTGATTGAGTACTTTAGTTACTCACACTTTCTTGGTAACGAAACCAAAATTAGTGAATACTGTTATGTACAAAATGTTGTAAGTATTACAGCCACATTTAAAGATATATTACTACACTGTCAGAAGTTTCATAACAGATAACACAAGGATGCGCAGTTTCAACAGACAACGTCGGGTCTTTAACTCTTCTGTTTGTCGTCATGATATCGGAAAATTCAGCATATGCTTTTTTGGTGTATTTTCGGCTCTTCCTGGCAATGATTGTTATGCATAACATTTCATGCATAACGTTTTCAAACACAACAGATTACATCCCAAGTGTTGTCTGTCGAGTGTTGTCTGTTGAAACTGCGCATCCTTGTGTTATCTGTTATGAAACTTCTGACAGCTTGTACATTCCTTACAAATGGGTAAGGTTATTTAAAATTTCGATAATCTGATATGAAGCTATTTTTGTATTTTATTTTTGTTTCACTTTCTTGTTGCTCGTAAGTGTTTCTCCATTTTTTGCCCACGTTAGCCGAAATAAATTTTGTTGATTGACTTGAACACATTTTCAGTTCAGTTTAGTTTATTTTCAAATCCAATACAATGGTCAGCACCGAAGGTAAGCCTTTTCTATTGCGCGCATATGTGCCGAACGGGGGAGGGGTCCCAAGTAGGGGTCGGCACCGTTTCTGTTTCTGTTTTCTGTTCTGTTTTTTTTACCACCGTTTTCTGTTCTGTTTTTTTCCAAAAAAACAGAATAACAGAAAACAGGTAGCCGTTTTTTAAGTGCCGTTTCTGTTTCTGTTCCGTTTTTTATTACCTTAAATTACCTTAAATCACAGCTTGGAGTGAAATAAGGATTTTCGATCCTGTTGAATCACTCCTTGTGATGACTGTTGTTGATGGTTACGTTCTGGTGGAAGATTCCGGTGCTTCCCAGTCGAATTTCCACGGTGCATCTCGCCACTCACCATCCAGATGTCGTTTGAAAGCATCTGTTGACTCAGCAGCAACAGTGTCCTCCTTGAGGTTGTTCCAGAGGTTCACAATCCGATTTGAGAAGAAGTTGCATCTTGCTCCAGTTCTGGCGTGAAGTTTGCGGATTCGTTTAGGGTGTCCTCGTGTTTTGTGGGAGGGGTCAATCTCCAGGATCTCATTTTCTTGATTGGTTGAGAGAAGTTTGTGCACCTGGATCATGTCCCCGCGTTTCCGTCTGTATACTAAGGAGGGGAGGTTGAGTTCCTTCAGCCGTTCACTGTAGGTCTTATTTTCCATACCGGCGATCAGCTTGGTGGCCCTTCGTTGGATTTGTTCAAGAGCTGCCTTGTCCTTTTTGAATCGAGGGGTAGCCAGTATAGTCCCTACCTCCAATCTAGGTCTTACTAATCCTTTGTAGAGTTTGGTGATTACCAGTTTACTTCTGCTGGTGATACTGTGTTTGATGATGCCTAGGGCTCTGCTAGCATTGGCTGAGATATGCTGTGAGTGGGAGCTGAACTTCAACTGGGAGTCAACAATGACCCCAAGGTCTCTCTCCTCCTGGACAGGCTCGAGTGTGTGGTGACTCCCAGAGTTTTGGGTCATAAGGTACTGATGCTTGGGGTTGTTGTGTCCGAAGTGTATGACCTTGCATTTTTCTGTGTTGAATTCCAGCAGCCATCTTTTGACCCAAGAGCACATGTTGTTGAGATCAGTTTGGAGGGATTGGATGGCAGAAGAGGTGTTGGCAGGACCTATGAGTTTCGAATCGTCCGCATACAGGGTGGTTTTGTTGCTGGTGATAAGGGGTAGCTCATTTATGTAAATGTTGAACAGGGTGGGGCCCAGGACGCTGCCCTGGGGGACCCCACTAGTAACTTTGATTTCGTCAGAGAGGGAGTGACTGTTTGGTCCAGTGGTCACTTTCACTTGCTGCGTTCTATCCCTCAGAAAGTCCTCTGTCCAACTGACCACTTGTGGACTAAGAGATAGGGTAAGTAGCCTGTGAATGAGGTAGCGGTGACAAACTTTGTCAAATGCTTTGGCTAGATCCAGCAATATCATGTCCACAGGTAATCCTTTCTCTAGTAGGTCAGTTACAAGACTGTATGACTCAAGAAGATTTGTGTCCACGGATCTCTTTGAACGAAAACCATGCTGGCTGTTGCTGATAAGTGAGTTGGCCTCAAGATGATTGATGATGCGCTTGTTTATGATTCTCTCAATGATCTTGCACGCCACACAGGTAAGGCTGATAGGTCTGTAGTTTGCTGCAGAAGTTTTGCTACCCTTCTTGTGAATTGGGATGACTATTGCCTTCTTCCAGTCCCCTGGAAGCTTTCCCTGTGTTAGCGACAGATTGAATAGTTTTACCAGTGGGGCTGATATTGCAGGGCTTAGTTCCTTCATCAGTCGTGGGCTGAGACCATCAGGACCAGTAGATTTGTTTGCATCTAGCTCCTTAAGCTGTTTGGTTACTTCTTCGAGTGTGACTGGTGAGTGTACCATTGGGAAGGGAGTGTGAGCCTGTTCTGCTGGTGGGGGGGCTGATTGGATGTCGTCCTTTGAGAAAACTGAGGCGAACTGCTGGTTGAGCAGGTTTGCTTTTTCAGAGGGGCAAGAGGAGAATGAGCTGTTGTTTTCCAAGTCTGGTACGGAGTGTCTGCCTGGCTTCTTAAGGGAAATATGTTTCCAGAATAGTTTTGGGTTTTCCTTGACATTCTTGGCCAGACGTTCTTCGTAGTTTGAAGTCAGTTTTCGAGTTTCTTTTCTGAGGAGGTTTCTGGCAATTTTATACTTCTCGTACAAAGCTGTAGTTTTTTGTTTCGTGTACTTCTCCCAAAGTCTTTTCTTCCTGTTGCGTAGTTTCTTGATTTTCGGGGTGAGGAAGGGTAGAGTTTTTGGTTTCTTTTTCCAAGTCACGCTGGTGTGTTTGGTTTGGCTCTCTAGTAGGACCTTTTTTAGAGATAGCCATGAGACTTCGACATCTTCTGAGACAAGTTTTTCCAGGTTAGCATCTAGCAGCTCCTCCACCATCATCTTGTAGTTTGTAAAAGATTGCTTGGTATATTTTGATGGTTTGGAGTTGAGTTGTATAGATGAGAGAACTGGCATGTGGTCACTTGAGCCAATTGGACTGAGAGTATGTGTGCTGATCACCTTTTCTGGGTCATTGGTTATGACTAGGTCCAGTGTAGAGGGATTTTGTCCCTATATGACCGTTCTTAGCCGTTTCTGTTTTTATTTTACCTGTTTTTTTCCCGAATTCCGTTTTCTGGTTATGTCTTTGTTGTAGAAAAAGGGGATTTCAAAGCCGCGTCTGATTCGTTTCCTGGAAGGCAACCTCGGACCTTAATTAATGATCTTGTCGGCCGTTAGATGGTCCCTTGGGAGACCTTTGTGACCGCCAGTGGGTTGGGTTGGTTTTGCGTTACTGACGTTTGAAATTCTCAGTTCATCTCGTGACCTTTGTCAGCCCATCCAAACTGACCAAACAGTGCATTTCTGCTTAGTGTTTTGAAGTTAGCAATAAGGACTATACCTGTCTTACGTCACAGGATGTTTGATGGTAAGTCGTAACCAATTAACCATATGTAAATGTCATCAGGTCAGAGAGAGTTTATTGACCCAAAAAGTACTGGCCTATGTCAGTGGTAGGCTGCTTTTTACCAAAACAGCATGTTTGAACTAGTTACCAGTTCGTCACTTCATCGTTTCAAAATACTGTTCATGTTACTATTCAACCACTGATATTTACTCATCAGCCGTATTTTTTGCTGACACTTTTGAAAGCCCGACTCTAACTAGAACAGCTCATCAAAATCACCATGACGAAATAGCTAAGAAGGATAATTTTTCGAAATTAGCAATTTTCTTGTTGGCACTTGACGACTCCATCTAGCAGTTCTGCTCTCCGACGCAACTGGCTGAACGCAAAATATTATTTTTCTCTAATATATTATTTTCTCGCATTTATGACACCACACTCCACTGAATCAATATCCATGTTAAAACGAGATTTTTCACACTTTCTCTCCCCTAAACTGAATGCCGCGAATTTTACCCCATTTTGGTTCAAGGATGCCGCGGAATTGACGCTTTTCGGGATCCCAAAACGTAAGTGGAGGGATACCTATGACATCGCTAAAGTTGTCGTCTGTCCGTCCGTCAGGTGAAAGCACGATAACTCTCGAAGAGAATAAGTTATTTTTATGAAACTTGGTGGGAGCATCTTTGGGTCAAGGGAAAGGTCGAGTTCGTAGATGGGCTCTGTAGCCTACATTTAGGGGTGGAAGAGAGGGTTCAAATTAAGGGACAGACAAAATATTTTTAAACAGCTAATGAGATAGTCATTTATTGGATAATAAGACATACTACCCACGAATATGAAAACCATTTTCTCGGCGGACTAGTACCTCGCCCGGAATCCGGCAAAAACCGGAAAATTTGTTAAAAGTACAAGTTTTATTTAAAGTAGATTAGATGTTCGATTTAGGGTAAGAAGGCATGCTCAAGAACTGATGTGACAATCAGTTTCTACCCGGACAATTACTTTGACCGGAATCTAACAAGGCAAGCTCAAGAACTGATGTGACAATCATTTTCTACCCGGACGATTACTTTGACCGGAATCTGGCCCAAACCAGAAATACTGTTAAAACCAAAAGTTGTATTAGTAGTAGGCTAATTAGAGGTCCGGTTTAGGGGTAAGACGAGATGCTGAATCCGTATATGACAATCATTTTTTAGCCGGACACGTAGGTCTTCCGAGTATTGCTGGGTACTTTACGCACGAATGAAGTGAAAAAACGGAAATACCTGTTAAAACGGCCGTTTTTTTTGCAAAAACAGGCCGTTTCTGTTTTTCCCGAAAAAAACGGAAAAACAGAAACGGTTTTCCGTTTTTTTCTCGCCGTTTCTGTTTCTGTTCCGTTTTTTGTTTGCCGTTTTTTACCGTTTCTGTTTTAGCCAAAAACAGAAACGGTGCCGACCCCTAGTCCCAAGGAAGTTTGTTAGATCGACCATACGACTTAGAACTTCCATTTTGAGGTTCCAACCTCGGTTCCAACTCTCCAGCCTCTGAGTGACCAGATTCAGGAAGGGCCGAAAAAATAAACGAGTATTGGCTCCACCGTCCGTGGTTTTTAAAGAATAAAATGTAGATATGAACCTATAATTTGTTTACAGCACTGGAATCACTTTCCGTTGGTGGTCACTGTGCTGCACCGAGCTTTCCTTGGCTTTTCCACACTCCAAACGTGTAAATTTAATAATTGTGTTTCTTTTGTAGGATCTGTCGATGGGCGTTGATTCTGATGGTGAAAAAATTAAAGATCCGATGCGACTCATCGTCCCGGTTCTCCTGGAACAGAACGTATCATCAATGGACAAGGTGAGAGTCATACTTTACGTCAATCATATACCTTGAGCTGGGAAAATTTTGGGTTGAAACCAACGGCTCATATTACTTTCCTTGCTAGTTACGGACATAGAATACAGGTTGGCTTTACTTTCCAGTAAAACAGACCCTTACAGACCCTTGCAAGGGGTACGCGAAGGAACCAAAATCGGTTTAATCTGTAGCTTCAAGCCCTCGCCTCACTCATTTTTGATTGCCGAAACCTATAATATTACCAGCAGAGGCATCACTAGCCAAAATGTTTTTTGAGGGGCAAGGTAATTTTACCGACTGGATCATTTTTACCGACTATTTTTCATAAAAAATAACTGTTTTTAAGAAAAATCGTGGCGCTTCGCGCCGACTGGTTTCTTTTTATAAGTCTGGCCGACCACTTTGGCGGGAGGGGGTTGCCAACCCGTGCGTGACGCCTCTGATTACAAGCCTTAGTGAAAGTGTTGATTCCAAAACAGCTAGCCTACTGCCGTATAATCTATTCCTGTATCAAACAATATTGTTCCAAGAAGAATCAAAGACACTGCAAGTGAGATTGTCATTCAGGTTGCGAATTGAGCTAACGAAAACGTTTGCGATGCAGCTTGATGAAAGCACGGAGAAAAAAACAAACAAACACAGAAACAGGTGGACTGTAACAGTTAATGCTGTTTATGATGTCGAGCCGAGATTTGACAAAATTTTTGCTACAAAGCAGCCTCGAGTGTTTCATTGATTTTGTATATATTTCTAATAAAAATCGTTATTTTCACATTCTGAAAAAGGGGGTACGCAACCTTTTCGAACCTTGATTAGGGGTACGCGGTATGAAAAAGGTTGGGAACCACTGGGCTAGAGCACGGTGCTGGGTAGTACCTTTTCAAGGTACAATGATAACATTCTTTGCAAAACGAGAAAAACGGAGGATCGAAGTCCTGGTTAACTGTCTTTGTGTTCGTGATGTCCACCGGGACCATTGACGCAATATGGTAGTGTAGACCGGACGTGTAGAGCTTCGTTTTGCGGTTGGAAATAACACTACATTTTCTAATGTATGGAATAGGACTAGATAGGGCGAATGACATATATTGATATATAACTATATTGAGTGGAGGCCAGAGCAAAATAACACTTTCCTTGGTGTGTGCAGACCGCACCTTTGCTTTACTAGAGAGTTCGTCTCGCTTTAAATGCCGCAAGCGTAATGGGCGACGCTACGAATGTGGCCCGTTTGCAAAGCATGGAAAGCATAGGTCTTGGCAGTACTCCTTAGTGTTATTTTGCTCTGGTGGAGACACACTTGTCCATAGTCACTGGTATATAAATATATACTTATTTTGTCGAGATGTATTCGATCGCGGCAGAGAAGGAAGAGAGTTGGAAAATTACTCTTGTATAGGCAATTGCGTGTTATCCCCTAAAATTCTCCGTGCGCCGGAAGAAAGAATTTCACGTTGTCCAGCACCTAACTGACCTGCTGGACCCGCGTCAGAAAATGTGTTCTTCCAGGGTAACTGGAACTCACTGGCATAGCAGCGTAACCAAAGTTCGGTTGATATAAACCCGATACACTAATACAAAAAATACCTAATTTGACACATAAATAAAGACAGCTGAAGAAAAAGTAACGCTGTGACTCAAAAGTAGATGGGCAACCCATGAACCCACTGAGTTCAAGTTCAAGTTCTGTTTGTTTTAAACTAAATGCAACATAAAGAGCCAATTTGGCAGGGACAAAGCTCGAGGCCAAATGAAAAAACCGGACAACCAGGAAAAACCAAAGAAACCAGACAACTAGGGTATAGGCTACAAATCAAGCACCACTTCAGAATTTACGGAACACGATTGCGGGTCGCTCGGCCTAGTAGTCGTTCGGAGCCTTATCATTATCGGTTCTTGCGCCTACTGGCTTGGATACGAGGCTCGTAAGGTTCATCCTTGACTTGACTGTCATTAACTTGGGTAGTGGTGTGCGACTCGTAACGTCTTATTTACTTACTGATTTTTCGTATGTCTCTGACGTAACCGTTTTCTTCAAGCTATCGGGCTAGCACCTGCTCAGTATTTACGGGACACAATATAAAATTTTCGCTTGGCCCATGAATCGTGAGACAGGTGTTTCCATCATTATTGAATCTGGCCCCTCTAGGTTCCGAAATATTCCTCCTTAGTGATATTTTCTGACCACTGAATAGGTTTTAAAAGGCAAAATCGCCTCCTGGTGGATGTCCTGGGTGGTAGTGAACTGAACTGATAAATAGAAGGGTCTAAAGCTGTGTTCGATTTTTGTCTCCCATATCGTAAAATTGTCGATTGTCGTTTCCTTCACGAATAATGACGTCATTGTCGATGCACATTTTCTTTTTCGTGGACCGAATCGAACGACAATAGACAAATGGTTTTCATTTCGTTCGGTATATTCCGACAGAAATCCCCAAACAACACAAAAAATCATTCCGGAGTTAAGGATTTTATCCGGTTGTCTTGTCGGATAATATCATCAATCAGTCCCTTTTTTATGGCACTTGCCCTTCGGCCAAGTGCCATATAGCGATCGCAATTTCTGTCCGTCCGTCGCTCGGTCTGTCGGTCTGTCGGTCGGTCGGTCCGGGTTTTGCTAGTTCGGGCACTTCCACATAAGCTAGTACGATGAAACTTGGCAGGCATATCAGGGACCCTAAATGATTAAGTTGGAAATAGCCACTTCCCCGATCCGAGCATCGTGGGGGGAGTGGAGGGAGGGGGAATCCGGAATATTTCGGAATTTATAACTTTCGAACGGGTGATCTGATCTTAATGAAACTTGATATTTGGAAAGAGCTCGTGCCCCAGACGACGTGATTAAAATCTGGACCGGATCCGGTGACTTTGGGGGGAGCTGGAGGGGGGAGCCGGAAATCTTGGGAAACGCTTGGAGTGGAGGGATTGGGATGAAACTTGGTGGGAAGAATAAGCACTAGTCCTAGATACGTGATTGACATAACCGAACCGGATCCGGTCACTGTGGGGGAGTTAGGGGGGATTCGGATTTCTAGTGATCACGTGAGTTCGGTACATCCTGATGTGCTAGGACGATGAAACTTGGCAGGCGTGTCAGGGACCCGAGCAGATTGACTTGAGAATAGTCGTTTCCTGATCCGATCATCTGGTAGGGGGGGGTGGAGGGAGGGGGAGTCCGAAAAGTGAGGTATTTTTAACTTACGAACGGGTGATCGGATCTTAATGAAACTTGATATATAGAAAGATCTCGTGTCTCAGATGCCTCATTTTAAATCCGGACCGGATCCGATGACACTGGGGGGGAGTTGAGCGGAGAACCGGAAATCTCGAGAAACGCTTAGAATCGAGTGTTCGGGATGAAACTTGGTGGGAAGAACAAGCACAGGTCCCAGATACGTGAATGGCATAATCGGGTCAGATCCGATCACTGTGGGAGAGTTGCGGGGGGGGGGGGGTCCGAATTTCTAGTGATCCCGCGAGGTCGGTAGGCTACATCCTGATGTGCTAGAACGATGAAACTTGGCAGGCATGTCAGGGACCCCAACAGACGGACTTGAGAATAGTGGTTTTCTTGATCCGACCATCTGGGGGGAGTGGAGGGAGGGAAATCCGGAAAATATAAATATTTATAACTTTTTAAGGGATGGCCGGATCTTAATGAAACTTAATATTTAGAGAGACCTCGTGCCTCCGACGTCCCACTTCAAATCCGGTCGGGATTCGATGACTTTCGAGAGAGTTGGAGGGGGGGACCGGAAAAATTGGGGTGAGATTTGGTCGGAAGAACAATTATAAGTCCTAGATACGTCAATAACATAACCGGACCGGATCCGGGCACTGTGCGAAAGTTGGGGGTCCCGGATTTCTGGCAATCCCGCGAGTTCGGTACGTCTTGATATACCGTACTAGGACGATGGAAATTAAACTGACTTGAGAATAGTCGTTTCCCCGATCCGACCATCGTAGGGGATTGGATAGGCTACGCTCCGATTCCAGTCGAACCTGCTGGGCGGGAAGAGTAGATGTCAGAGATTCGGATTTTAAGTTTTCAAGTCGTATTCGGCCACAGTAGGGGGAGTCCTGTAAATCTTGTGGCTCGCATAGGGGTCAAACGAGTGCAGCGATTTAAATGCAACTTGGAATGTAGGGTAAGCATGTGTCCTAGATGGCATATTTTATTGTCTGAACCGGATCCGATCATGGTGGGGGGGGGGGGGGCGGCCGAACCGCATTTTCGATGGCGGGTTTAGTTTGTGACGTTCTGTCTTGTACCGCCTACTCGTAACAAGTGCCATATGAGCTCGTAGCTCTTGTTTTAAATAGCTCCGAATAAAGCTAGAATAGGAATAGAAAAATATTTAAAAAAAACCTAGAAGTATTTAAATATAATAGGACTACGACTATAGCTTTTAAATTAAACGGCAACAGCGCCACGCCGTAACTGAATTAAACAGCATCTACGGTTTGTCTTCGGATAATCAGTGGTGAATCGAAAGCGGCTTAATATATAAAATACACATAATCTTTAATTTCCTTAAAAGCCCGCACAATTCACTCGCTAGCATTGGATGTCATACAGTTAACAACTAGTACGTATAATTTTTATTATACAGTATAATGACACTAAATAAAACATTTTGATAATAAATTTGAAGATTCACAATTTACACTTAATATATACAATTTACCTTGTTCATTACAGCATAGAATTGAAGTGGTGTACGATTGGTACTTCATAGTCTGGTAATATAGTTCTGTGGAGGTGTGAGGTCAGGCACTTACGTCCGAAGTCAATAGTCAGTTTGTGTCGTTTATCAGAGAGAGTAGAGAGACTAAGCTTGGTCAATCCGCCTTCATACGAAGTGTACGTTGGGCCGAGGAGGATCTTCACCACTCTCTTCTGGATACTTTCCAGTCTGTCAAAAGGTGTTTGAGGTTCATCCTTGACTTGGCTGTTATGAACGTGGACTTAGTGGCGTGCGACTTGTAACGTCTTATTTATTTACTTATTTCTCGGCTGCTCTGAAACAACCGTTTTATATTTGACAAAGCAAAACGGATAAGTCAATTACATTTTATTGGAACATTTTATTTTTATAAATGTAGCTTACTCATCCGTTTTGCTTTGTCAAATGTGGTTCGCAGTCAGCTTGGGCTGAAGGAATGTCTATCACCGAAGTACGGAACTTCAAATAGCCCATACATGCCACCGACAAGTATCCATCTTTGCTGGAAAGAAAAAGAAGAAACAGGTGACTCCAAGACCAAAATGCAGAAGAATCTCCACCCTTTCGAAGACCCAATCGAGCAGCAAAATATACAGCAGCCGCGTCCAAAATGAAATCTCAGCACCAGCTCTAACTCCAAGCAGTTTTCCGGCAAGAAGTTCACATAATCAGATATTCAAGAAAGAATCTTTAAAGGTCATCTGAACGAAGTCTAACACCCTAAATTGCCACTTTTACATACTGCTTACCATTTATCTCTCGAAAACCGGACTAAAATCGGATGAAGTTTCACCGTGCTATAATTTTCAGCCTTTTTTTCGACTTGTCTTGATCGTAACGCTCGCCGTAACAGTTGTAACAGTCCATGCGTAACAGTTCATGTTGTAACAGTCCACGCCGTAACAGTCCATGCGTTTATCCATCCATGCGCTGTTTATCCATCCATGCGTTATCAACGTACGTTTATCCATGCGATGATGACAGTTTAAATATTGGCGCTAAATTTTTCTTGGGAGGTCGTAACGAATCGCCATTGGGAGACTTAGAACTTCAAGAGTGGATAGCGCCGAAGTCACGGAGCGAAAAAATTCTTCTTCTCTGTACCGGTACTGTGAACGACGATCTGAGGGGTTCATGGAAGTATGGTAGGATCGTTCAGGTGTCCTTTAAGTGTTTTTCTACAAGTTCATTGTCCAGCTTGAGCGGCTTGAGCCTGAAGAGGACCCTTGCCAAGAAGGGCCGAAATATAGCTCCCGTAAGATCAGAGCAAAATAACACTAGGGAGTAGCGCCAAGACTTGGGAAAAGTGACACAGACTCGAACAGCAGCGATACTAGCTCCACCAGCGATAGTGAACGTCCCTACTGAAACTCAGTCAGTCGTGCACAGTCAAGCACAAATCCTCAATTTTTGGGCGTGGTGCCCCAACGTCAGGGCATGCCCCAAGGTATGGGCATGGTGCCCGTACGTTGGGGCACCATGCCCTGGAGCATGGGCATGGTACTAGCATGGCACCCCCATGATATTTGGTTGAACTGAGATTGATTGCATATCTAAATAGGGCTGTCTTCCTCTCCTAGACCACAAGATACTTGATCTTATGTTCTATCTAACCTCTTTTTCTAATTTTAAAAATATTAGAGAACTTCCAAGAAATTTAGCCTTTAATGAAGACCACTTTTTCCTATTGGTTTGGCTTACCTATCCATTTCCAGGGAAAAAGGTGAATTCATTCATTTCTTGGGGGTGCCATGCTAGTACCATGCCCATGCTCCAGGGCATGGTGCCCCAACGTATGGGCACCATGCCCATACCTTGGGGCATGCCCTGACGTTGGGGCACCATGCCCAAAAGTTTAGGATTTGTGCATGACTGGTCGTGCACCAGTGCTGGCTCCAATAACTTCATATTCTGGACACAGCAAAAAATTGATGTAACCTCCACTGTTTCCTTGATGTGTCTCGCTTTAAATGCCGCAATCGTAGTGGGCAGCGCCGTGAGTATGGCCCGTTTGCGAAGCATAGAAAGCATAGGTCTTGGCGCTACTCCCTAGCGTTATTTTGCTCTGCTCCAATAAGATGTAGCTGACTTATCCGTTTTGCTTTGTCAAATATGATTCGCAGTCAGCTTGGGCTGAAGGAATATCTAACAACCGTTTTCTTCCAGATCCGCATTGTTCTACTTTACGTGTTGTCTAAAAACGGAATTTCTGATGAGAATCTGACCAAGCTAATTCAACATGCCGCTATCCCCGAATCCGATCGCCCCATTATTGCTAACATGGCATATCTTGGATTCAACGTTACTAATGACGTAAGTAGATTCATATTAATTAATTGCTGAAAGGAATATCTGACGAGATGGAGATGCTCCCGGGAAGATTTGAGGGTGTTAAAATCGATTTGATTTTAATTAGCTTGGGGGGGGGGGGGTCTAGGAAGGATAGCCGTTCGTTGCTTGTAAATGGAGCTCCGATAGTTAATAAGTTTAATCTGTTTACGGTTCCGAAGGACACTACCTTTCCACTTAGCCACCCGTTTCGAAGTTTTACTTTAGAGCTTAGCAGCATTATTCGCAGTTTCTCGTAATGCTATAGCCTCAATAAATCAGTCAGCCATTCCTTATAAATACAAAAAAAAGCCAGCCGATAATTGGTGGTTCGACGAAAAGAAAGAATAAATGTAAAATACGTGTGAACAATCATTATGTAAGTTTATCCTAACAGCCATGAACAACTTACGTCCGATTAAAAACTTCACCCAACGTCCGAGAACCATGTCTGTGTGATGTGATGCGGGGAATCCTGATTCGCTTTGGCGTCACTGGGCAAGGATCGGCTACAAACAGTTGAGCGGATCGGTGTGTCGATGTGTCGTCGGTATGACTTGTCAAAAAGATCGAGACTATATGAGCTGCTGATCACTCTGGTCAGTCACTGTCAGAAGTTAGATAACACATAACACAAGATGCTCATCCTTGTGATAAATGTTGTCAAACGTTCCTTATCTTTCCATCTGGATTTTTTTTTTTTTACACTTATTTTATTGTTTAGTGTTATATTTCCTGATATAGGTTACCTCTAAACACAGTCATAACGTAGATTATCTGCTCGTCTTTCATAACATTTAACATAGGGTTCATAACCTAGTGTTAAGTGTAACACATAACACAATATGTTATCTTTCCATATGAAATAACACTTATTTCATTATTTAGTTTTATATTTCCTGAAGATATAGGCTACCTCTAAACATAGTCATTAGACTATCTGCTCATCTTTCATAACATTTAACATAAGGGTGCATAACCTAGTGTTAAGTGTTATCTAAGTCTTGAAGGTAAAGTGAAATAAAATGATAGTGGAGTGTGGTTTTCAGCTGTGCTTTAAAACGGCTTCAGGACCACCAGAACACCCGCAGTTCTTTTCCGCGATGTCCGCTTGTTAGCTTGCTGAGAGGGCCGTTCCTGCGTTTTCAAATTTGATTTCCGGATAGCGAAATGAACATTCGCCGAGTGCGGAAATGCACGGAAATCAGTTCCGGCTATACAGCCTTCCAAGATCAGTTCCCACTTACGTCGTGGATTCGCTTCAAGAACAATTGAAGAGCTGAGCGCACAATGGTGACAACTCGCTTTTTTTGGCAAATTGAGTTAAGGGCACCATGATGACGATGATGAATTTATTACGTGATTTAGCCTTACGGCATTTCAAACTAACAAAGAAACAAAACTAAACATGTAAAATAAACTACAAATCACACGATTTTGTACATACAATCTAACAAAACGAAAGAAAAAAAAAACTAAATAATACACACTGAATTCCATTATCAGACATAAAAAAAGCCATATATTTTTAAATAAGATAATAACTCCAAATCCAAACGTTTAGTTTTTCTTGTGTATTCCAATACAACATTTCTAACGTTCCTAAATTTAAAAATCAAACCAAGATGAAACGGAAAAGGAACATTGATCCTATTAAGGTGAAATATTAAATCTAAACGTTCACGAACAAAAATAGGGCACTCATAAAGAAGATGAGAGCATGTTTCATTTTCACCGCAAAGGCACAACTCCGTATCAATTTTCTGGTACACATTTTCGCGCTCTTTCTCCCTGTAACATCGAATCTTCGCCAGATCACTCTTTACTGAGATACTCAGTCGACAAAGATGAGAACTAGCTTTTGATATACGAACTTCCCAAACTTTAAGCGCGATTATCTCGAAAGTAGCAAAAAGTGAGTTATCACCTTTGTGCGCTCAGCTCTTCAGTTATTAGCTTCGCTTTCCGGAACTAGCGAAGCGCCAAACAGCTCTGGAATGTGATTCGAGTTTTAGCCGATGCTGCAATAACAGCCGGTACATAAACTAGCGGAGCTTTCCAGGCCGCCAGAGTTGCCCTTAAATTTGACGTGAGTCCTGTCATGTCGAAGCAGGGGTATTTGCTCACCTGTCTCGCAGAAGACCGATGAGGGGACAAGACGCGTGCCCCTTAAGCTGTCCTTTAGGCACAGAGCTTTTTGCAAATAGTAATATATTGCTTCATAAAAGGCTTAAGCATCTCGTAAAGAAAAGTATCTAAAAAAAGTTTGTAATGGGCAGAGTAAAAATCGTATCTATAATACCGATTCATCATTACCCGCATCTTCGATTAGACTGTTCTAAGGACGAAGTGTTGTGTTTGAAAAACTCCACTATTTCACGTCTTTGTGGAATCATGATTTTGAAAGCCCCCTATGACGACGGTTTTGTGATATCGCTCACTAGTTATTAGTACGTGAAAAAATATGCATGTATCTTAGGTTTGTTTTGTGTCTGTTTTTTTTTCGTGATTGCTTTTTGTTTATGAACTTTTTTTTTGTTGCAATATAATAACTATCTATGTAGACTATGAATTTTCAGGGTAATCGCAAGAAACCCTGGTGCCCCAACCGTAAGGAACGAGAGCAGACTTACCAAATGTCCCGTTGGACTCCCGTTCTGAAGGATATTATGGAGGACGCCATTGACGACAAGCTTGACGGAAAACACTTCCCATATCTCGCCGGACGATCCGCTGTCTCTGGAGCCAGGGGTGGAGCTGCCCCCACCAGGTACCGTATGCTTACTTACACTGTAAAAAGTTTCTCCGAGTTAGGATTAAAGTTAATTGCAGTATTTGCTACTGGGATTAATCTTATCTATACTGGGATAAGATTAATCCGAATTAGAGATAATCTTATCTCAGTAGAGACAAGATTAATCCCAGTAGCAAATACTGCAAGATTTTTTTTTACAGTGTAGTCTGTATCAAAACCTGGACGTCTTGCCCTAATCCCATTGTTGGATTTGCGATCTCCACCACCTGTCTACAGAAGTTAATCATCCTTATACTGCCTATAGAAACCTTGGCCTTGTTTGTTTCTGTTTCCCAGATCCAGATCCAGGACGAACCTATGGTTTTGCCCCAAAGTTAATAGACTGTTTGCCTTATCCTCCCCCCCCACAGATACTGAAGTTAGAATATCAGATACAGCGACGTCTGTTCCTTATATGCTAAAAATGGTTCCAGAACATTCCAGTTTATTCGTAGGAGGATGAAAACAAAATATTTGATCCGCCGAAAATATATTTACAGTGGATCCTGGGGCCAGCGATCAACAAGTGGACAGATCTAGTGTTGGGCGATATTCGATATCGATAACGATGTATCGATATATCGGACCAAAAATCGATATCGAATATCGAAACGTAAATATCGATATCGGAAACGATATTTGTACATTTATAATTATTGAAAATAATCAAGCATAAGTTATATTTATATCTCCGAAATTGGAGCAATATGTTTTTCGTAATTCAGTTTTTATTTATTCGAAGTTTGAGATGATGCAAAGTGTTTTTTTACGACAATTTTGTTCTTAACTCTGGGCGAAACGAGATGTACGTGTATACTACAGCGAAACATGGTACCGTAATCGATATCGATATATCGATCATCGAAATTGAAAATATCGATATATCGAAAAATCCAAATATCGCCCAGCACTAGACAGATCGCTTGCCGGTGCGCGACTAAAACAAACCGAAATGAATTACACTGACTTGTTTCTCCGACCTCGACATGACAGTAATGAGTCACGACGGCGAGCGCGAGGGGCTAGTGCCTTCCGCAAATCGCAAGAAAGACAAAAGTTGTGCTGGGCACAGCACCCATCTTCACCCTCTGCTTCATACGAACCTACCATCTGCTGAGGTCCATGGTCACGACCAGACGAGGTTTCAGCCCACTGAACTTTTTCATTCTAAGTAGAAACTAACTGCGACCGAGAAAGATAATAAAAAATTAAAGAAGTTGAAATATTCGTAAGGAGGAGGTGTTTAGAATATGTGAGACGGAAACTCGTAGAAATTGCTTTGCCAATTATTCGCTGATAATCCATTAAGCTGCTTTTGAGAATCGTGGACTCGCGAAGCTACGAAATAAAGGGCTATAATCGTATAAATCGTAAGCCCAGCTTTCTGTGAATCTCCAACAATACAACCATTGCTGATTGACGAGAATGAAAGCAAGAATCAGAAAATATTATATTTATATAACAAAATATTGTATGTATGATAAATTTGACAATGTGATACGTCAGCTACATTTTATTAGAGCTATATTTCGGCCCTTCTTGGCAATGGTCCTCTTCAGGATCACCCTTGCCAAGAAGGGCTGAAATATAGCTCTAAAAAAATGTAGCTGACGTATCCGTTTTGCATTGTCAAATATGATTCGCAGTCAGCTTGGGCTGACGAAATATGTACTATGTATGATATATATATAATAAGTATTTTCAAATAAATCATGTAGGATTTTCTTAAGTGATATTTTGGCTCTTCTTGCCAAGAGTCCTTTTCAGCCTTTCGGGTCCTCGTCTCAGTCAGCTTGGGCGGAAGGAATATATTAATAATTTCAACATTATTATTAAGCATACATTCGTGCTAGTTTCTAAAATAAGTTACAATCGAATACAAGGATTGTGATGACTCTGTCTCGGTTCTAGCAGCTCTGGAACTCTTTCATGTCTTTAATTAAATTAAGGCGTAACTAGTCAAAAAATCAAATGTAGGCCTATGTCTGTTATGTCAGAAAATCGATAACATTGAAAATTTGTGCGCATCCTTATGTTTAATGTCATCTCGGATGTCGAGGATATTTATATCATTCCCCTGTTTTGCGAAAAGATATAAATATTTCTTCAGACCAAGCCGACTGCGAATCATGTTTGACAGTGCAAAACTTAACGTCAGCTGAATTTCATTTGAGATATATTTCAGCCCTTCTTGGCAAGGGTCTTCTTCAGGCCCATAGCCGCCTATGTCAGAAAAACGAACTTGTGGAAAACACAGTATGGCTCAAATAAAAGCTGATGTATCCGGTTTGCACTGTCAAATAAGATAACGCTTCAAATGGTCATAATCCTGATTTTTAAGAAAGGTTACTATAATCATCTGCATCTCCCCCCCCCCGTATCTGCCGGGAAAAAACTTCCCTTTGCTGTCTCTTCGGATTCTTCCTAGATTCTCTTTAATCTGTTCTGTAAATATTTGTGTGAGAAATGAATTTTCCTGGTAAGCCTTTGGCGGGAGTCCGGAAATGCAGAGCTCGTACGGTTTTCTGGGCGAGATAAGGCGATGATGCCTGAAAAGGTGTCTGTCTGTTGTCTCACCAAGGGTGGTCCCGTAAAGATTAGTGGATGCGACCGCGTCAGGCCTTGTGGCCATAGCTGTATCAGGCTTTATATAAGTCGAGTTCTTTTTTTCAGTTCAGTTCACTCATTTCTCAAACTCAAAGGTTACCTGCACAAGATGAAGAATAACATTTGAACTTCGCATTAACAGAAAAAAAAACATGTTTATAAAGAAAAATAAGTACTGCGCGATAAGTCAGCTAATGGTATGCTGGCCCTAGTCAGCTAGTGGCAGAGTCGACGGCTTTTTCAAGAAACCGAACAGACAGTTCTTCCGGATCGTCTGTTCGGCATAAATATCTGCTGCGGTTTTCCTCCGGATTTTTCTTTTAAACGTTCACCGTTCACCGCTCCGTAGTGTGATAAATCGTTTTCCGACTCACAAGTGTCTGGCTTCACCCAGAGCAAAATAACACCAAGGAGTTACGCCAAGACCTATGCTTTCTATGCTTCGCAATCGGGCCATACTTGTAGCGTCGCCCACCACACATGGGGCATTTAAAGCGAGACAAACTTCCGGGCTTAGAAATTTCCAGTAAAGCTAAGATGCGGTCTGCAAACATCGAAGAAACAGGGGAGGTTGTATCTTTTTTTTGCTGTGTTCAGAATTTTAAGTTATTGAAGCCAGCACTGGTGCACGAATGATTGAGTTTTAGTAGGGACGTTTCAATCCCGCCAGCGGAGCTAGTGTCGCTGCGATTGACTCTGGGTCACTTTTCCAAAGTTTGCGCGGTGCTCTCTAGAGTTAGTTTGCTCTGGCTTCACCTCACCAATGCAAACTCACTAGGACCGCCAGCTGGCCCCGTCAGCTGGATATTCTGTCCCTTGTGATCTCATGTTCGTTTTTCTAGCTTTAGCCTGAAGAGGACCCGTGACAGGAAAGGCCGGAATAGAATAGAATAGAATATATTTACACAAAAGCCCGAAGGCCATGGCAAAATATTGAAAAAAAAACACAAAAAAAACGGCATATTATCAACATGAAAAACAAGAACGAAATGGGAATAATCTATTCAAGAAAAATCAGTTCGCGGTGACGCAGACCGATGCGGAGGAATTTCCCAAACACCCGTATATCACCAAAATGCTTACTTTTCAACAACCTTATCATCCACTCTTCCCCAAATATTCTTTGTCCGGATACTTCGGCTCTTAACTCATTCAGTTCCCTACACTCATACATAAAATGGCTCGCACTATCATCCACACACCCACACATCGGGCAGAAGTAAGGAGCAGTCTTATCGCTCTGACTTATCCGTTTAAAGCATTAAAAAAAAAAAAAACTATTCGGGATCCAAACGAATTAAAAGCTGATAAAAACTATCATTGTGGTCGCAAAGCCTGTTGCTAGCTTGTGATATTCTCCTTCGTTGGTCTGATAAAAAAGGTCGTTCACTCCGGCTTGGTCTTGAGCCACCAGTATCATTTTCTGTCTTGTTCGAAATGTGTTGCTATCTAGGAAGGATTCGTCTTATCTGAAATCAGTTCGGTTTGTAATAAAAAGCAAAAGTTGAAGGATTGGCATTGAGTAGTCCCGGTTTGGATACGTTACCTTAGCCCTTGGATCATCCCGAGCCATCAGTGGCGCATAGGGTGTCGACAAAGCGCCTCTCCGTTCATCATGAATCTGTTCGGCTCCACTGATGTCTTCCCTTTCTGGAGGAAATCTTTTAGATCCTGATCAGACTGCTCCCGTGGTTGCCTTGTTCGGCTTCTTCTTCCTTCAGGCTGCCACTGATACTGTTGACTCGTTGAGGATAGTCTGTCTTCGGTATGCGTGAAACGTTGACCATCTTCGCTTTGTCATAATATCGGTCGCTATGGTTGATTGGTTTTGTTTCAAATCTCCACGTTCGTAACTTTCTGTTGCCGGCTGCAAAAGTCTTCGCAGAAAGATCGAATCCAGTTCCAGGTTTTACATACCCGAAACGAAAGCACAGTCGGATCCTAAAATTGGTTCGGTCCGTAATAACAGGGATCGAGGTCGTGCAAATATTCACATCCATATTTGTCAACCCGACCTGAGCAGGCAACTTCCGAACCTCTGTCGCATCCCCTCTTCCAGAGCTCCAGTCCTCTGAATGAACTACCTTTCAGATGGGGGGGGGGGGCTTCTAGGATTTTGTTTGTTTTCCGAAAATGAGGTGTCGTAAAAAAGGGATCATCCGAGCTTAGTTGGCCGTTATTAGGTGCATTTTTGTTCTCTGGTTGGTCTCTGGTCTCCTGCCAGTTAGTAAGTTTTGTGTTTTTTCGCACGCCAGAGAACTGAGAACAGAGACCTGAGTTCGTTTTTACGTCAACCAGCGAACTGACTGTTCTCAGTTCTCTGGTGGATAAGCCTCACCAGATAACTGACTTCGCTAGTCAGTTCTCTGGTGACCATCCACCAGAGAACTGAGAACAGAGAACTGTGAACAAAAACATCAATTTTTGGCAAAACAGAGAACTGAGACCAGAGAACTGAGACCTGAGAACCATGAACAAAAATGCACCTATTATTCGGAAATTGGGGTGCTTGAAAGCTTCTCCATGTACAAAAAAAAGTATACACTTTTTGTTTGAGCCAAGGCTTGAAAGACGCAGGAGCTGGATCTGACTGCCAAGCGTGTTTGAAGAGGTTTTTGGAGGTCCTGTTAAAGCGGAAGTGAAGGCATATAGTGTTCTGAAAGCTTCTACCTTGCCTTTGTCCTGCTCTCCGTCGTTATGATCCGTTCTTCCTGTAACCAAGAACGTTTAAAGCTTAGTTGGAATGAACTACTCGCATGAACTACCATCTGTCTCAGCTCCAACAGGTTCTTAGCGCAAGCGAATGAGAATGTGCATTACAGCAAGAACAAACAATCACAAGACCCTCTGTTTCCCTATCTCTGTAATACGACAATGCGGAGTCGAATATATTCCCGATACCCTACACGATGCAAACGAGCGGAGGGTTGCTACGCGGAAAATCAAATCTCATAACAGCTATTTCGCAGTAGACCCCCGGAGAAGAATTTCGAGACTAAAGCCGATGGGTTGTCTAACATTGTAGCCCCTCCTACAGTTTTTCCTCTGAAGTGCGCAACGGCGGAAAGTAAGCTCAGCAAGTACCTCTAGCTCCGCTCAGTTTTGTCGGGGTATCCATAGTCGCTGCATGGGACCAAAGACGGAGGTTCTATTGGATTATTTGTTCTTGATTAAAGAGACCGGATATACTGTGCTTTAACTGTGGCTTTGCTATTATAGCTTATAATGTTCTGAAAGAGGGCATTGCGACTGCACTGTTTGGTAACATTTAACACATGTTTGCATATCGACGTTTTAAATGTTATAATTTATCTGTTATGATCCTTTTAAATATTATCTTTCCACAAAATATAACATTGAACACGGTCAGAACAGAGGGGTCATACCCAGACTGGAAACATGACACTTAAATGGTCATAAGAGAAATATTCTTGGCATCCAACTTAACATTTAACACTGTTAACAAACGTCTGACAGTGCGCCCATGTCTGGTTTTATTCAGAAGCGGGTAGCGGGCGTTTCAGCCTACTCGGTTATTCTGTCTTATCAATTCCTAGCGTAACGAGCTTTTATTGAAATTATTATGTTTTGGTTTTTGGCGTATCGGTCTGACAACCAGCTTGATCAGCTTGATCTGTCCGCTAAAATCGGTCTCTGTGGTAACTAAGAAATAATTGATCTGAACGTTAAAGTTCAATGGGCGGATAAGCAACCATGATGCCACATTACCACCCCCTAGAATAGGCTACAATGTTACATCAGAAATCAGCAGATTTCTTGACAACTTATTTTCGCTAATATATCGTTACGCCGTTTTTTTTTACTGCCATACTCCGATTTAGTAGCTTCGACAAATATAAGCGGAGTTTTTTTTTTCTTTTCTGTTCGTTGTTATTATTTCTATTTCTATTTCTATTGTTGACAAGTATTCATAACGGTGTTATCTGAGAATTCCTTGTAAGCTCTGGAATCAGCCGCAAGTAGGTCGGTTATATTTGTACATTTTGGCGGTGTTGTAACTTTACATCCAGAAAATAAAACTTTTCTTCGGTACTACGAACAACTGAAAGTTTCATCAGATAAAACTAGAGCAATCTGCCGATACAGAGACGGTTTTTTTTAGCAGCCATGGCACTCTCGTCACTCGGCTGTACAAAACGATTGATTTTCGTACATGGCCGAGAGTTTTTGAATTTCCGTGCCTTGCAGTACCACGCTATGAAATCGTCTCCGCCGATACGCTGAAGGGTCAATGACAAGCGATAACAAGAAAACGGCATATTTTTGAAGCGCTATCTAGTGGAAGTCAGAAATGTATATGTGTGAAGCATGTTATAAAAATTAAAGCATAGTTAGTGCCCATTGTACTTTAAGGAAGACGATCTTGAGTTTCAGTGGCCGGATTCTATCTGACTACTGTAGTACTATATATTCACCAGCTCCTCGGTAGCTCAGTGGTAGAGCACTGGAATAGAAAGCTAAATGTCCTGGGTTCAAATCCTGTCAGAGGAGCACTTTTCTCTTACAGTTCGCTACTTATAAATGAATAAGGTTTGATACAAGTTCGAATTATCTACGCTTTGGAGTTTCCCATTCTCACGAATTTTCGCGCCCATCCATTTTTGACGAGATCACCAAGTTGTGAATTATTCTCAAGGTTGGATTTCTCCTGGGTGTGAACTTAGATCTCTTTACTGTTCCTCGGAGAGTTGGCTTATCCGGGCCTGAATCTCAGCGAAGTTTCCGAAACCTGATAAGATTTCGTTTCTCAGTGAGAAGGTTGGTTGGCCTCCAAAAAGAACTTGGGAACCCCTGGGGACCACCTAACTTTTTATGAAGTCGACGAGTGTGAAGATTTCCCCATGCGTAGAAGATTGAAGCAAAAACTTGGAAATCCCAGATCGAAAAGAGAAATGAAACGTCTGTTTCCGTATTTTTTTTTTTTTTTGGTTTTGCTATAAGTTCCATTAGTTAGTCTAACAAGAGCTGGAAGCTCATATGGCACTTGCAAGGCTGGGTCAGAGGATGAAAGTAGGAATTCGTCAATTTGTGGGTTTGTTGTGATCATTTGTAATCAAAACTCTTGAAGTAAAAAACATGATGAACTCATCGGGAGCACGAAAATTTATATTTTACTCAAAACTGTTGTTTGTACTTTAAGGAAATCACTTGTGAGCAAAACCCTTAAGGCAAAAATGATCATGGGCTCATAGGGATCACGAAAATGTGTATTTTGCTAAAAAGTATTTTTTGTACGTTGTGGTTGCGATTAGTAAGGGATGGTCGGATCTGGGAACTGACAATTTCTAAGCCAATCTTGTCAAGTGTCTGATTTCCAAGCCAAGTTTCATCGTCCTAGCACATCTGGAAGTACCTTGATTCGCGATCACTGGAATTCTGGACCCCCCTCCAACTCCCCCCCACAGTGCCCGAACCCGGTCCGGTTCTGTCACTGATGTATCTAGAGCTTCTGCTTGTTCTTCCAACCAAGTTTCGTCCCAATAGCTCCACTCTAAGCGTGTCACAAGATTTCGGGTTCTCCCCTCCACCTCCCCCCCCCCCAACATTCATCGGATTACATCCGGACTTTAAACAGGACATTTGAGACATGAGTTCTTTCCAAATATCAAGTTTCATTAAGATCCGATCACCCGTTCAAAACTTATACATACCTCAAGATTCAGGATTCTCCCTCCCTCCACTCCCCCCACGATGGTCGGATCAGGGAACTAACTATTTCTAAGCCAATCATGTCAAGTCTCTAATTTTCAAGCCAAGTTTTATCGTCCTAGCACGTCTGGAAGTACCTTAACTTACGATCATCGGAATACCGGACCCCCCTCCCTCTAACTCCCCCACAGTGCCCGAATCTTGTCCGGTTCTGTCACTTACGTACATAGGGCTTGTGCTTGTTCTTTCCACCAAGTTTCATTCCGATCGCTCCACTCCAAGCGTGTCACAAGTTTTCCGGTTCCCCCCTCCGACCCCCCCACCTTCATCGGATCTGGTCTGGACTTGAAACTGGGCATCCGAGACATGTGATCTTTCTACGTATCAAGTTTCATTATGATCCGATCACCCGTTCGGAAGTTATACATACCTCAAGATTCCGGATTCCCCCTCCCGTCACAAAGGGGAATGATGGCTTTCTCCCTGGGATTTTGAAATCAACGTCGCCGAGGTATATTATCGCAGTAGGGAATTTTGTTGGAAGGGCTTTAGAGTTTAGTAAGATTGATGAAAGAGATAGAGAAAGTGCGCCGTAGAAACTATAGTAGTGTTGAATGAATGTTGGTTGTACTTATGTATGTTGTTTGTTACTGTATATGGCCATACGGCTTTCAAATACAGATTATCTTATCTTATCTTATGCCTGCCAAGTTTCATCGTCCTAGCACATCTGGAAGTACCCTAACTCGCGATCACCGGACTGACCGACCGACAGACCGACCGACGGAAAAGTGATCGGTATATGGCACTTGGCCGGAAGGCAAGTGCCATAAAAACTAGGGGAGGCGCCACAGCCACTCTTGGAAGTCCCAGATCAGAAGAGAAATCGGATTTTATACTTTCTGTCAATTTTTATTGGTTTGCTATAAGTTCAATCATTTAGTCAAAAACTGGATGAGGCGGTCACCTCCACCCCCAAGTGACGGAACTTACCCCGAATGTAAATAAGAATATTACTTTGATACGGTACCCCTGAGGACCACGTAATTTTGTATATAGTCGACGAGTGTGGACGATTTAGTCCACAAACTAGGGAGGGTCGCTAATTTAGTGATTGTACTCCTTCTTCACCTGGATAGGACCTTGCACGGTTGAGCTGGGCTACAGAGGGAACAGGTGTGACAGGAAGATGGCGACTAGGAGAGCTAGTGATGGCGCTCATTGTATATACAAGAATGGTGTAAGCCTTTAGTTATGCTTTAACTGGTTGAGCGACCATATTGCCGGTGGTTTTTTACTGGCGAGTACCACTGTTTTTCTTACCTTTGTCGAAGGTTTATTTATTTATTTATTATTACATTTGGCGTTAAGCCTTTATCTTGTCGCCATTATTACCGCCACCATTTCATTCATTCGTTTATTGGTACTACATTTACTACAAAACACAAATATATGACAAGAGACAAGATCCCCTGAAGCTATCTTGTTGGGGAATCCACTACCTATACACTAACCTACATTAGAGATAATCACATTACAGTAATCAAACATGTCAAGCATATAAATATTAACGGCAAAAAAAATAAAAAAAATTTCTATAAAGAATTAAAATTGTGTGTGCTATTCGAGCTTTACCCTCTGCCACGAGTAAATGATTATTTATGTTTGTTAGTATTGTAAATGATAAAAGAACCGAAATCTAACTGAAAGTGTCAAATTTGTCGACGCTAATTAGCAGTACTAAAATAATTTTGTTACAACAGACACAAACAAGAATTAAACACACAGCACAATAGTTTCTCTGTTTAGGATTATGTGCCACTATAGCACAATTGTTCAATTTATTTGGTAGTTGACATATTGTAGTCTAGTTTTAGAGGGCACGTTTTTTTTTATTATTATAAAATTATTAGACAAGCACTGCGTGTACGATGTTTTGTTTCTCTGCAGTGATTGTCTGTTGTAATTATGTGTAGGAATAACAAGAGCTGGAAGCTCATATGGCACTTGCAAGGCTGGGTCAGAGGATGAAAGTAGGAATTCGTCAATTTGTGGGTTTGTTGTGATCATTTGTAATCAAAACTCTTGAAGTGAAAAACATGACGAACTCATCGGGAGCACGAAAATGTATATTTTGCTCAAAAGTATTGTTTGTACTTTAAGGAAATCACTTGTGAGGGATCATAGGGATCACGAAAATGTATACTTTGCTTTAAAATATTTTTTTTTACTTTGCGGTTAGCATTAGTACTTTAAGGGATTGTCGGATCAGGGAACTGACTATTTCTAAGCCAATCATGTCAAGTCTCTAATTTTCAAGCCAAGTTTTATCGTCATAGCACGTCTGGAAGTACCTTAACTTGCGATCATCGGAATTCCGGACCCCCTCCCTGTAACTCCCCCACAGTGCCCGAATCTTGTCCGGTTCTGTCACTTACGTACATAGGGCTTGTGCTTGTTCTTTCCACCAAGTTTCATTCCGATCGCTTCACTCCAGGCGTGTCACAAGTTTTCCGGTTCCCCCTCCCCCCCCCCCCACCTTCATCGGATCTGGTCCGGACTTGAAACTGGGCATCCGAGACATGTGATCTTTCTACGTATCAAGTTTCATTATGATCCGATCACCCGTTCGGAAGTTATACATACCTCAAGATTCCGGATTCCCCCTCCCGTCACTCCCCCCACGATGGTCGGATCGGGAAGTTGACTATTTCCAGGTTAATCTGGTCGAGTCCCTGATTTGCCTGCCAAATTTCATTGTCCAAGCACACCTGGAAGTAACTTAACTCCGTATCACCGGAATTCCGGAACCCCCCTCCAACTCCCCCCACAGTGCACGAATCCGGTCCGGGTCTGTCAATGACGTACCTAGGGTATGTGCTTGTTCCTCCCACCAAGTTTCATCCCGATCGCTCCAGTCTAAGCGTGTCACCTGATTTCCGGTTCCCCCCTCCGACTCCCCCCCCACATTAATCGGATTCGATCCGGACCTAAATTGGGACATCTGAGAAATGACGTCTTTCCAAATATCAAGTTTCATTAAGATCCGATAACCCGTTTGAAAGTTATGCATGCCCCTAAATTCCGGATTCCGGCTCCCCTCCCTCCCCCCATGATGGTCGGATCGGGGAAGTGACTATTTCTAAATTAGTTTGGTCGGGTCCCTGATATGCCTGCCAAGTTTCATCGTCCTAGCACATCTGGAAGTACCCTAACTCGCGATCACCGGACTGACCGACCGACAGACAGACCGACCGACGGAAAAGTGATCGGTATATGGCACTTGGCCGGAAGGCAAGTGCCATAAAAAACCTTGGACACGGAACAGAATAAACTAGAAAAAAAATTGGAGGGTGAAACCACGAATCTCTGGTTCATAGTCTTTCCGGGGAAATGAGAAATTGGCGAGCATGCTACTTGATATGACCAGTGCCCTAACGACGAAACAGTTGGATATGTAATTTGACCGGAATAATGGCTCTGTCTTGGTTACCGATATCTGGCAGTTGTCGAGGTTATGAAGCGTAGGCCTACTGTCTTGGTAACCGTTTGACCGCTCTGACGTATGGGTATGGCGAAATAGTAGAGTAGGGGAAATGGATGCCGGAAGGACGGTGATAAATAGTGAGAGCAAGTGGAAGGAAGGGATTCTCACGGGCTTCCTTCTCCCTCTATATATATTCAAACACCTCGGCCGAGTTGGTCGTGGGTCGAAGTATATGATATTACCAAGAACAAATAATCTGACAGAACCTCGCGCTCCCTATCTCTGAAATATGGCTACGCGAAGTCAAATATTCCCCCATACCCTGTACGAACGAGCGGTGGCTAGTAGCTTCGCGCCACTCGCGTTTCGTTACCTCTACAAATAGCTAAATCGCTGTGAATCCGCCGGTGAGGAAAAGTAGAAGTCAAAGCTGATTGGTTCTATGGACGAGGTCCAGAGCGAGTCATCGTCCGGAGTACGCCTCCTGCACTATTTTTCCTGCGATAAGCAACGGCGAAGACGGAAGATGAGTAAACGGGTATCAACATCAGCTCAAAGCTAGGGTAAATACCTCTAGGTCCGCTCAGTTTTGTCGGGGTATTCATAGTCGCTGCATGGGACTACAGAAGTTCTGTCAGATTATTTGTTCTTGATATTACTATTCTGACTCGGGAGCAACCCGAGTGAGGTCTACTCGATTCTTGAGACGCATGGAGGAAATGGAAGTAAAGGAAGATCGGGCGAAGCGGCTCGCCAGGTAAAAAGAAGAAGAAGAAGAAAGAAAGAATATATTCGGAGTCTGGAAGCTGGCTGTAACAAAAGGTCATGCCTACTTTTCAGCTAGTTACATTTTGTGACAAGATTGATTTGTGGACTGCTGCACCTCTTTCAGTATTGGAACAGCGAGGGTGAACTCCAGTGTTCGAGACTATGTCGGAATATCCTCCTCAGAAGATGGAACGGAGGTTAAAATTTGTGACAGCTCACTCTCGTGCTGCTGTTATGGACCATTATTCAGCATCGTAGAAGAGTACCGAGTTGACCGCAAAAGCACAAATAGTGTGGTTTAGTTGGCTTTTATCGGTTGGCTTTAACACAAACGTATTGAAGCATTCTTAAAGGACCCGTCATGTCTATAATGCCAATGCAGTGTACTTTCGTTTTATTAATTCTTAAGCCCGGAAACCCATAACTTCATGTGTTACATTCTAAGCCTGCTAACGATACCTCACTCCAAGCATGGACTGTTTTTTCCAGTCCAATCGTAGTCGTTGCTTCACGCAAACCCACCCTTTGGTGTGGTTCACAGTCGTAGCGAGACATGATTTCAGGCATCAAACATTCCTGCCCTACGTAGCAACACTCTTCGATCAAGAGAAGAAATAAAAATAAATGAAGAAACCTAAAATATTCGCAAGGACTAGCTGTTTACAAAACGTGGAGTTAAAAATATGCCCTTGTCATAGATAACATTCATTATGCTGATGGGAGGAATTTAGGAATCCCGGCATCACAGAATCGCGTGGAAACATTAACAAGCGACATGGAACGGGTTGCGGAGATTCCGCAATCAGTAACTGAAGGAAATAAATGCCTGTGAACTTTATTGATACTTCTGTGAAACAGAGGTGGAAGGAGAGTTACAGGTGTCAGAAAAGAGAGATTAGATTTTATTTCAAGAGAAAATAGCCTTTTTCTAAACCCTCTTTAACTTTCATCTTTCTTGTAGCGCACGTTACGGCCAGTGGCACAAGGACAAGTCACAACAGAACGTCAAAAACGTACCGCGTCTCATCGTCTTCATTGTTGGTGGGGTCTCATTCTCAGAAATCCGGTGTGCTTACGAAGTTACTAAAGCCATAAATGCATGGGAGGTCATCATTGGTAAGTTTTTTCGTTTCATACTTCTCGTTTCGTAGGCATAACATCTGGATAACACAGATGGATAGGGGTATACGCCAGGCTTCTATCGGTAGTAACTACTGGGTTATCCGTGGTTAACAAGAAAATTGGACGATAAAAATTAAGTAGGTACTTTATTTGTAACCCGCCATTGTTAAAAAGTGGAGTAAGTGAAAGAAAATAAGTAAAACACATAAAGACACACACTTTTCAATATTTGGTCAGCCATGCAAATCATTATTTCTTAAAAGCCCCATAACCTACGTTACCTACGATCTGCCTACGATAGTCAACATTGTAATGGAATATTAAAGCACAATTCGCAATAGACACATTTTCTGTTCCATTGTTCTGAAAAGCGTGACTTCTTTGAAACTCTGCCGCGGCTTTCGCAAAATATTCCAGACTCTTCCCGGCTGTGTTCAGCCTCACTTGGCCCCCGTAGTTTTTATGAGAATTGCGGAAAATCCTGCATAGCCTGTATTTCTGATCAATAAGCTCCTCAGAAGCAATAACCAGTAGCCTCATTCACCTCAAATTGTTCCAAACACGGCAAATGCAAAAAATCAGCGCAGATCCGTTAGGGGGATAAAAATGCCTTAAGTTCAGAATCCTGGAAATAAGAATAGATACTTGGTGTGAAGTTATCAGTAAGATAAGTAATGATGTACAAATAATGCGCTGATCTCGTTTTCTATTCCCAGAAACATCATAAGGTTTCCAATTATCTTCAAACCGAAAATCCAGCGGACAGTTGTGTTCCTCAAACTTGTGTTTTCATTATTTTATATATATACCGAAATTGACCATATGGGTGCCTATGCATGCTTCAAATAGTATATTCTCTAATCCTCTTAAATGTTTTTGGTTTGAAAACAATAGGCTGGTCAAAAACCAGATAGTGGAACACTAGAATCATTTCCGTGAAAGTGTTGTGAAACTTTCTGCACGTCTCAGTTTTAAAGGCCATGTTTGTATCAATATTTTTAGCTCGCTCTCTTCGTGTTTTTTTTTCTCACTGCATTGATCTCTTGCAATCTCCTACCTTCTTAATTACTTTTCTCTGTAAGCAACAAGAAAACGTTGCTTAATTTCTCTTTCTTTTTCGGTATTTCTTTCTCCTCCATAAACTATCCCTGTCGTCTTCTTTTCGTTCGTGCTGTTGCTTTCTCAGAAATAAAAACGTTTTTTTATATTTCTTTATATTCTGCGGTTTTTCTTGAAGTCCCTTTGGTCATAACCGCTTAACAAAGGACATGTAGCAGTAGATGTTGTATTTTTTGCATTCGAAAACATTTTATATTTAACGGGCGGGTCTTATTCTTAACTTTACTATCCGGTTAGCTTCAATGCCGGAAGTGGTAACCTGCTTAAAGGGGGTCCCGTCATAACCCCCACACGTCATAACCCCCACACGTCATAACCCCCACAAAATCCGTCACTACGCCCACATTTTCCGACAGTTCACCCACACGTCACAAGGCCCACATTTTCCGACAGTTCGCCTACACGTCAGTTCGCCCACACGTCAGTTCACCCACACGTCAGTTCACCCACACGTCAGTTCGCCCACACGTCAGTTCACCCACCGTCAGTTCGCCCACACGTCAGTACACCCACTCCTAAAATCCGACAGTTCCCCCACACGTCAGTTCGCCGACCGTCAGTTCGCCGACCGTCATAACCCCCACACGTCATAACCACCACACGTCATAACCCCCACACGACATAACCCCCACACGACATAACCCCCACACGTCATAACCCCCACACGACATAACCCCCACACGACATAACCCCCACACGTCATAACCCCCACACGTCATAACCCCCACACGACATAACCCCCACACGACATAACCCCCACACGTCATAACCCCCACACGTCATAACCCCCACACGTCATAACCCCCACACTTTCCGACAGTTCGCCCACAACAAAGACCCACCGCCAATTAATTCAGAAAACCCGACTGAGTCAACGGTCAAAACCCAGGGGACTAAATAGAAGGGGCCGACGTTTGCGCATTTTAACGAAGGCAAAAACTCATTCAGAATCGCCGGAAGCTTGCTGTCAGATCTGATATTGATTTTCTTTACGAAAAGAAAAAAATGGACGAAAGAAAACAAGCAGGGATCAGAGAAGGAAGCTTTCGGAATACTGTCTCGCTCATTAAAGTACGTACGAGGACCTGGCGGGTTGCAATTCAATCCTTTAAAGGACACGTCGTACTTATTATACAATCCATTCTCGTTCCAGAGATGCTCAACTTCATAAGTATATCCTATTTCCTCTATTATCAACACACTGATTATCACGCTTGCCATGTTTCTTCTCTTTGCGTGACGTATTTGGCGTCCGATCATTATTTTCGAGGAGCATATTCGTCCGAAGACAGGTTATGCAAATTTTGCCAAGATTGTCATTCAAGGCAAGGGAGATGGAAAAAGGCTAAAAACAGCCGAAGCTGTGCGTAATTTTCTGTTAGCATAGCTTAGTTGTAAAGTGGTCAAGC